>CM075882.1:23435310-23750310 GCA_038021265.1 Cyprinella venusta | reverse complement strand
CACGGGATGTGTTACTGAATATGATTTACCACCAAAACTCACACACAGCACTTGCTTTTGTCTGCCGCAGACGTACTGCAAGAGACGTACTGCGAAGAATGCGAGTTGCTCTCCAAGAGCAATTTATTCAGAGACAAGCAGCTATGAGAAAGCATTATACTATATTAAATGAGACATGGAGGAATGCAAAAAGACAAATCATACAGAATGTCATCAATAAATGTCTATTTCCTTATATTTTCTAATAGAGTTCACATGAGCTGAAAACCAGACCAATAATAAATAAATAGAAAACTTCCAATCCATATTTAATGTATATTTCCTTACATTTTCTAATATGTATTTTCCAAACATACCAGAGTTCAAATGAACCAAACACTACTAGACAAATAAAATAAAATAAATGAATGCTCCAAATGTACCAGAGTTTACACCAGGCTAATAAAATGTTTTATTTAAAATAAAATTAATTAAGAAAAAAAAAAACATTCCCACCAATATTTAAAGTCTATTTTCTTAGATTTTCTAATGAATTTTCCAAATGAACCAAACACCAGAAAATAAAAAAATTAAAAAATTCACCAATTTTTGTAAAAATCTACATGTATCTATTTGTTCAAATAAATTTTTCTAAATGCCATACCTACAGAAGTGTATTGCATTCACTTGAAGAAATTAAATCTACCGTTTTTCTGAAGTAATGAGTTAATTATCTCAGAATTACAATAATTTTTCATGAAAATTTTTTGCTCTGTTTTTCTGAATTAATGAGTTAATTATCTCAAAAACTCAGAAATTCAGAAAAACAGAGCAAAAACTTTTTTTCCATGAAAAATTATATTGTAATTCTGAGATAATTGACTCGTTAATTCAGAAAAAAAGAGCAATAACTTTTTTTCATGAAAAATTCTCGTAATTCTGAGATAATTAACTCGTTAATTCAGAAAAAAAAAACTTTTTTCCATGAAAAATAAACTTATAATTCTGAGATAATTAACGTTTTGAAAAACAGAGCAAAAACTTTTCAGAAAAACAGAGCAAAAACTTTATTCCATGAAAAATTATCTTGTAATTCTGAGATAATTAACTCGCTAATTCAGAAAAACAGAACAAAAACTTTTTTCATGAAAAATTATCTCGTAATTCTGAGATAATTAACTCGTTAATTCAGAAAAACAGAACAAAAACTTTTTTCATGAAAAATTATCTTGTAATTCTGAGATAATGAACTTGTTAATTCAGAAAAACAGAGCAAAAATTTTTTTCCATGAAAAATGATCAAGTAATTCTGAGATAATGAACTCGCTAATTCAGAAAAACAGAGCAAAAAGTTTTTTCCATGAAAAATTATCTTGTAATTCTAAGATAATTAACTTGCTAATTCAGAAAAACAGAGTAAAAAAAATTCATGAAAAATTCTCATAATTCTGAGATAATTAACTCGTTAATTCAGAAAAATAGAGTAAAAAAATTTCCATGAAAAATTCTCATAATTCTGAGATAATTAACTTGTTAATTCAGAAAAATAGAGTAAAAAAATTTCCATGAAAAAATCTCATAATTCTGAGATAATTAACTCGTTAATTCAGAAAAAAGAACAAAAACTTTTTTCACGAAAAATTATCTTGTAATTCTGAAATAATTAACTTTTTAATTCAGAAAAACAGAGTAAAAAAATTCCAAGAAAAATTCTCATAATTCTGAGATAATTAACTTGTTAATTCAGAAAAACAGAGCAAAAACTTTTTTCATGAAACATTATCTTGTAATTCTGAGATAATTAACTCATTAATTCAGAAAAACAGAGTAGCCTAGATTTTTTTTCTTCAAGTGAATGCAATACGCTTCCGTATACCTGCTATTTTTCATGGTACTTTTATTGGTATAAAATTGTCGAGATGACAAGTAATTCATATCGAGTCAATGAATAATGTTAAATTATTAATAACTTTCCTGGTAATAATATTCAGAATTTTATATGAGGAAAAGCTCCTCCACACAGCAGTGTTTAATGGCTGATCATCTGTATTGTCTTACATGGAGGAGTTCTGCAGCAGGGAGCTTGCGTTCAGCACAGACGGGTTGTTCTGGACCTGACTGAACCAGCCTGAGAGATCATAGCGGACTGGATCCGAACCCATCAGGTGAGCGATCTCACACTGCAGAGGCTGCTCACACTGGCGCACTGAGAAGCAAACATGCAGAAAGATGAGGACGTGTCAGATAAAACAACACAGGAGGAGGAGGTCAGAATCACACTGGAGTACCTGTGCCGCTGAAGTACTGACACACTCTTTCCAGAACTGTGCTCTCGGTGGAACCAGGAGTGACCATCTCTTCATCCAGAACCCACAGGAGACCTCGAGAGTCGCCTTCTGGTGCTCGAACCTGAGAACACACACACATGCGGTGTAAAATGACCTGCAAGGTTGAGGTCTGTAGAAGTGTGTTAAATATCGGTGAGTGATACCTGCAGTCCTGGCTGGTCAACGGCACACACAACCTCTGACGGGCTCGTCTCAGGGGCTGCGAAATCTACAGGTACTCCTTCCTAAGGAAATTATTCAGGAAGTTATTATTTGTTAGTATTATTATAAAGTAAATGTATAATATGAATGCCAAAAATGGTCAACCCCCCTCACAAAATTAGCATGTGGTGCTATGAAAAATAACAGTTATGGCATTTCTAGAAAATTATTTATGGACAAATTGGCAAAATAGTTGTGAAACATATAGAAATAGAAGTTATAAATATTCATAGGAATAATTGTATTATATTATTTAATGCACTCAATGAAATTAAATGAATTCAGCAAGGTTCATATTCAAAAAACTTCAAAATTAGTATGTGGTGCCATAAAAAAACCACAACATATTTTTAGATATAGTTTATTGACCAAATAACAAAACGGCAGTAAAAAAAGAATAGAAGTTATAAATATGCATAGGAATTATTTTATATATTATCTTTTTATTTTTTATTTTTAAATGAAATAAATTCTATAAAAAATATTAACATAAATCAAAGTAAAATTTAAACAGCAACTAAGTTTCATTTTCAAATTCGATATTTATTTGAGGTTGCCATACGGCATTTTTAGATATACTTTATTGACCAAATAACAAAATGGCTTTAAAACAAACAGAAATATAAGTAATATTCATAGGAATGTTACTTTATATATTATTTTATTATTTTTAAATTATTTTATTTTAAAATTTAATCAAAAAATGTATCAAATTTTTTTATCGCTATTTAATTGTGGTTGATGGCAGCAAAACATCCAGAAATAGAAGTTATAAATGCATAGGAATATTTTTTTATTTATATATTTTAAGGCTGTCAAACAATTAATCGCGACTAATCGCATCCAAAATAAAAGTTTCTGTTTACATAATATATGTGGGTGCACTGTGTATAATTATTTTGTATATATATATATATATATATATATATATATATATATATATATAAATAAATACACACACATGCATGTATATTTAAGAAAAAAAAATATTTATATTTATATTTATATATAATATAAATTATATATAAATCTATATACAGTATTTACATGAAAATACTTCTTTATTATAATAATGCTCTAATATTCAAGCATGTGTGTGTATTTATATATATAAAATAATTATATACAGTGCACCCACATATATTATGTAAACAGAAACTTTTATTTTGGATGCGATTAGTCGCCATTAATCGTTTGACAGCCCTAAAATATATATAAATGATATACTTATTTATTTATATTATTTATAAATGAAATGATATTGAATTGAATTAAATCAGCAATATTCATATTCAATATTAGTTTGAGGCATAGCACCGCTGTTTTCAAACTTGTCTCGCAGGCAGGATCCTGCGTGGGACAGTACCCGTGTGTATCGCTCCAGCGTCTGTGTGAATGTGTGACTGTAGTAGAGCTCCAGCAGCCTCTCCTGTAAGTAGTTGTGACAGAGCTCGGAGAATCCGGCCGCGCGGTCATCAGCGCTGTGTCTGGGGTTCCTCAGGCCCGGTGTGTCCACCACCATCACAGAGGCCAGCGTAAGCTGCTGAGACTGCAGCGCTCTGGGGAGAGGACACACACACTGCCACATCAGTAACCCTGCAGAGACATGTCATTGACCAGGACACTGTGTGTTTACCTGTTGATGAGAGACACTATAGTGGTGAAGAGTTCCTCATAGAGACCAGCCGCCATCCCTTCTACACACTGGGCAGCACTCAGTTTGGGACCTGAAACACACACACACACACACATGTTAATCTAGCTCTCTAAATAAGAACTGATATTTTTGTCAAATTAAGACAATTATACTTATAATAGACTCCTTTAAAAAACCTTAAATATCGTCAATAAATAATCGTGATATAAATTTAGTTTATCACTTCTGGGGACTTTTTTATTATTGTTCCTAAATTACACTAGCAGTCAAAAGTTTCAAAACACCGTTTAAGTGTTTTTGAAAGAAGTCTCTAATGCTCACCAAGCCTGCATTTATTTGATCAAAAATACAGTAAAAGTGTAATATTGTGAAATATTATTACAAATTGAATTCACTGTTTTTTTTACAGTAAGATGTTTTAAAATGTAATATATTCCTGTGTTCAAAGCTGAATTTTCAGCATCATTACTCCAGTTTTCAGTGTCACATGATCCTTCAGAAATCATTCTAGTATGATGATTTGCTACCCAAAACATTTCTTATTATTATCAATTAGGGATGTCTCGAACCGATCAAGCGATCGGAAATCGGTCCCGATCACGTGGTTTCAGACTCGATCATATTTTTAAACACATCTATAGTTATGTGGTGGCACAGTGCCTGTGCATGCTAGAAATAGAACCGACACCTAATTTTTACGTGACACGCAAGCGTGTTGGAAGCGTTTCCAGGCAAAATAGAATAGGAAAAGATGTTTATATGTTATTTTGTACACAAATACATTAATAAATTACATTTTGATGGTTGAAAGTCTAGGTTTTGATATAAATTCAGATATAAATATAATTTAAAAATAAATAAATAAATAAATAAATAAAGAAAAAATATTGCACCTGTCAATACAGAATGAAATATTCTGTGGTCTATTTTGCTGTCAATACTGCTGACAGTGTTTTTATTAGTAAATTTATGCTTAACATTATAAAGTTGATGACAACAACATATAGCAAACTGTGAGATATTTAAACTTGGGATCTCAAGTGGAAAGACAAAGGCTACATTTAACACATCAAATGTTAAAATAAGGCGAATTAAATAAAAAATAAGGAACATCCTGGAATCTGGATCTGTTTTTCACTCTTCTTTATTCTGTTTTTTAATATATTATTGAAGTATCGGATTGGGACTCGGTATCGATATGATACTCAAAATCAAATGACTCGGACTCGAGGGCAAAAAACCTGATCGGGACATCCCTATTATCAATATTAAACCGTTTTTGATGCGAAATATTTTTGTTGTGCATGAACAGTAGTGTATGGAAGAAATAGAAACATAAATATGCTGATAATATATATAACAGACATAAATATGCAGAAAGTGAAACGTTTTGGTTATAACTATTATTCAGTTGATATTCATATTAATATGTGGTTCTCTGAAATATTAGTTTTATTAGTAACTGATCAATTGAGGCATTTTGTGGTCAAACATTTTTTTTAATGCCACTAAATTAAATTTAGTGAATTTACACCACAAAGGTGGCATAAATGCCTTTACACAACAGTTTTAAAGGGATAGTTCACCCAAAAATGAAAATTCTGTAAGTATTTACTCACCCTCATGTTGTTCCAAACCCATAAGACCTTCGTTCATCTTTGGAACACGAATTAAGATATTTTTGATGAAATCTGAGAGCTGGATCACTCCTCCATACTAGTCCATAGGCTTCTTGAGGGATTGAAACTTGCCAGCCTCGAAAAGTCATTAAAGACATCGTTAAAATAGTCCAAGTGACTACAGTGGCTCAATCTTAACTTTATCAAGCGATGAGAACACTTTTTGTGCACAAAAACAAATAAAAATAACGACTTTATTTCAACTATTTACTTCCTTCTCTATGAGCCTCTAGTCAGTTAACGTAGTATGATAGTGTAGAGCTGTGTCACACGTAGGCTCACTATTGGCCGACGCTGGTCATGTGTGTGATGCGTGTGACGTACAATAACAGAAGCTTACGCTATTAAACTAGTAACCTGACTCGAGGCAGAGAGAGAAGTAAAGGAATAGCTGAAATAAAAATCATTTTTGTTGATTTTTGCGCACAAAAAGTGTTCTTATCATTTGATAAACTTATGATTGAGCCACTGTAGTCACTTGGACTATTTTAACGATGTCTTTAATAACTTTTCGAGGCCGGCAAGTTTCAATCCCTCAAGAAGCCTATGGACTAGTATGGAGGAGTGATCCAGCTCTCGGATTTCATCAAAAATATCTTAATTCGTGTTCTGAAGATGAACGAAGGTCTTATGGGGTTGGAACAACATGAGGGTGAGTGAATACTGACAGAATTTTCATTTTTGGGTGAACTAACCCTTTAACTGCATGTTGTAATATAAAAAGGGGCTGAGGGAGGTCAGAGCAGGCATACTTTAGTCTGGCTTTTACTCTGCATTGTGTCTTCACACCGATTCTTGAGCAGGCACAAAACAGCCTTAACTGTAAAGATGCGTAATATGTTGTGTGTGTTATCACTGGTTTCTCTACACATAGGTTTAACAGGGACAGACTGTATTCAGACCTTCCTCTGATTGGTCTGTGGTGTGTCTCTCTCGGACTCCTCCGGTCGCTCTCTGCAGTAACTGTCTCAGGTGGTGTTTGAAGACGGCGGTGTGAAGCTCCTCGCCCTCACAACCCAGGACAGCGCTGGCCGTCTGCGCGCTGTCAAAGCTCATAAACTGCTTACGGCCCACTGAAGCCGTAGAACAAAGGGAGGAAAAAGAGAAAAGACTGTCCAAATTCTTTTTCGCTTCACAAAATACAGTCATCAGTGTAGTCCTGTCTTACCTTTGCATGTTCCTGCGACACCGAGATGGTATATTCCTGCTAAAACATGCCAGATGGCCTTCTGCTCGTCCGCTGAGAATCCCAAAGTGTTCATGGCGGCCAGAAGTTTCCCAAAACCCACTTGAGCTCTCTGCTTTTCGTCCACCTGAAGTGAAGTTTATTAAAGCTTATTAGAGAAAACTTTAAATATACAGCTGAGCTCTTTATTTGATGGAAGTGTAGGTACAAGTGGGGAGAACGGGATCCAAGAATGTTGCAAGCCGTACCAAAGCTCCACATGTCAAAGCACACACACTAATCTGGTAGGAATATTTGTTTAATATTCATGATGTTTCACATATTTTGTGTTTTGCTTGTTTGAACAGTTCATACCTTGGTTGGGCATGTGATTCCAAATGAGTTGTATTCCTTTAACTGATGCAGCTGTAGTTCAGACCTGTGGTGAGAGAACAAGATAGTTACACTCAAATTTAAACAGGAAATGACATCAGATGAAATCCTGCCTCCTCGAGCTCTCTGGAGCTTTTGTTTAACACAAAGCCATGAAAAGAGCAGGCATTCTGCCAAAGCGGCGGTCGCAGAAGAGCTTGTGCGTGCCTCTGAGGGGAAACCGTATCCAAAAACAAATCCCTAACAATAGGGCCAATGATCTGAGGTTTAATGACAGGTAACTTTAGATCTTCGCCGTCTAATAATGCTGCACTCAGGCCTGTGAGGAGAGAAGCCAGGAAACGTCTACTGAGAGTGACCACAGAGAGATCCAGAGACTGAACTGACCTCATGTCTGTGCTGAGGCCTGAGAGCATCTGAGAAAACACCAGGAAGTTACTCTCTCCTTCCGGCCTCCGACACACCCTCCATTTCTCCAGCAGCATCGTCTAAGACAGACACACAGAGAAAACAGAACAGAATGATAGATAGATAGATAGATAGATAGATAAGATAAGATAAGATAAGATAAGATAAGATAAGATAAGATAAGATAAGATAAGATAAGATAAGATAAATAGATAGATAGATAGATAGATAGATAGATAGATAGATAGATAGATAGATAGATAGATAGATAGATAGATAGATAGATAGATAGATAGATAGATAGATAGATAGATAGATAGATAGATAGACAGACGGATAGACGGATAGATGGGTAGATAGACAGATAGACGGATAGATGATAGATAAACAGACCGATGTATAGACGATAGATGAATAGATAGTTAGATGGATAGACAGACAGACAGACAGACAGACAGACAGACAGACAGACAGACAGATAGATAGATAGATAGATAGATAGATAGATAGATAGATAGATAGATAGATAGATAGATAGATAGATAGATAGATAGATAGATAGATAGATAGATAGATAGATAGATAGATAGATAGATAGAGGTACAGACAGACAGACAGACACAGACAGATAGATAGACAGATAGACAGACAGACAGATAGATATAGAGATAGACAGACAGACAGACAGACAGATATAGAGATAGACAGACAGACAGACAGACAGACAGACAGACAGATAGATAGATAGATAGACAGAAAGATATAGAGATAGATAGATAGATAGATAGATAGATAGATAGATAGATAGATAGATAGATAGATAGATAGATAGATAGATAGATAGATAGATAGATAGATACAGACAGACAGACACAGACAGATAGATAGACAGATAGACAGACAGACAGATAGATATAGAGATAGACAGACAGACAGACAGACAGATATAGAGATAGACAGACAGACAGACAGACAGACAGACAGATAGATAGATAGATAGACAGAAAGATATAGAGATAGATAGATAGATAGATAGATAGATAGATAGATAGATAGATAGATAGATAGATAGATAGATAGATAGATAGATAGATAGACAGACAAATAGATAGATAAACAGAAAGACAGACCGATATATAGATAGATTTATAGATAGACAGACAGATAGAATGATAGATAGATAGATAGATAGATAGATAGATAGATAGATAGATAGATAGATAGATAGATAGATAGATAGATAGATAGATAGATAGATAGATAGATAGATAGATAGAATGACAGACAGACACACAGGCAGATAGATAGATACAGACAGATAGACAGACAGATGTATAGATAGATAGACAGATCGATGTATAGACGATAGATGAATAGATAGTTAGTTAGACAGACAGACAGACAGACAGACGGACAGACAGACGGATAGACGGACGGACGGATGGATATGGATAGATAGATAGATAGATAGATAGATAGATAGATAGATAGATAGATAGATAGATAGATAGATAGATAGATAGATAGATAGATAGATGAACAAATAGATGGATAGATAGATAGATAGATAGATAGATAGATAGATAGATAGATAGATAGATAGATAGATAGATAGATAGATAGATAGATAGATAGATAGATAGATAGATAGATAGATAGATAGACAAATAGATAGATAGATAGATAGATAGATAGATAGATAGATAGATAGATAGATAGATAGATAGATAGATAGATAGATAGATAGATAGATAGATAGATAGATAGATAGATAGATAGATAAACAAATAGATGGATAGATAGATGGAGCACCTGCAGATGTGCGGCAGCAGCGAGTCCTGCGTGGTTGAAGTCCAGTGAGAGCACCATAGCGAATCGAGTCGAGGCTTCACTGTGAGACGAGCTCACACACCCAAAAGAGCGCAGCACCGTAAACACTGCCTGCAGACGCTCTACTGCAGTTACACACAAACCAGGGTGTTTGAATCATTTCTATTGGTAAGTTTTAAGACGTACTATTCTCCCATTCTGTTGTTTTCTGTTGTATGTATCCACTCACAGGTAAGGCTTCCTCCCGCTGTTCCCGCTTGTTTGAGCAGCTCCTGGGAAAACGACTGACAGGTAGTGGTCTTCCCCGTCCCACAGCGGCCCAAAGCCACCAGAGTCTGGTCCCTCCGCTGACCCACCATGGACACGTACACCCTCCTAGCTAGAGCCTGCAGTGGGCCAGGGGCCTCCCAGGACTCCCAGCGTCGGCTCCGAAGACCCTGACACACACACAAAAAAACGTCTGTTTACTTCAACGTCTGTTTACGTCTGTTAATTCTGCGGTGGTACCAAAAGCTTACAGGACATGAACTCTTTTTAAATGTTGGATAAAATGAGTCAATTTATTACATAAATATCTGAATATTTTTTATATAACTATAGCCTTTTGATAACACAAAATATAAAATAAACAATAATAAAAATATACAAAATACATACATATTTTAATTGCAATTGAACCGAATTCAAAAGGCATAATTGTCCATTTTAAAAGCTGTTCTTTCTTAACTGCATTCAAAACACAGTGATACAATGGAACTATTTTGTAAGCAAACTGCACTAGTCGATATATACATTTGTACAACTAATGTGCTGAATAAGACTACTGTGAAGCTACATGTGTAATCATACAGGTGACACAGCCGTTTTTGTGGCTACACGGGTCTCACCTTGGCTGGCGAGGACAGAGGAGGCCACAGGGCCAGAAGATTGGGCCCAGCGTGGGTCAGGGGTAAATATCCTTTAGCTCGACTGGTCAAAGTGTGAAGGACGCTGGACTCGTTCATGCTCACAAGCTCGCTCAAGTCTTCACTCAGGTCCAGCTCAGGAGGGTTCAGCTGAACACAACCACCGAAAGATGTCAGCACTGGTCATGCATATCATATGAGTACATCCAGACGGTTGTTGAAATTATGACATTAAAAGTCATATAAATGAGATGAAATGTCATAATTATGACACACTATGTCAGAATTGGCTTTATGCACAACTGCACTACTTCCTGAACTTAAGCCAGCTCCTTGTTTCCTGTCTGCAATTATTGGACAAATTGATTAATTCAGGTGTGCCTGACCTCAGTAGTAACGGCAATAATAATCAGACACACCTGTATTAATCAAGTTCGGCCAACAATGGCAGACAGGAAATAAGGAGCTGGCTTAAGTTCAGGAAGTAGTGCAGCTGTGCATAAAGCCAATTCTGAAATAAAAAGAATTTATGACATTCTTAAAGGGATAGTTCACCCAAAAATGAGAATTCTGTCATCATTTACTCACCCTCAAGTTGTTCCAAACGTGTATGAATTTCTTTTTTTTTAGTCAATGTTCTGACTTATCAATTATGACATAAAAAGACAAAGTTATGATTTAAGTCTATTATGAGAAAAGTAAATTGAAATTATGAAAACTAAATTGAAATTATGGATGCCTTTAAAAAATGCTGTCTTTAATGTTCAAGTATGACATACAAAGTCAAAATTATGAGATAAAGTTGAAGTAAGTGTGTCAATTTTTTAATCTCATAGTTATGACTTGCCTCAATTATGAACAACACTCATATTTATGTGATGAAAGGTCAAATTTTTGACAAAAAGTCAAAATTATGACAATTATGACATTACAAAAGTTCTGACGTAATTTAATGATTAAAAAGTCGAAAGTAATAAGTATTACTTATTACATAATTATGAGATAAAAAACAAAACAAAATCATGACACACTAAATTATGACTTAATTTCAACTATGACATAAGAGGTGAAATCATGACATACCAAGTCATAGTTATGACATTAAAAGAAAAAATTGTGACAATTATGACATTACAGAAGTAAAAAAGTTCCGACACAATTCAATGAAGAAACGGTTGAAAGTTATTACATAATTATGAAATAAAACAAACTAAATTATGACATACTAAATTATGACTTAATTTCAACTATGACATAAAAAGCCAAAATTATGACGCACTGAATTTTAGTTATGCTTAAACAGTCAATTATGACATTAAAATAAAGTAAAAGGTCAAAATTCTTCAATCAACTACGACAAAAAAGGTTGAAATTATGACATACTATGACATACATCGAAATTATGAGATAATGTTGAAATTGTCAAAGTCAGTGTGTCAACTTTTTTAATCTCATAATTATGACTTGCCTCGTAACCAAGTAAATGATAAGTTGAAATATTGAAATTATGACACAACGTTCATAAAAAATATTCATGACATGAAAAATCAAATTTTGGAATAAAATTAGGAATAACAGTCATATTTATGTCATGAAAGGTCAAATTTAAAAAAAAGTCAAAATTATGACAATTTTGAAATTACATAAGTAAAAATGTTCTGACATAAATTAATGAAAATTACATAATTATGAGATAAAAACTAAATCATGACATACTAATTATGACTTAATTTCAACTATGACATACATAAAAGGTGAAATTATGACATACTAAGTTATAGATATGACATAAAAAGCTGAAATTATGACATACTGAATTTAAATCATGCTTAAACAGCCAACGAAAGATGTGTAGCATGAGATTCTTCGGAATGGAAAGTGCGTTATAAATAAAATATATTATTATTATTATTATTATTATTAAACAGTTAATTATGACATTAAAATAAAATAAAAAGGTCAACATTCTTCAGTCAACTATGACATAAAAGGTTGAAATTATGACATGACATACACCGAAATTATCAGAAAATGTTGAAATTAACTAACAACAATATGACAATAAGGTCATAATTATGATTTTATCATGATTTTTCTTCTTCATATATTGAAAATGTGCTTCAACAAATAGCAGCAGTGAATAAAGTTCACCTGTTCGATCTCATCCTGGGTCACATCACGGATGGACCCGTCTGAGGCCAGTCGAACCCTCACCCTGCCGTCAGGGAGATCCGGTGTGCCCTCGTCCGGCTTCAGCTGAGTGACTGTGAGTCAGGGGTCAAAGGTGACTAATACTCAACGCAAATCAAAGTCAATTGTGTACAGGGCATAGATCAGATTTCTACTCAGTGGGGAACAACAAACAGGACATTTGTTGACGATTTAACAGAAAATCTTCCCTGCCGCTCCATCCACACACTGAAACATACCCCATTGACACTGTTAAAGCATAATTTACTGACAAAACAAATCGTATGGCTTTTTTAAAATTGTGCTTTTGTTTTCTTTTTTTGGAGCTTGACAGATTCGGGTTGGTGAAGATGAAGTACTGTGTGTGTGTGTGTGTGTGTTCTTGCGGTAGCTAATCTTTGAATCTTATAACATAATGGCAGTTTCAGTGTGAAAAATGTAACAAGGCTTGATAAGATAACAACAACACTGAACCCATTCATCACTAAACTGAACAGGAAGAAGATTAGCCTGTTAGCAACACGCCACAATTTACAGAGTTTATGTTTCATGCAAAGAGGAGAATCTTAGAGGAGAATAGGGAAATGGAGCGGCTTTTACATATTGATTTTAGGACTTTCCAAGAGTTCATTGTGTTTGCACTAAGACCACATGTAAATATAGCATCCTCTAAGACAACATGCTATTCATAACCAGTAACTTAACACCACAGGCCACACAGGAGAGCTGTTCTAGCCTTCAGACACACAACTCAGGAATGATAAACCTACACAACTACTAAAAATACCAGTCGATGCATCAACAACACAGCTTGTTCTCTTAAAGTAAGGTGAACACTGAAGCACAGGTTTAAGAGGTGACTAACCGAGTGTGTATCCATCTTTGTGAGCGTACCACACCTTTCCAGCTTCATACCACACATCCCTCTGCAGAGAGAAAGAGGAACAGAGAATTAGGCCACAGTTACAGTGTAGCAGATCATGTAAAACAACCGTTCTACATTCCAGTGCTGAAAACTCAAATTTAAACTATTAAAAAATCATTTTTTGGTCATTGAAATAAAACGAAAATAAATGATTAGAGGGAAAATAAAGTACTTATTTTTTTTAAAAAATAGTACTTCATAAAATACTAATCACTTATAGAATAACAATAAAATATATATATATATATATATATATATTAAATAAAACAAAAATTAAAGCTAAATAAAATCTTTTAAAAAATTAGGGCTGTGAAACGATTAATCGCGATTAATCACATCCAAAATAAAAGTTTGTGTTTACATAATATATGTGGGTGCACTGTGTATAATTATTTTATATATATACAGTATATAAATAAATATATATATATATATAAATATATATATATAAGTATATATATATATAAATAAACACACATCACATATGCTTGTATATATTTAAGAAATATTTTCATGTATATACTGTATATAGATTTAGAAATAATTTATATTATATATAAATATAAATATTTTATATATAAATAATATTTTTTTCTTAAATATACAAGCATTTGTGTGTGTGTGTGTGTATGTATATTATATATATATATATATATATATACACACACAAAATAATTATACACAGTGCACCCACATATATTATGTAAACACAAACTTTTATTTTGGATGTGATTAATCGCGATTAAATGTTTCATAGCCCTAATATAAATAAACACATATGGATGTATATATTTCAGAAAAATGTGTTACTAATATATCAAAAATGTATCAAAAATGTATATTTTTGTATAACATTAATTTTGTATATATATATATATATATATATATATATATATATACAAAGTATATACATGCAAATATTTCTTAAATGTATACATGCATGTGTGTGTATTTATATATACAAAATAATTACACACATATATCATGTAAACTCAAACTTTTATTTTGGATGTGATTAATCGCAATTAATCGTTTCACAGCCCTATAAAAATACTATATTAAATTATAAATATTATTATAAATATTATAAATATTATTATTATATTATTATTAATTATTATAAATATTACAAATATCATTAATAAATAGTAGAATAGTAAACCCTAAAATAACACTACAAATATACTGCAACAATGCTAAAAACTAGCCATTTGGAATAATTTAATGCACTATAAAAAATGTTTCGATTTAAAAAAGTAAGTGTTCGTACAGCCTTTAAACTTTAAGTTTAGTCAACGTGAAATGTGAAGTACTAAGTGACAACTTGGATATTTGAGTTGAACTTAAAATTGAAAGTTTTTTTTTAAGTCAGCAAGAACATTTACTTTAAGTTGAAACTTTTTATTTTATTTTTTACCGCGAGTAAATGTTGATGTAATAACAGTTACAACAATAATAGAAAAATATTAATAACAACTAAAGTGAATATCATGATATTACGATCTCATAATATAATAAATCTAATCTACTTTCTGTCTAAAAATGATATAAATGCATCGTGACGCAACACTGGTTGTACCTACCACAGGCACCTTGGGCTCCTCTCTTATATGGGGTACAGTGAGTTGACCTTCAGGCTCTTGCCTCACCTCTTTCACTTCCTGTTTCAATGGTTTAACTTCCTGTTGTACCTTTACTTCTTCCTTCTTCACTTCTTTTTCTATTGGTGGACATGGAGATTTAGCTTTGTCTGTGCTGGGTGCCTGCCCATTGATCTCTGGAGTAGTGGACTTTGAGTCGTGTCTCAGACTTCTTGGGTTTTCCGGTGACATTATCCTCCTGGGAGAGGAGGTTTTCTTCTCTGTCAGATTGGTGTGGCGGCCCCGTTCTCCGTTCACCAACTGCTCTGCTCGAAGTGCCATCTCCGCTTCCAGTATCGGTGGAGTTTGGTCGGGAAGTAAGAAATTCTGGACCAGGTTGTCGCTGAGTTTACTGGGCTGTGATGAGCAATAAAAAACACATGGAGACGGGTGTAAGTCACGCTCTTATGACAACAAGACCATCCCCTGCTGGGAAACCCAATGAAAACCAGCTGATAATGTAGAGTTATTAAATGCTAAAGGTTTTGGCAGGTTAGTGGCATCACATGTTTGAAAGAACCTGAAGCTGGATTCATGAAAGTCTTCTTAGGAAAGACGTTAAGACATTTCCTTAAGAAGGTTCCTACTGTAAGTGAATGAAATGGAAAAACACCTTTTTGGGCTGCCAAAAGATTACAGTAATAATCATAATAAGTGTGCATATTATTTATTTGAAAAGGCATTTTTAAAGGGATACTCCACTTATTTTTGGAAACAGGCTCATTTTACAACTTCCTCAGAGTTAAACAATTGAGTTTTACCGTTTTCGAATCCATTCAGCCGATTTTGTGATATTTAGGAGAATATCAATAACCAGACAGTTTCTGGTCCCATTGACTTCCATAGTAGGACAAAAATATACTATGGAAGTCAATGAGACCAGAAACGGTCTGGTTACTGATATTCTTCTAAATATCAGAAAATCAGCTGAATACATTCGAAAACGGTAAAACCCAACTGTTTAACTCTGGGGGAGTTGTAAAACGAGCCTATTTCCAAAAAAAGCGGAGTATCCCTTTTATATGCTGTGTGTTATAAAGTTATTTTGTGCTAACTTAAGATTAAAGTATGTCAAATAGCATGTTTTGTAGAGATTTTACTGAATTTCGAATTTCTCAAAAAAAGGTACTTCACTCACAATTAATAACCGATCATTGTTTACATTATCCATCATTGGAGTCAAGATGGAGGTTATTTTAAATTTACGAGGATGATTATGAAGAACGTTTAGGAATTCAAATTAAGCAAGTTTTGTCTTAAGAAAATGTCTCAAGAATCTTAAGAAAAAAGATAAGAACATTCTTACATGTTTTGGGGAATACAAATATTCTGAACTTTAATCTTAAAGGGACATTTCACCCAAAAATGAAGATTTCTGTCATCATTTACTCACCCTTATATTGTTCCACACTTGTACGAGTTGCTGTTGAACACAAAAGAAGATATTTTGAAGAATGTTGGTAACCGGACAGTTGACGATAGCCATTGACTTCCATTGCAGAAAAAGTAATACTATGGCAGTCAATGGATGCTGCCAACTCTCTGGTTACCAACATTCTAGTAACACTACAGTTTTTCAACCTTCATAATATATTTCCAAGACCCTTGAGATGGCACATTGACTAAAATAGGTTAAATGACATGTCTGCCATAGCCTGACATGGTCTGTATCACTTTTAATTGCACTATGTAACTTCGGGTTTCGGGTAGTAACCGGAGCACAAAAAGAACTACAAAATTCGTCTGCTTTACAGCATACGTCACTTCCCCCACCACTTCCTTAAATTGTCTGTGGCCATTATGAATTCCAAAGCCGGTGCTGGATAAAAAGCAAGCGTGCGACAGTATTTACGACAGCGGTAATTGACAATTCCGCTTCCAACCTGTAGGGCGACTGCAGAGGAAAAGTTCCTTGGTGTTGCTTTAAAATATCGTCTTTTGTGTTCAGTAGAAGAGAGAAACTCATACGCACAACTGGCACATCCGGGAATTTAACTGTCAATTTTGTCCCCGCTCCCTTTTGGGGGAAAACAAACTAAACTCCCCATAGACTTCAATACAAAATAATGGCAAAAATCAACGTCCGTACACAGCCGACAGGCGTAAATAACTTTAAAATCACTTAATTAAAACATGTCAAGTAATTATATGTCCACCCTGCCTGCCATAGAGCATGAAAGATATATACACAAACTTAATTTGGCCAATTTAAAAACATGTCACTTTATTCTCGCAGTGTCAAACTGGTGTAACAACCCCACCCAGTGGCCAGAGGTGTCTTTCCCGGACATTTAAGGCCAATTTATACTTCTGCGTCGAGGGTATGCCGTAGTGTATGGCGTTGGCTACGCATGTAGGCGATGCCGTTGTGAGCATTTATACTTCTGCGTTCAGGTCTTGGTTGCTCTGCAGTACTGCTCCAAAACGCTAGTTGGCGGCAGAGAGTTTTAATGTTCCACTGTGTTTAGATTCCTCGCGGCTAGGTTACTACAAGTAATAGCGGCTGAAAGAGAGCGGATCATGTTGCAGTTGGAGCTTATTGAGGTGGAAAAACATTTCATTTTAGTGAAATTACTAAAACTGAAAGGCAGAAACGAGAGAAGACGTCGGAGATGGTACGTGTTGAAATGGGTGAGAAGGTACGTGCTGAAATGCGTAGGAGGAAATGCGATGCTACCAAGCCGGCCAATCAGGGTACGCGGGATGGGACGCGTCTGTGCGTACGCTACACCGTACCTACTGCGCGCACCCTACGCAGAAGTATAAATTGGCCTTTACTTGTACCTCATTGAGTCACCAAGTAAGCCAGTGAATGATTTTATTTCATTTTTTTAAAGTAAAAAACCTTAATGTATATAATATATTATGAATTTATGATGATGATAGCAGGTAGCCTGCTGGGCTAGTTGATAACGGGCATAAAAAAATGTATCTTTCACGCTCTATGGCAGGCAGGGTGGACATATAATTACTTGACATGTTTTATATTCGTGATTTATTAAGTTATTTACACCTGTCGGCTGTGTACGGACGTTGGTTTTTGCCGTTATTTTGTTTTGAAGTCTATGGGGAGTCTAGTTTGTTTTCCCAAAAAGGGGGCGGGGACAAAGTTGACAGTTAAATTCCCGGATGTGCCGGTTGTGCGTATACAGGTTTGGAACAACATAAGCGTGAACAAATGATGACAGAATTCTTCATTTTTGGAAAAGGAGAAGTAAAATAGCAGTTACAAAGAATCACCAGCTTCCTTTTTTAAAAACTTGACTATAATAAACTGTATAATCTGGTTTCTCGAGAGGCTGCTCACTGCAGAGCCATGGGTGGAGTGTGAAGTCCTGCTCCACCTCTCAAGATGTAATTTGTAATGGGTGGAGCTAGAAGGTCTAACCCCACCCTAACCCCATTAGAGGTGGAGCTGGACTAGGTCAAGCTCCAGCCATGACGTCCAGGGGTGCGTTTCCCGAAAGCATCGTAAGCCAACTATGGTCGCAAGTTCCGTTGTTACCAATAGAGTTCAATGGGAATTGCGACCATAGTTGGCTAACGATGCTTTCGGGAAACGCACCCCAGAGCTGGATGTCATTCGGCTCTGCAGTGAACACCACTTAGGTTTTCCAGCAGATTCCCACCCACTGAAGTGAGATCTCACCGCCTTCTCCTCTTTAAGCTCTGGCTCTTTGTGGCGTGTCTCTTTCTCGGTCTCCCTCACCAGCTGTTTGAGGAATCCTCCCGGTAGAAGAGGAGGAGGCTGTGTGGCGACGGCTTCTGGTGTCTTCTTCTCCTCCTTGATCTGTTCACAGATGGGGAATAAAGGAGCTCACGTCATGAACTCCATTACAACAAACTGTCCACATCTAACCGGCTGACACAAATCACATGAAATATGGTTTAGAAGGTAACATTCCCACTGCAAACATGCATTTACTTGAAGGGGTTGATTATGATTTCACTTTTCTAACTTTAGTTAGTGTGTAATGTTGCTGTTTGAGCATAAACAACATCTGCAAAGTTACAACGCTCAAAGTTCAAAGCAAAGGGAGATATTTTCTTTTAAAGAAATTCCGGTAACACTTTACAATAAGGTTCATTAGTTAACTACATTAGTTAACAATAACTAAGAATGAACAATACTTCTACAGCATTTGTTAATCTTTGTGAATGTTAATTGCGACATTTACTAATGCTTTATTAAAATCTTGTTAACATTAGTTAATGCACTGTGAACTAACATGAACAAACAATGAACAGCTGGATTTGTATTAACTAACATTAACAAAGATTAACAAAAACAGTAACCAATGTATTGCTCATGGTTTGTTCATGTTAGTTAATACATTAACTAATGTTTAATAAATGAACCTTATTGTGAAGTGTTACCGAAATTCCTTTTTAAGGACTACAACAAACGGCTGGTAGGGACTACACGACAGTCATCCGGGGTTAGTGATATCATGAATCCTAAAATTTACATAAACCTCGCCCTTGGAACACGATGGATTTATAGGTTATTAAAACAGAGTATGCTAATCAGTGACTACAAGATAACTACTCAAAAGCTACATAAATTCATCAACTAACCATTCAGTCCTGTTGCTTCTACATGTTGTCACTTCTTCTTGAGTCTCTCCATCATTGTCTGACTCCAGTTTAAACATAAAAGGCTAATAGTTTTTGAAATTTTCAGTGCAAGTCGGTGTCTGAGGTAAAATGACGCAGGCCGATGAAGCTCCGCCCTCTGTGCTGCGAGCTGCAGCTCATTTGCATTGAACAGACACAAAACAGTGCGTTTTTGCTCACCCTCAAAAAGTGACAATTTCTCAATTTCTACATGCTATATAAAAATATACGTGGGGTATTTTGAGCGAAAAGTTCACATACACACTCTGGGGAAATCAAAGACTTATTTTACATCTTGTGAAAAGGGCATTACACTACGGTACCCCTATAATATTTTGTAATAATTTACGTGCAAGTGAACGCATGTTGTTTTAAGGATGTTTTATATTTGTATCCGATAATCAAATACAGAATAAAAAGAGATCGTTTGGATTATTTTCCCTTTCAAAAATGTACTAAAAATATCAGTTAAATATTACAAAATGGCCCAAAATATGTAGCTAATATAGATGTTAGAATATAAAAACGTTTTCTCATATTGTAAATGTATTTTCTTTACCCTTGAAGTACATTTTCTAATATATTATATATCTAACTTTAAGTAAATGCATTATTTATATATTTAACATTTTTTTTATCCAGAAAACACCATAGTAAACTGATGTTAAATGGTAATACCCTAATATTTTAATATATTAACATTAACAATCATTTAAATACCGTTGTAATGTATGATTATCAATGTAAACATGCCCAAACAGAATACCATAGCACATTTTTTGGGGGGATAATAGAAACACAAACCTTCCCTTTATCCAGCATGCTAACTTCCTCAGTATTTAGCTTGCTAGCTTACTTTTGCTAACAAGCAATAGATATATCCCTCGTTTCAAATATATCAGTTTATGCATAGTAAATATAAATATGGTATTTGTAATAATAAGTAAGATCATAGTAAACACAGGTCACAATTAATATAACGTTTAACAAATGCTATTTGGTACGAAACAATTTATATGGCTAAAAAAATTAGCAATATAGGCAGCTACTACACATATCGTGAATCTTTGAAAAAAATATGCTCTTACTCCCATAATACTAGTCTATTAAGCATGAATCTTTAACCAAAATACTGTAGACCTAGAGGTAGATATACTATTGTAAAACCACAGTAAATTGTATGTGGGTGAGCTCTTAAGACAATATTAGTATCATCCCATGACAGTTTCCACTGCTTCCCTTGACACTCTATTAGCAGCACATACAGTGATATTAAACACATGGTGAGCTGCTAAATGTTAGCTGAGGGCAGAAGGGTGGCTTTTAGGAGACCAACAGAGCTGTAACACTATATAGTGTATAAAATAACCACTTCATGAAAGCTAACCAGTGGAAATAGTCTATAATACCGACTAGCTAAAACTGCCTGTGAAAAAGATAGCTTTAGCATTTATGCTACAGTATAATTAAATGCACGTGGCAGATGAGAACAGCTTGGAAAAGTAATTTAGATGTGTTTTAGAATATTAAAGACTTGATAACAGATTCACAAGAGCGAAAAACCTTAAATATACCACGAAACATCACAGAATCATGACATCTTTATGGCGAACGGACCACCATAAAGACCAACAGCAGCAACAAGGGTCACACTGTGAGAATCAATGCCTAAAACTGTAATGAAATATTAATGAATTATTTGGTGTTGGACATATTTAGTGAGAGCCACACATTATTGTAAGCAATAAAAATGTATGTATTCAGACAGCTACGCTGATAGCACACGCACAGAGACGTCTGATTGATGACCGTATTTATCTGACTGCAGGATTTATTTTTTAGAGTGTTTACTCATCTGCAATATTTCCTGTAAGATGTTAAAACGACATTAAGAAAAAGTCTTTAAGATGTTTATGATTTAGAACGCACGTAAAACTGCTTTTTCTAAGACGTTTATCAGATGTTTGAACAACAGATGCTTTCCTGATCAAGCGCTCTTTAACAGATTGTCCTTTTGCTATCTATCCGTCCATCTGTAGATCTATCCATCCGTCTGTCTAGTTTATTTCGCATTTACCCAAAAGTGTATTTCAAAGATAGAAAAATGTCTTGCCTCTCAAATAAATAAAAAAATCTAATATATACTTTACCATTTGAAGGGTTAAACAAAACATTTTAAATGAGGTTTACAAATTCTACAAATATTTTGGCCGGAAAAAAATTAAAATGCTTATATATAGCCACCCGAATGAAAAAGATGATGTTAGCAAACAGTCATTCGGGCCTAACTTGAAGAGTAGGAGTTAATTGTGGTTATAGCACTATCTTTTTATATATATATTTTTTTTAACCACAGGACATGGATTAGAAGGACTTGCCTGAAAATATTTTTTTTTGTGTGTGTTTGATTCGAGGTAAAGAAGCCACATTTATGATACCATTGTTGTTAGATTTCACATATGTAACTGTGGTTTCAGTCTTCCCTCTTATGTTAACTGACTAGAAAATACAGAGACTCAGACAGCATTGAGACTCATTATAAAATGAACGTCAGTGGGTGGTATGGGTGAGACTGAAAACAGGCTACAAGCATCTACAAAAGGACAGTGATTAATTGGTGAACTTGTAAGGGTTAGTTGCTGAACTACAGGCATGCAGCCGTCCTGCACCTCCCTTCTGTTCCCAGAGTTTTAAGCGTGAGGAGAGCGCCATGACGGGACGAGGGGTGAAGGCGGGGAGATCTCAGCCAGGTGTGATGTTGAGGACGACAAAGTGGAGTAAAACAATGGAAAACAGTGACACTGTGGACCTGCCAAGGGAGAAAGAGAGAATATATCACTGAATTATCTCAAAGAAACGTCTGGGTCATATTTAATCTCAAAATAAATTGTAATGTAATTATATATATATATATATAGTATAAATATTATTTTGCATTGTTTGTAATATTCTATAAATATAATAACTAATACTATAAATGTTTTGGATAACTTTTTTTATTATATTTCCTCTAAATAGAAGTTTTCTTTAAATCTGAAATTTGTGTGACTTTTTATTATTACAAACATATTGCAATAAATGTTTTGCGGTTGTAGGTTGTAACGACCTTTGAAATAACGGAAATCATTTGGCTAAGTGATATGGAACTGTAATGATGTCACGGCCTGGGGTGCGTTTCCCCAAAGCATCGTTAGCCCACTATGGTCACAAGTTTCATCGTTACCCATAGAGTTCAATGGAAATTGCGACCATAGTTGGCTAACGATGCTTTCGGGAAACCCCGGCTGGAAATACTTTAGCCGTGCGTTTCCTTGAAAATAACCGCACACCTTAGAACTTTCACCAATCAGATTCAAGCATTCAAATGCCCTGTAGAATATATATTATATATAATTTGCATATGCACAAAGTGAGATGAGATGAGTAAACATGGTTTCTTAAAATCCAGAATTTAGGAAAACTGGTGAAATAAATTAGCTTCGAGAACACTTTTTGTGCTCAAAAACAAACAAAAATAACGACTTTAGCTCTACGCTATCACACTGCGTTAACGTACTAGAGGCCCACAGAGAAGGAAATGAATAGTTGAAATAAAGTCGTTATTTTTCGCTCAAAAAGTATTCTTGTCGCTTGATAAAGTTAAGATTGAGCCACTGTAGTCACTTTGATTATTTTAACGATGTCTTTAATAACTTTTCGAGGCCGGCAAGTTTCAATCCCTCAAGAAGCCTATGGACTAGTATGGAGGAGTGATCCAGCTCTCAGATTTCATCAAAAATATCTTAATTCGTGTTCCGAAGATGAACGAAGGTCTTATAGGGTTGTTACAACATGAGGGTGAGTGAATACTGACAGAATTTTCATTTTTGGGTGAACTAACCCTTTAAGGGGTAAGGCGAGAACTGAGTCCTATTTGGGAAAGTAAATATATTGATTTGGGGTAGGGGTAATGTCCTTGCAATGCCCTAGAAATCAGAAAAAAAACACCCTAGCAACTGCACAGCAACACCCTGGCGACCACTCAAAACAGCCTGGTATCAAGGCAGTGTGCATGCACAAGCAAATATCAAGAATTAGGCTGTAGTTGATGATAAATCCAGCTGAGCTTGTTCAGGCAATAAGATACTAAATGAAAGAGATTATGTTCTTCTACAGTCTTCAGTGAAGCATTCGCTCCATGATAAATGCAGACCTCCCGCTCCAACTGCACAAGCAAATGATGAAAACAAACCCAGAAGCCGGCTCTAATGAAGGCCAAATGGCAGGAATTGACTGGAAACAGCACAGATCTGTGGCTCATTACAGTCAACGTTCAGCCAGCAGTTTTTCATTTTAAAAATCTGTTTCACTTTGTTCATGTAAGGTCTTGTTTAAGCATTTACATTTCGGAAAAATCACTATTACCACTTTTGACAAACCAAAAAGCTCAGAGGGGTTTACCAATATAAATAGTGGGTACTTAAATTCATTTTATATTTAAATCATTTGATGACCAGAATCTATCTTACTTGTAAAATTTAACAAAATACTGTGTTCACATACATAAAATCTTGAATAAATTATATATATATATATATATATATATATATATATATATATATATATATATATATAATGGCTGTCAAATGATTAATGGTGAAAAATAAAAAATAAAAGTAAAATCCAAAATAAAAGTTTGTGTTTACATAATATATGTGGGTGCACTGTATATAATTATTTTATATATATAAATACACACGTTTGTATATATTTAAGAAATATTTTCATGTATATACAGTATATAGATTTCTATATAATTTATATTATATATAAATATAAAAATTTTATATAAAAATAATATTTTTTTCTTAAATATACATGCATGTGTGTGTATTTATATATATAAAATAATTATACACAGTGCACCCACATATATTATGTAAACACAAACTTTTATTTTGGATGTGATTAATCGCGATTAATCGTTTGACAGCCCTAATATATATATATATATATATATATATATATATATATATATAAAAATCAAAGCTGATAGCCTTGTGTGTAGTTTTGTTTAAAAAAGGAATAAATAAAGTAAATAACCTGCTTGCCACCTAATTTCTAATATACATCGTAAAAGGCACCAGAAACTAAACTTTTCATGTATATTTTTTCAAATCAAATTGAAAATACTGCCAACCTTTTATGCCTCATTTTAACCCATTTATTGACCAATTCTGAATCCATATAACTGAAACTCATGTTTTGTTTTTTTACATGAAATATACAGTTACGTCTAGAATAGTAAATACTGTATATATAAAGTAGTCAGCATTTGAAGTGGATCAAAAAAGTTCAAAGTCGTCCTAAGATAAGAACGGGTATTGTTTAAAATTCATGTATAACTTTGATGAAACGTTTTTGTTCACTTCAAATGTTGTACTGTGTGTTTGTGTGTCTATATATATATATACATATATATATATTAGTGCTGTCAAACGATTAATCACGATAAATCGCATCCAAAATAAAGTTTACATTTTATATATAAATATAAATACACACACATGCTTGTATATATTTAAGAAATATTTTCATGTATATACTGTATATAGATTTATATATATATATATATATACATGTATATTATCTATAAATAGAACTATTTTATATAAATAATATTTTTTCTTAAATATACACAGTGCACCCACATATATTTTGTAAACACAAACTTTTATTTTGAATGCGATTAATCGTTTGACATCCCTAATATTTATATAAAATGTAACAAACATTTTAAATTCCAGAGCATTTGATACATTTCTGACCTTGGTCCCACAGAAATAGCATGATTATTGGACCAACAGTATGGTAATAAGTAGCTTGGCATATAATAGAATATGGTACTCATTGAATACCATGGTATTTATAAAAGAACTATGTACCTTTTTTTTTTTTTTTTAAAGATCTGCTTCTTCTAGACGACAAATGGTTGCTCACTTGTTTCCTGCAAATCAATTCATCAATGCAAATGCACAAAAACACTGATTCATGTCAAGCTTAGGTCACAGGATCATGACATTGCATGCAAATACATCAAACTCTGCCAAACCTCGACATCTTGTCATCCACTTCGACATTACACGGCAAACGACAAAACAAATTAGTCAGAGGCTGAAAATGATCCTGAGACACAAAGCTCAGATTTCAGCTCGAGTCAGCTCCGCGTTTAGTCACCGAGTATCCCGTCGATCCAAACAGAAGGCCTTTAATTTCTCAACCAGAACAAAGCACTCAACTTCAGGGCCTAGACCTAAAAGCCAAACGTCCCTGATTTCATTAGGAGAACACCAGCCGGCTAGACCAGCCATACAGGACCTGGAGTCTGGGATCTATAAATAAATCACGGTATCTACAAAAGAAACAGATACATTTGGGTGTCAATGAGAAAAAATATCAGTCATACCTCGTGATGGCTTCCTCTATGGAAACAAATACATCCAATGAACGTATTGTACGTGTGAAACTTCTGTAAAAAAATGAAGAGGCCAAAAGCAAGGCACACAGTCTCACTGTCACTGAGAGGGTGAAGCTACAATCTGAAATAGAGTCACACACACACACACACACACACACACACACACACACACATGGATAAGCATGGCAGCTGAGTTAACACAAGACTTGGCTATAAATATCCCACAGCAAGAGGAGGTGGGACATACTACCCTGTTTGGGAAACACTTTGACCCGGGAGAGTGCTGTAAACGGGGAGAAGCTGGAAATGATTTCAATTCATGTGGTGGCAATACTTGGTAACAGTTTAGCAGGGACTTTGCTAGGCCGGGGTCAGATGTTCAGAATAACCCCATTTCCTTTAGACGTTTTAGGATTAAAAAGTGCACCTGGATATTTGCTAAAATATAAACCTGTGAAAACAGTCTTGGCAACAGCTAGAAAAAGAACGAGTCAACAGTCCGCAGGCTTCCTGACGTCTGGCGGTGTGATTTGACAGACAGACTCAGCTGTGAGAGGCAGGGGGTGGGAGGTGCGATCTGTGGGAGGAGGGTGTCAGAGAGAATTAGACAGAGAACAGAACCGTATCACAGGGAGAAACCGCCCGAGGAAAATGGACATTACGATTTTTTTAAAGGGTCGAATGAAGCTGTCGTGGAGGACTATCTCAGACATTATTTTTGATCGCAAAGATTACAAATTTAATCTTTAGGAAACTTCATTTTAACCTGCTAAATCAATTTCACATGGAAGGTCTTGCTTTATCTTAAAAAAAATAAAACTGATGAGCACATCAAGATGTTTACATTCTGAGGTCAAACAGTACAGCACTGCGCTAATGATACCAAGGTCATGGCTTTGATTTCCAGGTAACGCATGAACTGATAAAATGTATACCTCCTCAAATGCCCAATGCATACGTGCATTTGACAAAATAAGATTACAAATGCATGTAAAAATTAAATAAAAGGGTCAGTTTTTAGTGCAATTGCATGAGGACAAAAACAAAGAATTTAACCATCTAGGGTTCTTCGGGTCAAAAATGACCCGAAGCGTTTAAATAAAAAAAAATGTTAAAAATCGTAGCTTCATCGGAATGGTCCGAAACTTGGTGACTTTATTGGTACTTGGTATATGAATACCCAAAAAAACAGGACAGGATTTGAAAAGTCTAAGTGGTCGTAAAAAATAGTCGCACTCAGGACCTTCGGGTCAAAAATGACCCGCATAGGAAATGAATGGGAAATTGGCTAAAATGTGAAAATACTGAGTTTTTTTTGTGCGTACAATCTACAAATCAGCAACGATCTTGAAAAAAAGCACACAACAGTGAAGGGGTGAATCTATAAAACATCAAGAGTGCAAAACAGACACATCCACACACACACACACACACCTTTATACACAAACACACCAAAAAATTCAGATTATACATGTTTTGCATTTTTAAAAAGCTTAGTTTGTCCACGAGATGGCATCCATCTAATTTCAAAAATTGCTTTTATGATGCCTAGGCTTGACTCCAAAATGAAATAAAGCTTTAATTTTATTTTTTTTTTAAATATATTTTTATAAATATTTTTTTTCTATTATATTCAATGGGGGAAAATTTGGTCATAATTATTGCATTAATACTAATTATATGTATATATATTTTTTTTTTTGAAATTTTCTCAAAACACCAAAAAAGAAAAGAAAAAAATATTATAAAAAACAAGTAAAAAAAAAAATTATAATTTTCTTTTTTTAAATATGAATTCCGCCCTTTGGGTCAATTTTGACCCGAAGGTCCCGAGTGTGACTGTTAAACGAAGAACCCCAGAGGGTTAAAGAAACAATTTCGAGAGGGGAACTGACTCTAGTCTAGCAGCATTTTTATTTTCTCAACTAATGACATTCAGACACGCAGTTTCAATCAGTGCCGTTAAAAACACTATTTAGCCTTTCACACCTAGGCACAAGAAGAGAGGCAAACAAGAACAGATATTACAATATGGGGAGAATAGTTCACCTCGGGAACCCTTAGATTGATTTGAGCTTTGATTATAGCTGCAGGATAACGGAGGACATCCAAGAGAGAACTGTTAACTCCAGTACACTAATGCACAGCTCAATCACACTGAGATCTGGCCCTGAAAGTCGCCTAATTGTGGTTTCAGTTTATAAATCTTGCACTGAAGAGTTTGTTTAACTCGACTGCTTAAAGGAGTAGTTCACTTTTGAAACAACTTTTGCTGATAATTTACTCACCCCCATGTCATCCAAGATGTCCACGTCATTATTTCTTCAGGCGAAAAGAAATTAAGGTTTTTGATGAAAACACTCCAGGATTTTTCTCCATATAATGGACTTCAATAGGAACCAAACGGTTCAAGGTCCAAAAGACGGTTTCAGTGCAAACTGCAAACTGTTCAAAGCGCTTTAAACGATTCCAGACGATGAATAAGGGTCTTATCAAGCAAAACGATCGCTCATTTTAAATAAATAAATAAATAAGTTTTATAAGCTCAAATGGTCGCCTTGTTTTGTTCTGTGATGCACGTTCGTGACTCTCCTGTTCAAACTCCGTTTTTTTGTGTCATTTGGTTCATTCAACGAACGAAATAAACGAATTGACTCGGGAAAAGATTCGTTCATTTTGATGAACAAGTTCGAACAGGAGTCACAGCACAGAGCAAGGTGAGCATTTGAGCTTATAAAACTTAAATTTTGTTATTTTTAAAATGCGATCGTTTCGCTTGATAAGACCCTTATTCATCGTCTGGAATCGTTTAAAGCCCTTTGAACAGTTTGCACTGAAACTCTCTTTTGGACCTTGAACCGTTTGGTTCCCAATGAAGTCCAGAAAAATCTGGAATGTTTTCATCAAAAACCTTAATTTCTTTTCGACTGAAGAAAGAAAGACATGGACATCTTGGATGACATGGGGGGGGGGGGGGGGGGGGGGGAATTATCAGCAATTTTTTTAAAAAGTGAACCACTCCTTTAAGAACCAGTGCCCTTGTTCTGATATAAACAGAATCAATTCCCGAAAGCATGGAGACAACAGACACGGCAACACGAAAAAGGGGCTTTTATTTCTGAACTGTTTTTATAAGCAGTCCAACACACATGTTCCTAGCTGTTCTGAAAAACAAAACAAAAACAAAAGAATCTTTTTTTAATAACAATTATCATTCATTGAATAATATTATCAATAATTATTATAATCATCATCATCATCATCATCATCATCATAACCTTAAATGGTAATAACCCCAGACAGTAGTATTTGCGTTTGTTTGTGGCACATGAAAAAGAGTTTCGGTTGACTGTAAACCCGGATACTCGACAGCTCCGTGCCCTAGGTAAACCCACGCACAGAGGGACTAGCTCCCCGACCAGACAATAAATATGAAAGAGAGCAAGAGAGTCCTGTATTAAACAAACAAAAATAATAATCTGTAACTTGTAGGTACAATATCTAAACTTTTATGTGCAAGATCTGAGCTGATTCTTCACCACGAATAGTTGAACTCACATCAAACCCGATCCCTTCCCGAGTCAATTTTTGAGTCTACGTCGTAAAATCTTTTAAATAAACCTAAGCTCATTTGTTTTAATTTCATATACACATATATACTTCGATTTTTGTTAGTTTGTTTTTCTTTTTTTTATTCCTATTTATCGCCCTCTTCCGTTTCAAAACCTGCGTTCGCCCACAGACAAATTTCACCGCTACGGAACAGACACACAAGCATTTGAATGAAGCAAAAAACACTGACGAAGTGAATGAAAAGCTACCGTTAAAATAAAATATAAAACCCCTGAATAAAACATGGATATTTAGGACTGGCGGAGGTGCCACCCTTCTTGAGAAACGGGCTAGCAGTTTCAAAACACGGTACCGGCCGCCGCCGGTCAGTAGCGTTGAGGCGTGTCGTCAATGACGTAGGATCGTCGTTCGCCCCGCGCCACACACTTGTTCCACGTCACCTGAATTTGGTCACATTTTTGTACCCTTTCTCAAACCCGTCGACACTCGTCGCCTGTTAAAACGTACCAATTTTAGTTTCGGAAATAAACGGCGAGCGTCGCATGAGCTTTTCATTGGTTCAAGGACATTCTCCTACAGTCGTTTGGCACATTTATTTTTTCATCAGCTCGTGAAGCGTGATGGAAAAGTGCAGAGATAATATTTCAAAACAAGCCATTTTGGTTTGAAAATATAACCCTTGAAGGGCACTAAAACATCCTCAGGATGGCACCTCCCAGACACTTAAAGGCTACAAAAACTTGTTGACTCCCCGAAAACCCTGCAATTTTCGCAGGGCGTCCGTCACATGCAAATCACTCGAAATGCACAGACAGGAGTCACAGAAAAAGAAAATTACTGCATGGAAAAAAAAAAGAACCTGAATATACACGAAGAAAACACTTCTTTAAAATCATCTCATGCCTGTTAAGCTGTGCTTGTTTTTCCATTCAAACCAAAAACGAAAAATTAACACACATAACATGCTCAAAAAAATATGTCATCTATAGAAATCTGCATTTGCGTCACATTCAAAACAATATAAAAATCGAAACTATATTCAAATCAAGCCTCACAACAAACGTCCTTCCACGATCCAAGCAGCCCACCTTCCCGAAAACACCTGCGAGTGCGAGCGTCCTACCTTCGTTCAGAATAACAGTGTGTCTGCCCGTGAATGGATAATGGTGATGCCGCTTTGCGCGTCTCACCCTCAGAAGCGCCAGCATAACGAAACACAAAGACAGACAGGAGACCTCTTCGCACCTCATTATGAGATAAGTCATCCAACTCTCCGCTCTTTCACACCGATGGTCCTAAAAGAGGCGCGAACGCAGTTCTCTCAGCCTCAGGTTTGCGCGTGTCGCAGATTGACAGATGTGAACAACCCGCCCACCCCCAAGCTGAGACATAGGGACAAACACGGACAGGCAGAGACAGAGATTCGCCATATATGCAAACATTGTCAAGAAGATTATACTGTAGATGCACAGAGAAAGGATTCGTATATACAGTCAGATAAAAGACTCCAGGGATGCTGCTGCTGTTCTCTTCCTAAGTGGTCCCTCTAACCGAGACATCACGCATCGTCAACCGTCCACACGTACGCGACAGTTTATTCCTGTGCGTTCAGGTTCCAACACTGTTCTCGGAACCGTTCACAGGGAGATCGAGGTGACGCCGCCTGGACTCGAGGAATTCTCAGGTGTCTCGTCAACGTTTATTTCATTGGCACTTTTTGCACTTCTGCGAGTTCGAGGGGGAGGGGTTGGGTTCGAGAAGGGGGCGTGTCCTCGTAAACATCCCGCCACATTCCTTCCCGTTGTGTCAAGCAGCGTAAATCACTCCATCGAGAAAAAAAAAAAGACGAAGAGAAACAAAAAAATACATTCAAGGTGAAAGAAAACAATTCTTCCAGGTGACGACATGGGCATATCCTTTAAAGCAACAACACCTACATTTTGCATCGTGTACACACACAAGTACACGCATTTAATGCACGTGAACGGGCACGCAGCAACCCAACTGAATTTGGTGATTACAAGGGCCGAGCACCAAAAAAAAAAACAACCAAGAAGCTCCCTAATTTTTACACTGTACGTTGCCCTCTAAGAGCACAACTTGGATGTGCACAACACTCGCAACCCATGCTGTTACACTCGAGAGTATTACGGAAGTGTAGAAGACTTTTGTACTTTACAAGTACAGGATAGGGGTCGGGTGCCACAACAGTCCACAAATCAGAGTCCATTAAGTGTGAAACTGCATGCATGCCACGCACCCACAATGTTGACAGAACGTGGTGCAAAGCATACGCTTCAAGAACTGCAAAGTCAGTGAGGTGACCTTGGCCTTTCCACAAAGGACATGAAAAGACAATGAGAGTAATATTGTTCAAGCCATCGTCTATTGAGATTGTTTACGTCTGATTAGCTCTCTCGGACCGAATGGCTCTAGTTTCCCTTGGCGAAAAGGATCCACCGGCTCCCAGAGCAAAAGTACTGATACTGTCCGGCTTTAGCACACTGCCACTTGGGAAAGAAGCTCCAAGTGAACATTGGTTGGGTTTTTGGGACCCTTACAGCAGAGGCCTTAATCTTTGCCTGTGTACGAGCATGCCAGCGTGTGCATGAAAGATGTGGGATTCACAGAAGAAACAAGAGTGCCGTGCTCACAACAGAGGCACAGTATCCCAGCCTGCACCACTGGTCAAAACAAGGTCGCAGATGCAGCATTGACATCACTGATTGTTCTTGAGCATTATCCTGGAGTGACGCCAACCCCAAGGAACTGTGTGTGTGTGTGTATGTGTGTGTGGATTTGATTGACGGACAGTTGTGGAACAGCAGTCCAGCAAAACCTTTCAAGATGGACCATGTGGCGGCTCACTGTGCCGGTTGGGAAGCCTGATGGTGCTGGACGAGCGTTTTGCTGGGAGAGGGTGTGAGAGCGTGTGCATGTGTGTTGATGAAAAGGATGGAGAGGAGCAGTGGACAAGGGTGGCGGGAGGTGGGTGGCTCACAGGCCGTTACTGTTGCGGTGAGTGAGCGGAGGTTTGGACAGTTCCACCACGTTAGTTCGGCCCTTGCCGATGACTTTGGGGGCACGACGCAGCAGCTTCTGGGCCTCTGTGAATGCTTCGGTGAGTTCTTTCTTCCACTGTACGAACTCTGGGTCGCTCTGTGAGAAGAGGAAGAACATAAATAAATTGCTAATCTGATTTATTATTTTTACAAAGCAAGAACACTAATGGATAAAACCCTAGCAAGCTACCTAGACAGCATTTTTAGGCACACTGGATGCTGAGGATATTTAAAACATGAGTTTGGACAAATGCATCTTTTGTAGATCAGACAACATTCGAAAAGCCAGTCAAGGGAGATGTTCGTTTTAAATAAAATTATTTTATTCATAAAGTATTGGTGCCTAAATGCGTTTTTTCTGCTTTTAGAAAAGTATTTTGCTGTGCTTTGTACTGTTTTGTGCATAGAGTATAGTCAAACTCACCCATTTAACGTGAAAGCTATTTGTATTGCACGAGCGGCCTGAAAAAAATTAATCAGTCTCTTATGTGGTTTAATTTCAGCAAGGTCTGCAAAAGTGTGGACATGCACTTCAGATGTTGCTCCTGCACTGATGGGAAAAAATATTCTCGGCAGAAAGCACACTCAAAAACTTCAAGAGATAAGGCACGTTTCCTAGAACAGAAGTTCATAGCAGTACATATGGAAGCCAACAGAGACTGCTTTTTTTCTGGATAATGTAATATTTTCAAAAGGGGAAGAAAGAAACAAAAGTTGGGTATTATGACCAAGGCTTAATATTATGGTAACAGTATATCAGACAATATAATTATTTTTACAAAAAAATCTTGGAAAAAAATGTTTGTTCTTTTGTTTTAATATTAAATTATCATGCTGCTATACCTTATGGGGGGGGAGGGGGATAATTCAGTCCAACCAAATAAATATTTGAATTTAATATCATTTAAGAAGCCCACAGAGTCAGTGCTTTACTGTACGTTCACACCGCCGGCCGGAAGTCATTCGTTTTCAATGGAAGCTGGCTTTTCTCAGCTGCAAGGAGCGTCAAATCCATCGGCGTCGCGTTTTGAGCGTCAATCAGAAAGTTGAGAGAAGCTCAACTTCATGGTAATGAGCTGTGACGCAGTTCAGCGGCAAAACGCCAGCAACCAATCGGAATATAGACGTCCTTCACGCAGACTGATTCCGGAGAAACATGAATGTAAACTTTTGTTCCTACCAAAATATTAGCTCCGAGAAAATGGAAGAGAAGCTAATCATCGCCGCTGCTGTGTTTCCTACTGGTTTCGTATCATTTATGACTAGGGTTGTGACGGTGAGGATATTTTTATCACCCGTTAATCGACGTGTGACAACACCGGTAATAATATGCGCTAGTTTGAAAACGAAACTAACTTTTGATTGACAGATATGTGATCTGACCATCTGAAAATCCACCATTTTTGTCCGACAAAGCAGTCAAGAGAGTTATAGATTAACGTCGGTGGAACTTGGTTTTATCAGGCAATCTGTCACGCCACATTAAAGAGCCACAAAACGGTAGGCCTATAGGCTCTATGCACGATCGCTTCCATATTTGTCTCAGCACGCCCACTCACTTCCGGTGCTGCGTCAGTCTATGGTCATAAGCCGGTTTTGCGTTAGGTGGAGATAGTGTCAAATTACACTCGCTGTTTATAAAAACGTCCTCCGGTTAATGTGAATGATGTTAACAACACTGTGAGGCAGTTAGCTGTCACGCAAGAGTAAAAAAGAGAAGTTATTAAATTATATATTTCGAGCCAAATCAACAACTTTGAGTGTTAGTATTCTCTCATATCGTACGAAATTCGACTAGCGAATCAGCGTTTCTAAAATCGTTGTCTCCGTTTCTGAGAAAACGGATTTTATTACAGTTTTGCCGCCTATACACTTGGCCTGCAGAACGCGCTTCCGGAAGTAAAGACGCTGACTGAGATTCGTTCGAACACACGTCAGCAGGCTTCGTGCATAGAGCCTATTAATGTTTGATTTTCTTTGAATGACCAAATTTGAAAGTTGACACTGTTTGATATTAAAAAGTGTTTCATATTAAATATTACCTGCTCGGTTCTGTCTGTCAACGCGTTGACAGTGTCCTCTATTTTTCACTGCTTGAGAACATGGGTGGAATCCGAAATCGCCCCCTAAACCCTCATTTACTAGGCCTATTCCCTACATTAGTCCACTAATACTGTTCACTTGAAGGAGTGAATGAGAAGGAGTAAGAAAAAACGAGTGAGCGAATTCAGACAGCCGTTGCCGACAGAGACGCGATCTGACACGCGTCCCATTTTCTCACAAATCTCTACGTTCGTTTAAGACTGCTCTTATGGACATTTTGGCATAATTTGTGTGTTATGGTTCAAACCCGAAAGAGAACTCGATACCGACGCGCGTCTTTCTGTGGGTCGTGTGTGTGTTAATAGGTAGGATTTAAAGACTACTGCGTAATTGCGTTTAATATTTTTAAGGCTTTAAACTTTTTTTTTTTCACATGCCAACCGCGGTGGGCATGTCATAAAACAGGTGTTGCGACTGAACACCGACTACCGTAGCAAGCCTATTTATGACATGACGTTGTTTGCTTATAGGGACCGCATGAGCGCAACTGTTATTTGAAATATTTACGAACACTCGCTTTAAAGCGGGAAAGCAATTAATTTGGTCACGGTGACACTGATTTGACCGCAATAATAATAATAATAGCTAACTTTTATTCCCCGACCAAATGTGACCAAAATGGTTATAAAAATGCTGTCATTATAAAAGGTTTCTTCAATGTATTGCTTGTTTTTTTTTGTTTATTACATTTCATGTTGTGACACTTCTATTCTCCCTGCAACGTCAACTGCAACTTTTTGACAAGCGTCCTTGACAGGGCGGCCAGAGCTTCTTTGACGCTCAAGTCGGCGGCGGTGTGAATGTACAGTTACTTTTTCAGTCCTTTTCAGTTCTTTTCTTTTCTTTTTTTTTGAAAAAAAAAAAAAAAAAACAAGGCCGGAATATGAGTCACATTTACAATAGGTAAAATGTATTATTAGTGGTATATTACTATTATAAATGACATTATACCATCTCATAAATGACATTTAAATACAAACTGTATGATTTATTTGGATATTTAATAGTATTGATTTGTAATAAGACTACTTACTATAGTTTTGTACAAATGCATAGGTAGCAACAAAAGTGAAGCAAGATAAGACAAGAACAAAAGAAGAAGAGAAAACCCCACAATGAGACAGTGAGAACAGCACGAAGGTGTCCTACCTCGCACTGCAGGACAAACTGTTTCCCTCCTTTGATCCTCAGCAGGATGCACTTTTTGTCCTTGATCTGCGTCTCCTCCACAGTCACGATCTGCTCCATGGTCAGCAGGTTTTGCTGGAGGGAGGAAAGACTAATTAGCGCATCCCTCTAAGAGTCTTCTCACAGACTATCCTACTGAGTTTGTGAGCAACGCGCCATGCTACCCGCTAGCTCTGCATGGGTGGGATTTTATTCTACTCTTCAGGTACATGCTATCTATCAGCGTCACTTGCACTGAGGTAGAGCTTCTAGAGGCTGTCTCGGGCTATGAGGGTGACAAGCTGTTCTTGTACTCAATGAGTCAGTGTTGGTACAACAGGCTGAAGACATAGCATCTCATCGTCTGATCTCGGATACCTGATTCCCATCCGAGCGAAGGATAAATGGAAGACGCCTCTAAATGACAACTGCATTCAGTCTGGTTTCTATGGACCCTGATTTATAATATGCTTCTATGTGAAAACCTAAACCTTTTCCCCCCTAAAAAGCCTTTTGCTCACCGTTCCAGCTGTCAGAATAGGAAATGATTTTCAAACACCACTATAAAATCACAGCATAAAACAAGGGATCTTTAAGTAATGGAAAAAGAATAAAATTCAATACTAAGGTTAAGCAGAATGACCAGTTTTGTATTATGGTAACATTTTATTAGGTAATATAATTATTTTTGCTTAAAGGGATACTCCACTTTTTTTGGAAATAGGCTCATTTTACCACTCCCCCAGAGTTAAACAATTAGGTTTTACCATTTTCGAATCCATTCAGCTGATTTTCTGATATTTAGAAGAATATCAGTGACCAGAGAATTTCTGGTCTCATTGACTTCCATAGTAGGAAAAAAAAATACTGTGGAAGTCAATGAGACCAGAAACCATCTGGTTACTGATATTCTTCTAAATATCAGAAAATCGGTTGAATACATTTGAAAATGGTAAAACCCAACCGGTTAACTCTGGGGGAGTGGTAAAATGAGCCTATTTCCCCAAAAAAGTGGAGTATCCCTTTAAAAATTAAAGCTTTTTTATATTAAATAACTATGTTACTGTATACAGTCAATTAAATATTTAGTGGTATATTATGATAAGTTCAACACAGTAAAATAAATAAAATAACCTTTTGTTCACTGATCAATTTGCCAGAATAGAAAATTATTTTTCAAGTAACACTGTATAAGAGAATAAACCTAGTAATGTACAGATCATTTTTGTGCTATGAAAAAACATATACGTGACCCATGCTGGCAAAATGACGAGCTCATAATGAGCTACAGGCAAAACAAGACAAAAAATTTCAATTTTGGTCAAATTCTGTTTTCACAGAAATTTGTTAAGCCCTCGTCTAGCAATCCCAATGCTCCAAATAGCAATTAAATACCTAAAAGTATCTTTATTTGTAGGTTTCAGAGAAGATTACCTTTTTTTCTCTGCTTGCTTTTTTGCGACTGGTGCTTCCTATCAGCACAAGTTTGTTATTGTTTTAAAGCGAAGCATTCCAACTCTGTGAATATAATTATAGCGAATTCTAGATGGCATGAGTCTGAACCAATGAAATGTGATGAACAGAATTACAGAAGCCTATTTCAAAATATCGGTCTTGGCGCATATCCACGTAAACATCACAAAATCTTTTATGACTTAAGTTAAGTTTAAGTTTAGTTAAATGTTGGGGATAACATCTCATGTAAAACATTTATAATAGATCCGTGCAATACTGGGCTGTCTGTCTCAATGTTGATCAAACAATTGTGGTATCATGAGGGGAAAAAAGTATATTTATATATTTTTAAGTCAAATCTGTTCCCATTTCCATGGATTTTACGGTATGGTTGCAAGCTGATTTTGTTTTTTCCTAAAAAATTGACTTTGCTGACTTCAAACTGGAGCAGCACATTAATATTTTTTTGTCTGATTCCAACATTCATCATTATAAAGGTTTTCTAATAGAGAATGTGAAAATAACATTTTGCTCAAGAGTCATTTTGCTAGCATGGGTCATATGTATAAATGAATACAAAATATATAGCCAATATTACATATCTATAATAAGGTTGGGCAATATTAACCAAATTTATTTAATTGAAAAAAATATTTATTTTAAATATTAGATTACCATGTTGTAATATCAACTTTTGGATAATCCAGTGAATTTAATTTTAAAATTGACAATTAATAATATGAAGTATTTTCATTTGGAACAGGATGAGTGCAAACTAAAAGATCATACATAAAATTAACGAATTACGTCAGTCTGATATAAGCTCAAAAAGCACAATATATAGCACTTTAAAATCAAATCAAATCAAATAAATGAATGAATTAAAGCCATGTTGCCTCTCTAAAAGTGAAAACTAAAAACAACTGCAATGTAGTCAAGTATAAGCATTACTGCTTCCAAATCTGACTTGTAAGTGGCCTCCCTCTTTGCCCATCTCCATGCATCCCAACTCCAGTATATTCCACAGGAAGTGCATTTACCCTTTAGATGGAAGATTCAGGAGATCAGGAAGTTAAAAATGCAGGAAACTGGTGAAATCGGCACTTCTTTATCTTAGTTACAGATCAGGGCAGAAACTCTCTGGCCCCAGGGAATCTGCAGTGACCTACTTCTGCATTACACAGACCTGCGCACAAACGCAATCGCTTCCTCTGGATGGGAAAGACTGCGGGATTGGTTCAGCGGTGGAAAGAAGCAGAGGATATTAAAAGGAGAGGTGGGCGTCTCAATGTTTCACGGCTTCACTTAACCACGCAGGCTGCAGGTGAACCTGCGTCACTATGGGAATTTCGCAGCAGGATGGAGCACTACGCAGGGCACAAGCTAATCTTTAAAGTGATGCGATTCCTCCTCCACTCCTTTTCTGAATGTTTTAACAAAATCATGATAATTCCCGGTCTAAAACTGATGATGAAAAATGAGAGAGGAGGGGGAATCAGCTAAAATGCACCAGACTCACCTTGAATTTACTTTTTTTTAAAGTTTTAGTCCAATGTTCCTAAAGCGCAGGGACACACAGGCAACGTTCATTCTCAAAAAAATGGCCGATTAACCCCTTGTACAGAATCAAACAGACAAAACACACAAAAACACTTACCCGAGACTCTCCTTCGCCTCTCCACTCAACGCGGTTGGGAAATAGGTAGAAATATCGCCGCTGCCACTGTGTCAGGAAGGGGTTTCCTAGCTTCAGCATGTAGCCGTGCATAATACAGTCCTTCCCCAGCGCGTAGTCTGCACAAACACAGGCACTCATAATTACATAATGATCAATTGTTGGACACTCAACATCATCTTGTTACAAATAGCTGTATTTACTTAAATTTTGGTATTTTTGCATTTATATTACATAAAAATGCTATGTTCTGGGGAAGAACGTCACATTTAGAAAGACATGGGTCATCTATTCCTCTTAACTCTCACTGAGGTTTAACCCATTTGAATTCCTGCTCACAACTCCTGCGCTTGCATCTTGTGGTCGTGACGCATGCGATTAATTCAGTGTTTGCTAAATTACATGAGCTCTTTCAGATCTATTTCTGACCATCACACAGACGGTCATGTGATGGGTGTTGTGTCTTTCCCTTGAGGGAAGCACATGGCACCAGCACTGCTAACAAGTACGTAGGGTTCAAGCCTGTCCTCAAGGTCGCTGGTGGAACTGACACTGGACTAGTGAAAGATGATTAGCTGACGTCACCTGGGCCTTTAATTCATGCAGGAGAATGTAGCACTACCGTAGCAGAGGTTTTCTTCTCTCGGCACCGCTGTGTGAAATTACTGCTCGTCAATTCCGTATACGGGTTTTGATTTATGGCAAACTAGTTGCCACCAAAAAAAACAATCTTTTGGACCCCCTTAAAACCTGGGTAAATGACCGAGTGCTGCAGACAATGTGACGCCTAGAGTGCCTGTTCATTAAAATTTTGTGAAAACACTCCAAAACAATCCGCTACAGTTCTCAGAAGTTAGAAAATGAGAGTTTGCTGAATAAGAGCAAACAGGATGTTTACAAGCAGATGTTCTGTGTACACTGCCATGACACAAAGGCTAGTCACAAAAATATGAAAGTGTTTATGAAAAAAATTTATTTGAATTCTTTTTTATATTTATTGTATAAAAATGTAAGACTTTTTTTTAAAAAAAAGAAATCAATACTTATTTTCAGCATTCAATTAATCAAAAGTGATATTTATAAATGTTACAAAATATTTCTACTTCAAATAAATGTTGTTCTTTTGAACTTTCTATTAAAAAAAATGCGTCACGGTTTTCACAAAAATATTAACCATCACAACTGTTTTCAATCCTGACAAATGTTTCTTCAGCATCAAATCATCATATTAAAGTGATTTCTGAAGGATCATGTGACACTGAAGACTGGAGAAATGATGCTGAAAACTCAGCTTTGATCACAAGAATAAATTACATTTTAAAATATATTTAAATAGAAAAGTTATTATATAATATTTCACAAAATTACAGTTTTTACAGTATTAGATCAAATAAATTTAGCCTTGGTGTGCTTAAGGTTTTTTTTTACAAAAACATAAAAAAAATAAAAATAAAATAAAAAAAAAAAAATCGACCCCAAACATGGAACGATCATGTATAAATATAAAATAATATTTTATTAATAAGCTATCTTACATTAAGGAAATGAGAATTTGGGCTTCAAAGGGCTTTAAACGACAGCAGACGATGAATAAGAGTCTCATCTAGGACCCTTCGAGTCATGACTCGAAAAAAGATTTGTTCATTTTGATGAACGAGTTCGAACAAGAGAGTCACGAAAGCGCATTACAGAACAGAGCAAGGCGAGCATTTGTGCTTATAAAACTTAAAGTTTTTATTTATTTTTTAAATGAGCGATCGTTTCGCTAGATAAGACCCTTATTCATCGTCTGGTGTCGTTTAAAGCCCTTTGAAGCTGCACTGAAACTGTCATTTGAACCTTGAACCGTTTGGTTCCCATTGAAATCCATTATAAGGAGAAAACGCTGGAATGTTTTCATCAAAAACCTTAACTTCTTTCCGACTGAAGAAAGAAAGACATGGACATCTTGGATGACATGGGGGTGAGTAAATTATCAGCAAAAGTTTTCTTTAAAAGTGAACTACTCCTTTAATGCCACAATAAAATAAATCCTAATGTGAAGTGTCTCACCTTCTTCATGGCCCTGCTGCTTGTTTTTGGCCCGCTTGCGCGCCTCGTTCTTATCCGTGTCGCTGTTGACAGCGTCATACACCGTCTCGGCCACCTCCTGCTGCCAGCGCTCGGAGATCACCAGAGGAAAGTTCTTATAGAGCTCCTGATCACTGTCAAGCAGCTGAGAGACACATAAAGAGGACAATGACATTCAATTCAGACTGTCTACATGGGCAGTCTTAGCGAGAGTAAAGCCAAGTTCACACTACAGGATTTTAAGCCCGATTTGCAAATCGTTGAGCTCGCCGATAGGTCGCGTGCAAATCGCGGGGGATTAGCGGCCGATGAACGCTTGCCAATCTGTTAGTATGAAAGAGCCAACAACGTAGTGAAGACCCTCGTAGACGTGTCGCCGAGCCCAGAAAAATATCTAGCATGCTAGATATCCAGAGCCGTCCCGCGACTCAACCTCAGTGATGTCATGAGCTACAACCAATCAGAGCCAGGCATGGGTTGAGGTCACCGGGTAAATCTTCTTTTTTTTGCGTTTTTTTATCATCGCGCAAACAGTGTGCACTAGTTTCTGTCTGACGTCCATATTCGCGTGTTGTGTTCTCTTCTTCGCTGGGTATTGGCGCACACTGTTTCGCGTCATTTCTGGTTCTTTTATTGCGTGGTTTTTCGTGACAAAACATGGTTTGTAGACAAGATAGATTCGTTGGGTGACAGAATTGCTGTCAACTTGACAGCATTTATTTGATTATTTATTTGATTATTTTCAGGATTTAGACCGCAACATACTACTGAAACAGCTCTCATTAGAGTCACAAATGATTTGCTCTTATCATCCGATAGTGGTTGTATCTCTATGCAGTGCGTTGTCAACTCGCGTAGTGAGTTACCTCCTGTTGTGGATCAATCACGTTGTGTTGTGTGGTGTGAACAGCTAAACAAACTCCTGATTTCACTGAGAGCAAGTCATGTAGCGTGAAGCGCACAGTTTAGCCCGACGTTTTAAAATCATGTAGTGTGAACAAGGCTTAAGTTGCAATGTGGACTAGACTGTCAGACTTTTTTTGAATCTCCCTTTTTTTAAAAAGGGAGACATTTAAAAAGCTCAAAGCATAATGGAAAATTCCTGGAGATTTTAAAGCATGAAATCCAAGCTCAAGTGCTCTTAGACTTTATACAGCTCTCTCAGTGCAAGACACAATCTTGGGTACACTTGAAAAAAAAAAAAAAAAAGTAGTCCGCTGAAGCAAAGACATCAGGCTTGAGCACCAAGTGGAATAAGTGGAAAGTTTGGTCCCACGGTGAGCGGTTTTACCTTAATTCCCTTGGTGTCCTCCTCGTCGAAGGAGCCGATGTCAAAGGCGTCTGCAGCGTTGACCTCTCCTCTGGGGGGAATGAGGGGTGGGGGGTACTGCAACCAAACAACAGACGCAGAGAATTCATATTACACAAACCATATGAAAAACGATCATGGCGGAAATGTGCAAAACAACCGACTAGTTCATCTCGCAGAATAAACGCTCATTTACATCAGAAACCATAAAACACAAATTGCATTAGTGCTCGACCACTTTTTCTGCTGCGTTGATTCCAGTACTTTTTACATTCATACAAGTCTTTGTTAAAGCATTATACGTCATAAAGCAAGCCAACCAGCTATAAGTTGAATCACAAACACTTTTTTTTAAAAGAAAAAGTATTTGAGAATTAGGCAAAAAGATACAAGACTGTTTAACGGCTTGAATGAGTGAAAGAACTACAATTCCATAAAGCATTGTGAATGACGATTAAAAAGGATGCAATTGAAAACAATGGGGAAATATAAAACTACTCATTTAAGTTGTTGATTATATCTATTGCAACAATATATTTCCACGTTTATTGTGTGATAAACATATGTACACCAAATTTGAAGTATTTTGATACGTCATTTGTGGCGCTTCATGGGAGTGGGCGTTCCCTGCAAGCTCTTTTGGCATGATTTAACCAACCACAACTCTACGATTGGTGGTATTCTGTACAGCATCATGGGTAATGTAGCTTTTCACCACCAATTCAGTAAAAAAAATCTGTGAATGAATGGCTACAATAAAAGTGAAAACCATTGATTGACAACCTCGCAAAGGTTTATAAGCTATCATTAAAAATATATTTACTGAAATGTACTAAATGAAAAGTGACTGTTGCTCTCTATTGGCTCAGTAACCAACTACAACCTTTTATTTAAAATAAACATAAAAAAAATCATAGTCCTCATCATACAGAAATCTACAGATAATGTGAACACTGCTCACAGGAAATGATTTGAGGTCTGACAGCAATTATCTTATAGAAATGTATTGTTGGCTTCACTTTGTGCATTGATAGTGCTGTAAAGGGGATGGAATTAGAGTCACAACTTCCTGGGGAGGACTTTAGCATGCTAACAACCACTATGTAATACACACTCTCCTCGATGATGTTTGTCTAAATTCATTCTTTTTAAAGCAGCAGCCCTGGCTAAAAAGAAAAAAATCTTAGCCTTGCTAATCAATTGTTGGACGGCTAGTCAACTATCCGACTCTAAATTAGATCAGTTAAACATTGCTGTCCATATTCTAACAGACTATACGTTATTCAACAAAGTGTCTTAGGGCTGATCCTCGAAAACAGAAGGTCAAAGGTCTCACCTTCTGGAGATAGACCTGCTGCCAATCGATTCCCTTGAAGAACACATGCTCCTTTACTTCTGACGCCCTACAGTGTGTAAAAGAGGTCACATTCAGACAAGTAAAGTCACATTTATTTGTATAGCGCTTTTCCCAATAGACACGGTTTCAAAGCAGCTTTACAGAAGATCACAATGTTAATGTTTATAATATCTTGATATTTTCATTCCTTGCAGTTTTGTTTAGCAGATTACACAAGTGCGATTATATAATTTACATTTTACAATGATAAAAGCAATTTTGTAAACAAAAAAGAAAAAAAAAGGCTTTGCTATACAGTACATATTGCTTTACAGGTTTCTCAACCATCCCCACTTCTGACCAGCAGGTGTCAGCAATTCAGAACGAGCTGAAAATAATTCCCAGCATGCTCTTCTGCCTAATCTAAATGCTTTCAGACAGCCACTCCATCCAGACAAGAGGCAAACTTTTTTATTATTATTTGAGTAGTCCACTACAAATAAATAAATGAATAAAAAAACATAAAACGTGACCGCAGTATTTCAGATGTCTAATCTGGAAGATGGAGAGTGTATGACTTACCCCCGCCCCAGACATCCCAATCTTTTGGCAACATCTCGCTGTAAGAGTCCTTCCAAGAGGGACTTAAGCTCAGGTGAGAAGGAGTCAGGCAACTCCACATTCTGAGGAAACAAATGAACAGGAAGTGTCTCATGAGTTCGATTGATGTCAAATTAAACGTGTCTTTATGCAGTGTTGCCTGGTGTTTGACGACTCGAGCGAGAGAGTGTTTGCATGTGCTTTATTAGCTTTCCTCATTAGTTACACAGAAAATTCACTAGTAAAATGCAAATATGCAGGAACAGCAAATTTTATACTTGCCATCTAGATCAACAGAGCATTAACAGTACCCAGTGCTTAACGGTATTTAAATATCCTCATAATCATACAAATGAATGTGAGGACAACCAAAAAAACAATTCGCTTACATAACAGGCAGTGTGCCAACTGCACATTCAAATCAAGGTCAACATTCACTAAAGTCACAGTAAATGCAGACGTACAAACGCAAATCAAGCTGTCAGGTACCGTCACAGTAACGCTGAACTAGATGCATTGCAGGGCATGGCGTTGTAGGTTTTATTCGTCAAAATATTATCCACAAAAAAGGACATTTATATTAAATATTTCTTGAGCAGCAAATATTAGAATGTTTCTGAAGGATCAGAAGCTGTAAACTCAGCTTTTCCATGACAGGATCCATTTCATTTTTTATTGTATTTTAAATATTAAATTGTTATCTAACAATATTTCTGTTTTAGAGGATATTTGATCAAATAAATGCATCCCGACTTTTTGAACGGTAGTCCTTTGGTTGCCAACTTCAAACTTCTTTGTCATGATTAAGTTGTCCAGTCCAACATTGACTAAATCTGATGAGAGTATAAAAGTTACCTTCTAAATCCTTGACTAATGAAATATGGAGATAATTTTTCCTGGGAGGTAGGCATCCGAAAACAAACCCCGAGTAGCTCTATTATTGTGTCAGGATAGTCAGGAGTACACTAGAATTTCTTTTATTTCATCAGGAAAAATGTTAAACAATAACAGTCTTGGCTCAAAATCTTTCCAAAGAAAACATTATCTGGCTGCCTGACAGAGGAAAACTGCTTATCATCTTTAAAGCTACACTGAGTTAATTCTTAGCTAAAAACACTTAGTTCTTCCAAAAATATATGTGCTCATTAATGTGTATTTACTTCGTTCAAGTAATAAAGTATTCTTGTGAGTGTATAATATGCCATTGAAAATACATATGGGTAAGGGGTTATAATGTCGGTCGCCATGTTGCCCCTCCATCTTGAAAGTACATTAGCCAAAGAGGGACATACCCTTTAATTCAAGCTTCGCCTTTCGCGTTTACGTTTGAGTTAACACTCATGGACGAGGTCGAACTGGAAGCCATGTTAATCTTAGACTACATTGGCCACCGTAGGAGTTAAAATGACATCGGAATTGAGAGGAACAGAAACTAATATTTACTGGATGATCATATACCTTTTCACCACTAGATGGGGGTAAAAATCACACAGTGTAGCTTTAAGTGCATTATTCGGGTATCTAAATGTTTAAATATTTTTCTATTTGGAATTCTCAATGTGAACACATTACTCCACAACTTATTACAAAACGCCAAAGAATTCAAAGTCACGATTCTGACTCGTCATCTCCGCAGTAGTGGACGCGCGTATGCACGTTTTATATGGATGACAATCTGAGAATATTTATTTTCCACTTGAATTAATTCATTTAAAAGTAGACATGTCAAGCTTTCTATAGATATATTTCTCATGTCTGTGAGGAAAGTATACACTGAGTTTCGGTTCACTGAGACCAAGACGGCAGAAAGCACATCCTGATTGTTTTCATTATTTTACAAAAGCACAACATTTTGTTGTTATTGTGAGTTAGGAGCCTGCAAGTCATGCAGTAAGTGTTTATGTGCTTAAGCTCTTAACACTTATGCGCCTAATAATAGCGCACATTTATCTAGGTTAACAGAGCGAGCGGACTTGGGTGCTACTACTTACATGTTTCAAGTGGTAAGCCATACTTAAGTATGCTTGAATGATAGGTGAATGTTTGGATTCCTTGCCAAAAAACGTTCTTTTAAAAGTGAATGTTATTTCTGCAACTAACCAACTAAAATGTTTGTCGCCCAAACCTCTTCTAATCAACTATTCTTGGGGCAACCCAAGAATAGTGCATAAATATGTGAATTGGGACGCACTTTATGTTTTAAGTTATAATGACTCATTTAAAACTACCTTCATAAGCAGCGATATAGTCTGGTTACCTGATACTGTAATAAGCACAAAAACACATGGCACACACAATTACGGTGTATTTCTAATTAGTTGTAACTATTTCCTATCAATACTGAAAAACTAAATACATTTAGAATTGCCATTAGCACTGAGCTAAGTCTTCGCAATGTATTCTGGGACAGCCTTATCGGTGAAAGAAGCATGCAATGCTGCTTTTGATTTTAATCAAAGCCAGGCGTCTCAGAGGGCAGCATATTTTTGCCTTGGGAGAATTCACACCTCAGTAGACAGCTCACTCATGTCTTAGCTTTAAAGGGAAACCACAAAAAGTCCCAAATCAGCATTAAAAACAAGTGACTTCCTTTCTAGTGACTGCACAACAGTCAAGAGCGTTGCAGCTCGGTGAGGACTAAATTACAGCTGTGGTGAGAGGAGGACAGCAAATGCAAAGCGTGGATGCAAATTCCTCTCCATTAGCGTTCCCTTGTTAAACAGTGGGTGTAAAGGCACAGGTGCTCCGATGATGAAATGCTCGCTCTTCACTTCCACGGAAAGCTGTGGCTCCTTTATCTATCACCCGTTTCACTGCAATATCTGTCATTCAGCATTAAGAAGCTCTTCAAAAGACACTTTCCAGTTTGAACTTAATTTATAGGTGACACTTCTAGAAGTTTTTAAAGCTATAACTAAGATCTGTGAACTTCTAGGTAACTGCTGGCCTATTTTTTTCTATGGGATCTTTCAGTTCACTTCATCATGCACAATGTAGCAATTTTAAATGAGATCACTCTCATATACATGTGGCTATGTGTGAAGGTAAAAATAAAAAAAATAAAGCTGCGTGTGGTTTCTTACCATGGTAAGGGTCATGCGGTCAATTTCATGTTTGTCTTTGGTCTTGTGCTGCCTGAATGGACTGTGCCTATGAGAACAGAAGAAACAGAGTTCATGTAACCGCACACAAAGTTCTCAGCCTCGCAACGTCAAACAGAACACATGTGGTGATTTAGCAGAGACAGGTAGGCGGGAGGGGTTTCCATGAGAGTTCAAAAACCTTTCACTCTCAGTCGTTGACTGAGACACAAGCATTATCATTGTCTATCACATCGTCTTGATGTAAACTGAGATAGATTCGCTTCAAATTTTCGCTTCAAAGGCTTATTGTTAGTTGTAACTGATAACTAAAACCTCGAAAAGTAAAAATTAAATGATTTAAAAAAAATATATGAATTATTTAAATAAAATTTTAAATAATATTTTTTTTAAATATATACACACATACATATATTAAATGGGCTGGGAGAAAAAAAAAACGATTCTTGATGCATCGCGATGCGGACGATCCTGAATCGATTCACAAATGTCAAAAAAAAAAAACGATTTTCAAAAAAAAAAAAAAAATTTTTTTTTTATATATATTTATAATAACGTAACATTGACGCAACGCGAAAGACGGAAGGCCGGACCGTCTGTGTCGCGCACATAACAGAGACGCGATGGTGCGCGAGATCCAAACACCTTCCATATTTGTGGAAATATTTTGGCTTCTGAAGTTGAAGGGGGAAAGGAGCTGGACAAGAGCCGCACTAGTAGTAAGCTTTGTAGAATAAAACCAACAACGGAAACACGACAAATATGAGAAGTCATATGAGACGTTTCCAGCCAGAAGAAGAAAAACACTCGGCTGTACCAGTCGTTATATTATTAATTTACTACAAGTATGCTCCTAGTTCAGGCACACATTTATTTTCCTGTTGGTTCTTTGCGATGTTAATAAAATATATTGTATGTTAATTTTTTATGGGTCATTACTTTGTGCTTTTAAAGCATAAAGTATTAAGTATTTATAGTCACACCCACAAAAGATTCAGATAATCGATTTGTAACATTATAAATGTCTTCACTGTAACTTTTGATCAACTTAATTTATCCTTGATGAATAAAAGTATAGATTTCGTTTTGCTTTCACCCAAAAAATTAAATAAAAATTCTTACTGACTCAAACTTTTGAACAGTATTGTTTAATGTTACAAAAGCTTTCTATTTCAGATAAATGCTGTTTTTTTTTTTTTTGAATTTCTGGGTGATTCTCTGAATCGGGTGCCCTTCAAGTCCCCGAACTTGCTTCAAAGATTTTCAATTGAAGCAAATCACAAAATGCATTTAAATGTTGTCAATTAATAGAACCAAGTGCTTTGCATTATAATGCAACACAATTGCGTTTAAAAAAAAACATATCTTTAAATATAATGAGTTGCCTAAGTAGTAGACAACAAGCATGTTTGCATGTCCTCTCTAACCATCATTACATTTTCATTGAATATTAAACAAATAAAAAGTGCAATTAATACCAAAATGTTGCTGCTGCTAATATAATCATATGTTGGTCTAGTGTATTTTCGTTTACTGTTGTGAAATGGAAAAAATCAATAATCGGTAATCGTTAATAATCGAAAATTGACTGTAATTGAATCGGGGCTTCAATAATCGTAATCGAATCGAATCGGGAAATCAGACAGATTAACCACCCCTATATATTAATATTGAACATTAAATAAATAAGATTTAAAATTATACAAATTATTTTTAAAAAATGTTGCTATCATTTTAAAATGTACATATACATACACAGTATATATATATATATTTATGTGTAAAGTTTAAATGTATAGAAAGCTTTTCATGTCTGTTCTGACCTGTTTTCATTCTGCTTTGAAGTGTGTGTGAGACACACCTCAATGGAAAGACATGCACCAGACTCCACCCCCCCATTACATCTTCCTCCCACCCCCCTCACTCTCTACCTAGCAACGCTTTCAGTGGTCTCCACCCCCTCCCTTTCTGCCTTTTTTCTCTGATGTCTGCTCCTGACCTCCTGCTTCCAAACCCCTGACATTTAAACCTTACACTTCACATCAAACAGGTGAGAAACACAGACATACAGACAGACAGAGAGAGAGATAAAGAATTCATGAGCGGGCCGCTGCAGAGGGTGGTCTTACCCTCGCAAGAGTTTGAACAGCATGCAGCCCAGAGAGAACCAGTCGGCGCTGCTGTCGTACGCTGTTCCTTTCTGCAGAACCTCAGGTGCCATGTAGCCATGGGTACCTCTGCAAACACAGCAATTAATGCACATTAAAATCAAACTGTACTACCCCTCTGGGCTGAGCACACACTGACTGAAACCATATATACTATTATTATTATATATACTATACTATTACGATATATACTATACATACATACACAATACTACTATACTACTATAAACTTATACATAACACAGTCAAAAGAACAGCTACATTAGTCCACTCTCCCAAAAACTAATTTTGTTATGAATTTTCATTTTGTTTTCCATCCTCTCTCTGACCTTTTGAATTCACCATGACGTTTTTGCTACTGTGCCTTTAAGATTGTACCGTCTATATTTAAATGAGCACATTTGTTGAATAACTGCTTTTTTATTGAAATGAACATTAAATTAGTGCTGACATGTACACATATGTAAAATTGTCCCGGCTATAGCATCATATCCACAAGAATTTCGTTTCAGCTTTGCTTTGTAAACATCAGTTTGTCTGGTTATTACACCAGCCCTACCGCTAAAACGTTCGGGTTAGTGATTTATTTTTAATAAATTATTTTTGTTCAGCAATGACACTTTAAATCGATCAAAAGTGACAGAAAGCTTTTGAGACATTATAAATGTATCTTCTATTCAACCCTCTACGCATACCTTTACAATAGTAATTTTTTTATTTTACTCGCCAGAATGATATACTATTTTTTTTAAATCATTCATTCATTTATATTTATATATAAACAAAGGAAAATTTACAAAAGAAAAAAAATCCTGATTTGTCAAGTTGTCTAATTTTTCAAATGGATAACAAAATAAAATGATTCATTTAAACAATTCATATAAAATGACACTGAAATATACTGTATACAACACATGCATGTATAACTTGATTGCTTATGCAATTCATTGGTTAAAGCATTTGTATACTTGCACAAAGAAAAAACAGATCAGACTGGTTTAAGATTTTATAACTGGCTGCAAAAAGCTCCAATACGCTCAAACATGAGTATGAGACAACGGAGAGCTTGTGAAACAGAAGCCATCATACTTCCCCCAAACAAGAGACATTTTAATTTTACACTAATAAAAGATGTGGTTTTGATCCCTCGAGAAGAGGAACTTACACGCTGGCGTGTGGTTTCTTCTTGGAGAAATCGCAGGCAAGGCCCAGGTCAGAGATGCGAACGTGTCCGTGTTCATCTAAGAGGATATTCGCAGGCTGTGGGGAACAGCAAATGATGCGGAGGTTAGGACAGTAAAAAAAAAAATCAATTTTGTAATCAACACCTACAGAATTACTGTGATTCAATGGAGTACATTTACTGAAGAAAAAAAACAGAAATGGTGTATAACCACTAGGGGTGTAACGATACACAAAACTGATGGTTCTGTTTTCCCACGGTTTTGACGTCTCGGTTCGGTTTAGAAAGCTATTTTTTTATAGTGGTTTAATGAAAAAAAATTGTCTCTGTGTTTAAATTAATTCAATTACAGTTAAACATTTCACAAGGATTAAAAAAATATGCTAATGCTGTAAACTATATAGGGAGCCGCACATTAATATAACATTGAAGTTTGTATCCTAGACTTTTAACCTAAATTCAGATGCTATTTATTTTTCAGGTATAATAATCAACACACAACACATTGTATGAAAACATGTAAACTGAACATAAGGAAGTTTTTGCATTAACTTGTGTTTTTACTCTAATATGTTATTGAAATATAATAATTTACACAGTTGTCATTTTCATGAAAGATATTTTAAACATACGGCCTACATTAAATAATCAAGATATCATTAACAGGTTAAGTAAAATATAATATATAGGCTAACATAGTGCATTAATTTAGTGCAAGAGTTCATTATAGGAACCAAAGTTGTGGACACTGAATCACTTGCCTGCTGAGGTAAATATAATGCTAGTGACGAGCTAAAGCTATGCTGTTTTATTGACGTCTTTCTGCTGCTGAAACACTGATTGAATGATTACATGAGTTATGATGCCTTTCAGTAAGTATACTGCATCTTTCAACATACCTTCAGGTGTCTATTCTGTAACTGAGGAAGAGATGATCGCGTTTACTCGCGCGCTGCGCTGCTGCTTGACATGAGGAGCTAGTAGCCCTACAGTGATCTGTCACGCCACATCAAAGAGCGCCAAAACGCCATTTATTGTTTGAATTTTGTGATCAAATAGACAGAATTGGAAAGATTACACCTTGTTTACACCTTGAGGAGCGTCGTTTGATCATCTAAACGGGTTTTATGACGAGGTCGGTGAGGATGGGAAAAATCTTACATTTCTGTTCAAACTTTGCCCGTCGATAAAATAACTGTTGTCTGTGGTTGTATATGGGCTGTGGCAATAATTAAAAAAAAAAAGCTTGCAACATATGGAAAAAAAGAACTATGAACTATACTAGTTCATTTTAAAATGTGTGAACTGAACTTTGAACTAGTTCATGTAGAAAGTGAACTTTCCCAACACTGAGTGTAACACTAAGTGCAAAGCCAAAAGTTTCCAGCAAAAAACAATGACCATGTACATAATGGAAAGCGTGCACAATTACCTTTTTGAAGAACAGTATCGATTCTTAAATCCCAAGAAACAATCTTTCAGCCTATGCTGTTTTCAGTTGATGAATGAACAAAGCTTTGTACCGAGCCTCCCATCCAACAAATCCCAATTAGCTTTGTGCTTTGTTACTTCTGTAAAGTCTCAGCTTTCAAATTCTGTCAATTTTATTACAAAATTCAAACAATAAACACTGTGTTGGCGCTCTTTAATGTAGAGCAACAGGTCGCTTTAGTGCCCCAGTAAAGCAAAGTGGCAGCGCGGAGCACACTTGAACTGGTCGTCTCTTCCGCTTTACAACTAGTTACAGTGCATTCACATACGGGGCGTCGGCGTTAATTTACTCAGAATGAGTGACATCATGCTTTTCCTAACTGAACAATGGTTTCGGACGTGCCATTGCTCGCAGCAAAAGTTGAAAAATGTTCAACTTTTCAATCGCCAACGCAGGTGTTAGCTAATGCAAATACTCTAGAGCTGGCGCTAGCCAATCGCGTTTATGCAACACCAGAAAAGTGAAGTGATTGGCTGTTGTCACTATGACGGCCGAGTCGATAGAAACATGAAAAACAAAGCAAAAAAAAACAACAACAACAACATAATATGACCATTCTACCATTGAATGTCACACAATCAAAGCCAATGAGAAAGTATTTGATATTTAATATACTGGGATTTTGACCAATGAGATTTCCTATGAGCCATACATTACCATTACACTACTGGGGCCCTATTTTAACTATCTGAAACGCAAGTGTCAAAGCGCATGGCGCAAGTAACTTTGTGGGCGGGTCCCGGCGCTATTGCTATTTTCCCGGCGGGATAAATGCCTCTTGCGCCTGGCGCAAATCTAAAAGAGGTTGGTCTGAAGTAGCTTCATTATTCATAGGCGTGGTTTGGGTGTAACGTGAAATAACCCAATCCGAGCGCCATCCAACATACCCTTTAAGAACAGGTGCGCATGTTGCATAACGGATTGTTATTATAACGGCGGGTTTACCAGGCGCGTTCACATCCGATGAGACCGACGTTCTTGTCAGGGCAGTGAAACACAGAGAAGTGACGTTGTATGGGGATGGAGAAACTCTCGCACATCAGCGTCGGTTATAAACATAATAGCCTATACGTATGTTTCTTGTCACTATTGGGCAAACAGGTCTGATCCTTCAGTACTAAAATTAGCCTTAAAAAATGGGCAATTCGGTTTTTTCATCTCCATGTAAACCACAATGATTTCCCTCATGTTTTAATATTTTTTCTTATTATAATGTATGATTTGCAAAAGTAAAACTACTGCATCTGTGTTGATGAGAGAATCAGTGAATGCGCGTTGTGTACCCGCTACATCATGGGCAAGCATGCGCGCTTAAAATAGCATTATGAACAACGCGCAAAGCGCCACTGACTTTAGACCAGGTTTTATCTGGTCAGTGGCGCAATTGTTTTCTGGAAGTGTAAAATAGCACCAGGGAATGTTTGCGCCGAAACACGCCTCCTTTTTGCGCCGATCCGCCCAGGGAGCGCAAGTTCATTTCCTAGTTTACCGACGTGCGTCTGTGCAAGACAGGGCCCCTGGTGTTATAAAAAGATCTGGATGATGACTATGTAAAAAATGATCTTCCACATAAAATTCTCAGCATACAGGTTTGGAATGATATGACGGCGAGTAAAAAATAACACAATTTAATTTTTGGGTGAACCATCCCTGTAATAGACCTTTCACACTGGAAATCTTTCCATGCATTATGGATCTCAGGAACGCAAGCAAACGTGATCTATTTCATGCTGAGTTTTTCTTCTACACAAAACAGCAGTGAAACTGCTGAAAAAAACAACAGGATTGCTCGCTCACAGAATGCACCCCGCTCGCATGTGCAGTCTCCCGTTTCAGGAGCTTGCCAGGGAAGATCCTGCACATCCTCAGCAATCTGGCAGCGCGAAGCCTAAACATCTCACTTAAAATTGCATAATTCACAACGATTGCATAACTACACTCCTGCTGGTTCCACACGGAGGGTCGACAAATGACATGATATTAGCGGTCATCGCAATGGCAGGCTAAACTCTGTTTGGGACTGTAGGTTAAGCTCGACTCGCTCCGTCACATGACGTACTTTTCCGTTTAAAGACAATAAACAGTGCTGCCAAGAGAGACAGCTCAGCCAAACTTAATAAAAAATAACCTCAGACGACGCAGAGCAGATTCAAGCTTACGTTACAAAATACACAAACTCTAACGGAACATTTCATTTTCCCTTTTTAGCGGAAACAGGGAATCACAAGAACAGGTTTTCCAGTGACAGAGGACAGTACAAACAATCCGTTCAGTGTGAAAAAGAACAACTGGGATGGTGATGAACTTACTTTGAGGTCTCTGTAGACGACGAAACGATTGTGCATGTGTTCGAGGCCCAGTATGATCTCAGCTGCATAAAAACGCATATCCTTCTCGCTGAAGACCCCGTGCTGAGATAGGTGATAGTGAAGATCTCCGCCTGAAACACAAGTACGATCAAACTATTAAAATACATTTTAAATATATAAGATCAGAGATTTCACACCATGTAACCAATTCATTTTCTTTACTTTTTCAGCCGTTTGTAGGGAGTTTAAACAGGGTTCCTACAGGTTTCTTCAAGTTAAATTCAAGTCTTTTTAAGATCATTTATATAAAAAATGAATACCAATTTCCCGTCCCTACCAGCAAAGAAAAACAAAATCCTTCAAGTTGTGTTCATTTATTTTTCAAATGTGGAATGGGTAAAAGATGATAAGTCAAGCAGGTAAAATAAAAACACTTCGGTAGGCCACAAGAAAGTTTGCCGAACAATGTTAAGTTGTGTTTTAACATTAGCTAAACACACAGGACATCAGTTCTAACTGGAACGCTTCCCAGATCGACACTAACATTTTCATCTAATTTTTTTTTCGTCGACGAAAATGGCAATAGATTTTCGTCATAGTTTTTGTCATTCAAAACTAGAGTCTTGTTTTCGTCAGTGAAAAAATGTCATTGAAGAAAAGCTCATTATTTTCGTCAATGAAATTAACACTGACATACAGCACAATTTTTAAGATGCAGATATCAAAATTCAAGACTTTTTAAAGACTTTTTAAGGTATTATTTCCAAATTCATAAATTCAATGCTTTTAAGGCTTTTTAACCTGTTAATAACTGGTGCCCCTGGTACCGGGGGCAACATCTTGTTATAGGGCAACGATGTTGTAATGCGCATCTAATCAGTAAAGCCGGTTCCTTGATTAGCAGTAAATCACCTTCACCTGCTTTCAAATGGACGATATGAGTGTTAAACTTATTGAGATAATTAAGTGATTAATGTAGTGATGATTGAGCATTATTGAAGACACCTGATGATCACAAGCAGAATCACTGAAGGACAAAATCACAAATTGTAAGTCACCGTAATGGAGATCAGTGTCTGCTTTAGTTGGGCTCTTGACACTTATATTATTAACTTTATTTATGAGTGTTAATTTAACACTCATATCGTCCATTTGAAAGCAGGTGAAGGTGATTTACTGCAAATCAAGGAACCGGCTTTACTGATTAGATGCGCATTACAACATCGTTGCCCTATAACAAGATGTTGCCCCCGGTACCAGGGGCACCAGTTATTAACAGGTTAAGACCCTGTAGGAACCCTGTTAAAAAAATTCTAAATTAAGTATCATAAAAAAGAAGGCATAAAATAAAGCAAGATAAAAAATTAATAATAAAAACCAAAACCAAATGAAAAACAAATAATGAAAAAACCCAGGAAAATTTGGTTTCAAATCGACATTTATACTTGCAGTTTGTAAAATCATATATCCTCTAATTATACTTCAAGGATACTTTAAGGATCTTCTAGTCTACCAAGTGTTTAATTAATTATTCTAATTTGATTGAGATGTCACATGGACAGCCACTTAAACAGTGTCCATTTCTGAGAATTCTGGGAAAATGTTTATCATTCTGATATGTAGGAAGGGTTATTATGTCTAGATCCATGAGTGTCTAAATCCACTGTTTCTGAAGTGCGTGATGTGATAGTTTCACAAATCAAGAAGGACGTTCAGAGAAGTGGCCCGTGCTGCAGCGCAGATACAGGAAGTGTAAGTGTATCTGAAGAGGAAGCTCCGCCCCATGTTCAGGCTGACAATGAGTAATAGAGGAAGGCCAAAATAAGAGCCCTAAATGGCCTTTTACAATCTCACACTGGGTGGTGTTGGCTTGGATTGGTGAGACTATCTAAACTATAGCACAAAAATATGCTCATGAATCTAAAACAAAACATAAAATCAAATCAATATGAACTCATAACACAGAGTCCAAAGCATTGTACTTCTGCTTTTTTTATGGAGTCTTAAAGCAGCAAGAAGCGCCACGTCTAGCGTCTAGAGGTATTGCACACCGGATGCGCATATTTTGTCAGTTTGTGGTCAACAATATTGATTGTTTAAGGGTATTATGAAATTAAGATAATGTCTGTACAGCAGTCCTGATTCATATCTGGGCGCTGTTGTGAGTCATTGAAAACAATGTATTCGAATTTTAACCATGTGGCGCGATGCGACACTGTGCTTTGTGTACCGAAAATTTGTCTTAGTATAAAAATTGGACTCTAATACATTGGCATGAACAAGCCTTTAAGACCAAAGAGATAATGGCTTCCATTACCATTCATCAAGTCCAGGATGAAACACAGTTTATCAGGGGTGTGGAAGGCATATGTCATACACACTATGAAAGGGCAATCCTGCAGAGAGAAAAAGAAATCGAGAGGGTACAACAAATGAGACGGGGATGTTAATTGTGCAGTCTTAGTATGACGACGAGTTGAGTTTGCACTTGTGAACATGTCACTCACCCCAGTGCTGACCAACGACAGCATGATTCTCTCATTGAGCGCCAGCGTTTCTCCCTGCTTCATTTTGATCCGCTTTTTATCCAAACACTTCATGGCATACCTGAGACACACACAGTAAGCACATCCTTTTATCCAAACCCAAAAGAAGCTTCATTTTGGTTTCATCCTTACAACATCACTTACATTTTCCCCGTGTCCGCCTTTCTGCATCCGTACACCTCTCCAAAACCCCCTCTACCGATGATCCGATGCACGCTGAAGTCATTCATGGTCAACTACACACAAAAATAAAACAGTTAAATAAAACAAGATTTCCAAAGTTTTTAAAGGTGCATGAATAACTTTTGGGTAAATAAAGAATGAGACCAAAACATTAAAAAAAAACTCACATGGATGTTGAGCTCTACATTCTTCCATTGGCAGAAACGCGTGAACTTGTCGCTAGAGAACAAATAGAAAGCTTTAATGTAATAATCATTCCCATGCAACAAAATAACTCAAAAATTAACATTTGAATTTTTTGATTAGCTTTGTAGTAGTCTGTGTCACCTTTCAATGAACTTCTGAAAGATCTTTCCTCGAAGACTGTCACAGATTTCAACTATGTATGGCTGGAAGGAGACAAGCAAACAAGTACATCAGGATCTGCTCTAGTCCCTGCTTTCTAAACACTTTCCCTTCCTTTGTGTTAAATGCACAAAAGCCAATCTGCACCCGGAAAAACGGGTTCGATTATGCCATGTTGGCGGACTTACCTGAAAGAGATTTGGAGGAACTTGTTTCTTTGCTAGGTGAGTCTGGACATGGTCTACTGCCTTCTTAGAGAAGGGCTGTGAGAAAGGAAGGTAGATTAAGTGACATTTGCGATAAGGGAGGTCAAAACACTAAATCAACAAGAACAGTTTCCCCTGCTTGACGTTTATTCATCGACATTAACCTCCTAAGCATTCCTGGTTATCACAACATAAAACAGTGTGACATAATCCCACAGGGCTTGAGTGTCCTATAAGCCATTGTGTTGGTTCATTCGGGCTTCCTGTTTCTGAAAAGCTACTACTGGATACGGACAGAGGCTAATGGTTCTCTTGCTTTCTCAACAGAAATCATTTGAGTCTCCGGATCTTCAATGGACAATAAGAAACATCATCCCTCCAGCTAGCAACATTATAGAACCATGTTTCTTTGCATGCATCATATTAGGGGCTAATGACTATAAAAAGTTTAGAGAGAACGGTGCCGTCTTAGCGGCCCCTAATTTAATGGCAAATGATCGTTTCGACGGAGGTGAGTCAATCAAAACTGGCTTTGGCTGCAAGATAAGATTATTCGGGAACCGCTAAAAAACAAAACCAATCTCTGTTACCTTAAATTATATGTTTATCTCTGTAAAGCTGTATTGTCAAAAGTGCAATATAAATGAGGATGACTTGACAACATTACAACAAAATATCATTTATAATAATTAGTGTGGTCAAACGATTAAAATATTTAATCGCATTAATGTCATGGTTAACTTGCAATTAATCGCACATTCTAATCTGTTCTAAATGTCTCTTGTCTACTTTTTGTACCACTATTTTTTTCTCAATTTAATGCTCTAATTAACATGGAAAAGTAGATCGGCTTGCTTTGTGCAATTGTTTTTTTTTTTGTTTTGTTTTTAAACAACGTTGGCATACTGTGTTCAAATTCACACTAACATTCTCACTTGGAGCAAATAATTTCTCACACAATGTAACACTGTCCATAAAAGGGTGAAATAAATACTAAGAGGTCCTGATATTGATGAGGGGACGGAGAAGCTGCATCAGCTGTGTGTGTGTGTTTGGCCATCATCAAGTGATATTTCAGACTGGATGTGCTGCGATGATGATAGCTCAGTTCACAACGACAAAACACACAGATCACTTTGGTCTTGTCAATGGAATTTGGCAACTTTTAAAAGAAAAATTTCCATTCAGAATCTTACTGGCATCCATTTCGGCGTCTCACGCTCGTCATCCACTCAAAACGTAACGTTAACCTACTATTTGGCTGTCTCGCAAGCATAAACAAATGTGTGCGGCATGCCTGCTGTTTTGTTTCCGGTCTAGCTAGATTCACTTGCGCTTTGGTCAACGAAGCAACAAAACGTCCTTGCGCAGCGCAAGACATTAAAAATGAATAGGTTTCATAGCACAGCCCCACGTCCTGTTGCAAAAGCATGTGAAAAAAAAAACAACAAAGTTTGCTAGGACAAAAAGACTGTTAATCACGCAATAAACAGTCCTTCCAGAAAAACGAGGAGTTTTTTTGTGATTGTTGCGGGCAAAAATCCTTGATTACGCGGCCCGTTTTCTTTAAAAACGCATTGGAATATGCGGGATATTTATGCAATTTTATGCAATGAAATTGCAGGGACTTGCAAAAATTGCGGAAACTTGCAAAAATTTCGCAAAAATTGCGGGAACTTGCAAAAACAGCGGTTTGATGAAAAAGAGAAAAAAAGTGATTCCCCCAAACACCCTGTTCTCACTAGGCTACTACCTTAATGTAAAGAGTCATTTCTTATTACTCCCTTTAATAAGCAAGCATAATACATCATAGAAAGTGCTGGGAATATTTAATTTCTCATCTTGTTTTATTTCAGACTATAACGAGTGTAAATAAGGTGTGGCCCCTTTAAGAGCTGCGCGCTCCCTGTTGAATTGTCTGCAGTGTTATATGTGCGCCTCAAACACCCCATGTGTGCGGGTAATTTCTGTTTGATGCTAATTCTTTTATCTTATGTTGTTTATTAAGTAACGATGTGACGGTAGAACGTGTGACAGACAGTTATACGAGTTCGATTTGTGATGTCAATCGCCTCCGTGAGTCTGTCTGGCCTCTGCAATAACTTCAGCTGTGAGCTATCCCGTCGCGTAATTGCGTCACTTCATAACGTTCCCGTGGAAAGAGGGGGAAATGGCTGCTCTTGCGTGAAGCAAACACAACATTTTTCAACTTTCTGCTAAGATATATGTGACTTATTTGCAATGAAAATGCGACGATTATGAAATCATGCAAACCCTGCATATTTTGCACGGAAATCGGCAATTTATACCGCGAAAGTGTGGCGTATTTGAAAAAATGCGGCCCCCGCATAAATATGCGGACTTTGGCTGATTTTGCATTGAATTCAGCGATCGCATAATCGCGTTTTTTCTGGAGGGACTGAAAAAAATTTTTATGGCATTAAAATGGGTTTGCGTTAACGCCGTAAATAACGCATTTAACTGACAGCCCTAATAATAATACTTTTTTTTTCCAATGAATTGAATATATATATATATATATATATATATATATATATAATGCAAGTATTCATCTTCACTGATTAGTTGTTGGATCAGTTTGACCTTGCAAATAATCATGTAGCGAATAGAAAGCTTTGACATGACAGGAGCAGATCTAAATTAGATATTATAAAATTAGAAGAACTGAATTGCAGACAAAATCTTGAATATTTATTCATTATTTATATATTCTGCAGCCCAATGTCATATAAATGAGAAATAACTACTCTAATGACCATTTTATAGATTCTGACATTTTTTTCTTACATGTGAACACGACAGAAGCTCCTTCATTATGTAGACGTCATAAATCTGCCGACTGCTCGTTAGCCTCTCCTCTTCTGAATCCAACTTCTCGTACTCTTTAATCTGAAAAGGACAAAACAAGACTACCGTCATTTTAGAGACAATCCCACGCTGTTTTATAGGAAAACATGGTGTTGTTCTGGTCAATGGAATGGGAAAAAACCCCCCAAAAACATATCGATTAGCCATGTCATTGCAGGTCATAACCAGTTCATGTCATAGCAGGTCACAAGAAGTCAGGTCAATTTAGTAAAACTTGCACAATTACCAAAAAGCCCATTGAAGGAAATATACAGATGCTTGCTTGCTTAGAAAAAAACATTTTACCTCCTCATAAAACTTCAGCTGTGGAACGGCCTCGTCGATCTCGTTCATGCAGAAATCCTTGAACAAGAGGAAACCTGGACAACAGAGGCAGGAAGGCAAACAGTTAGATAAGGTGCAAAACAGAATGAACGATAGACAGATTTGACCTTTTTAGAGTGCGCAATGCAAGAAAATGTATTTATAAATATAAAGCAAATAGAACAGCAGCTATATTGATGCCTTTGAAAGCTCCTGAAAGGCATTCATGCCAAAGTAAACAAAAGTATAACTAGAGTAAATAATAAAGAGACAACTCAAATAGCAGCTTTATCACCATGAATAAATATAATATGATTTGCGTTGAAGGGGGAAGTTGTTCCAACAAAGCAGTATTTTCATAACCAAATCAATATCACGTGGTGAAGAAAACAAGATCACAAGAGATACATATTGTATGGATATTCATCATAAACATGCAATCAGCCTCACAAAGAAAGTTCCTGATTTGTCATGGCGTCATGAAAATATAGCCTATGTCTTTATGTACAACTTAATATTTTCCCCTTTTGATTCAGGATAAAATATGACTTCTGGGATTGACCGGTTTGGCTCTCATCCGTGACTTGCAGATACTGGTACAGTGCTGACGGTAAACGCTCTCTATGAACAAGGGACAATAACAACAATCTAACCAGTGGACCGTGGATTAGTTACTGTTGAGAGGATTATCCTTAAATCACAGGACAGACACCACTATCCAAATTCAGAAAATCCCCCATCAGACAGCCACCTTGACCTTCCATTTCACTCGATCCTGCCAGCTGGAGCATTTCCTTTCTCATCTTGAACTTGTTTGCTTTTTAACAAAGCACAGCAGAAGTTACCAGTTAAACAACCCATGCGCTCACGTGATGACGACGTGGCACAGAGGGAGAAGCACAGACAGGAAAGTTGAGACAGTTCCCATAGCAACAATAATGGGCCACCATCATGAGCCGAGGGGACGGGCCTCGGATTGAGATCGCTGCCTGTCTCAGTGTGTGATTGGGTGACCGCACAGGGCAAAAGTCACAGGATGAAATGCAATTCAAGGGTGTCAAGAGTGCTATGGCCCTCGCAAGTCATATAAACAGAGCAGATGAAAGATGCCGGAGGAAGGAACGCTGTTCTCGAGGCTTAGCGTGACAGTTCTAGCGTTGGGCGATGAGATTGAGAGCGTGGCCACTTCTGATACATGCAGCATTAGTGCGAGCTGATTACCACTGTTAAAATAGGAGGGCAGTGCAGACGTTAATTGGATCACAGTGGAATTATCTTTTAGGAGATTAAAAGCAACAAAAAAAAACAAAACAAAAAAAAAAAACACCACAAACATGGAGCTGCTGGGCAGCTACAGCACAATGTCTATACCTTTTTATTTTAAATAAAGTGCTTTAAATTAGTTACACCACAATAATACAACACGGCTACATTATATGGGTATAATAATTTAAATTTATACAATACATTAACAGATGCTTTATAATCAAAGTGACTTATTATAACAGATATTTTGGTTACAATGCTGTAGTAATGTATTGCGATACTTTATTCTTACCCAGTCCCTGCATTTACAAAACAAACATTTCCATAATATAACTTATTTTTAAATATATTTTCAAAATGTGAATGTATGTGTATTGTCATTTATATTTTATACATATATAATAAAACAAACAGCTAATACTGGAATCCATAATGATAATCGAGTGTGATAAAGCAGCTCAGATAAATATGGCCTGATTTCTAGGACAAAACTGTCATTCTTTTCACAACAAACGAGTCTTTAGGTCTGAAACTGCTCCTTTTCACAATCCAATCAGTTCACAATGGATAAAGTCATGTCATGCCCTACTATTTTCATAAATCCATTACATTAATGAAGTAAAAAATGTGAGTGAATGCTGGTTCACGTTGACATCATTGTAGCTCAAAAAGCAGAATGCATGAACTGAGGAGCATTTACACCAAAGTAATACAAGGCAAAGCTGAAATTACATGGGGCCCAATAGAGTTGTAAACAGTACTGACTTCAGTACCAAGTAGGTATGAAAATTGAAAAAATGTGATGACACAAGCATTTCGAGCACTGTTGAACGGATTCTTAAACACCTCGGATTGGTCATTGCGTTCACAAGGGATGAGTCGCAATCTTCGAATAGTCGAACTGCTTTCAAAATTCGATCATAAAATTGCTTTTGCGAATATCATTATATTTTCGCGCAATTCCAGTGCGACAAAATTGACGGCGCGCCTACTGTCACAGATCGCGCAGCAGTGTATTTTATCTCTAATATGAATGAAACCCCATACTGCACAATCTAGGACAAACAACAGAAGAAGAAGAGCATTGTCGTGAACGTTAACAGAGGTGGGTAGTAACCTTTACTGTCTATGGTAGTAACCATCTATGGTAATAACAAAGTAGGCTACATTTACTCTGTTACGTTGGGCGACGTTCCTCTCGTTACTTTATTTTAATGTAATACATGTTGTGTTGTTAAATGTGTAGTTTATTCCAAGCACGCTGTATCTTTTTATGGGCATGAGCGATGCTCAATTTACAAATAAATCACTCTTTTGAGTCAAACCTGTTTAAAGGGTAACTAAACCCCTGGTCAGAGCCTGACTCCACCCACTGGCAATATCTGAAAATGCTGAAAAAGTGGGCAGACCCCAGCGGAGATAGAGGGGACGAAATAGATGCTAAAACACTCTATCCTGATCGTTTTCAATACTCACAATTCCAATTCCTGACTCCCTACAGTGGTTTTGACGACAAGATGGTTTTTATACTGCCAAGGGCGTAGCTCGCGTGGTGAGCTGAAACCTGCATACGTCAGGAAGTGCGGAACATCCAATAGGAAAATTCAACTGCAGTAGCCACCGTTCAACCTGAAGAGGGCAGCACTAAGACGTTTTTACACCATATATTGTAGAAATAGAACACTATATAAACAAATGTCAAAAAAGTTACTCATATCAATGACTGTATTAATAAAGATTCATTATTACAGATCATTAACTAAAAAAAGTTGGTCAAGTGTTTAGTTACTCTTTAAAGACTTCTTCAGATCCGAAGTTGGCAGATCCGTCTAAATCGGTTCGCGAATCACTTTTAATAATCTGTTCAGTTTCCTGCACGCACTGAATCTGAAGTGCTTTAATTCATACTTGACTCGGAGTCGTAATATGAAGATTTAAGTACATCAAGAGCGTGAATGAAGTGGCCGTGAACCTATATTATAGTCTAGTGAAAGCAAATCTGCAAATGCCTCATATTTTTGCCAGCGATAAACATCTATTTGAACACAAGCGGGAACATTCTAATCTGAAAAATGAAGCCTACATGGAAGTGCAAAAAACTGCAATACATCTAAAATCCGCTAGAGGGAGGTCCCGAAAGGGAGCAAATATCCATAGACGTCATGTTAAAATGTCCATTTTCACAGCATAAATTCATGTTTACAGATTGGTCCCATGGACTTATATTGTATTTTTGGATAGGTTCAGAGTGCCTGACAACTGTGAGGGGGTGGAATTTTTTCTAACTCGTTAGTTTAGATCATATTTAGATATAAAATGTATGACAAATAAGGGCGGTTGACTTTGATTGACAGCTGATAACGGACTGCGCCGAGTGTAATTTGACGTCTCGGCCATGATCTGACACAAAACATCATACCACCTCTGTATCCTTTCTGAACATTTGTATTTTGTATTTCTCAAGATTTTCCAATATGGAGCCACCCATACCCCCCATGAACAGCCACAAAACTGTTCATCACAGACATCACAGTAAGCTTTGTCCATATTTTTACAGTCTATGGTTGAACATCTTCGTATGTTGTCTGTGAATGAATGATTCCACAGGACGATACATTTGAGTTCATTTCATTCAGGTAATACATTTTACCACCAGATAATACCACAGATTATTATGCGACGACAGCACTACTATAAACATGATGATATCGTTTTTTTGGACATATACATTCATTTATAGGCTACATTAAATAAGCTACCATTGTCCACAGTTTATGAAATGAACACCCGCCATCCCGCGGTAATGTGTGTGTATTGCGCAGTGGCATCACACAAATAGTTTTGATTGAAACTAATTTGTTTAAAAAGTAGGCTATTGCAGTAACAAGGCAGGTTCACATAAAATCGTTATAACATTTTTTTATCGAACGAGTATCTGGTTTGGCGACGCAAAAACGGACTGTCATGCTTATTGTTTTTTTCTTCTAAGTTAACTTTTTTCTCTGTTAACTACCGGTATGTTAAAAAAAAATGACGAAAACGTGTTACTTGTCGATAATCGACTTTTGCTCCTCGATTTTCAAATAACATTTTTGGCAGAAATTCACATCCCTAGTGTTCACGTGCTCAACATATAGGTCTCTGATTGACCATTGTGTTCACACGCTCAACGTACATGTCTGTGATTGGCCGTTTGAAAGCAGGCGACTATCAGTGGATATAATATGGATCCGCTGATAGATGCCTGCTTTCAAAAGTTCCTGTGTGTATCTTGTGCAAGCACTTGGTGAAGAGCATCAAAGATAACTATTTACAACACGTTTTTGAAGCATTGATCATTGTGGCCAATCACAGACATACATGTTGAGCGCATGAACACAATGTCAGTTTATGGGATATTTTGCCCATTTTCACAAGTTCAATACCTCTTAAAAGCACTCCCAAACTATTGCACAACCTACACTATTTTAGATATAATTAATTTCCGTATCACAATCGGGACCCCAAGTAGGAGCATTAATGAAAAGTAGTAGCGATGCTAATAAGGGCCTCTCAGCAAAAAAATGTTTTCCTCTTAGTATCTTCCCCGCCGTCCTCTTCCTTCTTTCTGTTATCTCTCAGACAGTCATCTTTGTTTTCCTCCCTTTCCTGCTGTCTGCAGTGTAGAGTCAGGAGGTCTCAAATACAACCCAGGAATAAACCCAACAGCTAGTGACACGAACACAGATGTATGAAAACTCACAGCGAAAACATATTAATCAGATGGCAGTCATATAAATGAGATAAACAAATGCAAGGAATCAACAGGCAGATGGAAGGTACAAACTGGTTAAAAACTAGTTAAACAGTTCCAGCTCTAAATGTCAGATTAGCCACTATAAACACACACTGACTGCACATCAATTGAAATTGCAGATAAAATCATCTAATTCGGGGTTTCCTCATATCCTTATGTTCTGAGCAGGAATGAATAGGTGAGAGAGATGGATAGATATAAAAATCACGCTGAAGAGGATACGGCTTACGTCACAGAGCTAATGGATTACCCTTAATCGCACTTTGAATGCACAAAACGATCTCTCTCCTTGATTGCAGGATTCTGACTCGAGCCCAAGTACAGGTGGGGTAAGCTTGCTGACGGACAACTCGGCATGTGCTTTCTCTTGAAGCACAGGAGATCTGAGAGGACGGTCAATGAATCACATAATTACATGTAGATCTACAAGGAATCTTCACTATTTTTTTTTTTTTACCACCATATTTTAAATAAAAATTGCCAAATCACTATTTAGGCTATAGCTGTGTACATGGGATTTATTATTGTCACATTTAAATGATTATTTATAATATATCTGTTTTTATATACACACAAATATACATATATATATATATATATATATATATATATATATATATATATATACACACATACACACAGTATAGTAAGTACATGTACATATATATATATATATTAGGGGTGTGACGAGACATCTCACGAGACGAGACAAGGTTTTTGCACTACATTTTATATAAATTGGACAAAATTCATGACTGGAAAAATAGTCTGCATAATAATCTTGTAATGAATGTCATTTCAGTTCGACTTTATGAGTATTGATTCTCAAATGTGTTATGTGCAAACAATAAGTGCAAGAAATTATAAATCAAAGTACTGTAACACACAGACTCTAATTGTTGTGAAATTGTGGTACCCGGTGGGGTCTTCTGCTGTTGTAGCCCATCCGCCTCAAGGTTAAGCGTGTTGTGTCTTCACAAATGCTTTGCTGCATACCTCGGTTGTAACAAGTGGTTATTTCAGTCAGTCAAAGTTGCTCTTCTATCAGCTTGAATCAGTCGGCTCATTCTCCTCTGGCCTCTAGCATCAACAAGGCATTTTCGCTCACAGGACTGCCGCATACTAGATGTTTTTCCCTTTTCACACCATTCTTGGTAAACTCTAGAAATGGTTGTCCGTGAAAATCCCAGTAACTGAGCAGATTGTGAAACACTCAGACCGGCCCGTCTGGCACCAACAACCATGCCACGATCAAATTTGGTGAAATCACCTTTCTTTCCCATTTTGACATTTAATTTGAAGTTGACCAGGACCACACCCCTAAATGCATTGAAGCAACTGCCATGTGATTGGTTGATTAGATAATTGCATTAATGAGAAATTGAACGGGTATTCCTAATAATCCTTTAGGTGAGTGTGAGCATTTAAGTCATTTTAAAGGCTTGGGTATTTGCTTGATTATTTTTATTACCACAAAAAAAAAAAAAAAAAAAGTAAAAAAGTCAAATGGGCTATGAATGCCGGATCTGAATGATAATGGATAAAATGAATGGATAAAAGTGTCTGGCAGAAGAAGAATTAGCTGAGAGTGCTAGAGTCTCATTAGCAGTTAAAAGCATTATCAAATGAGCCTAAAAGCTACATAAACATTGAGGGGACAAACAAAAAGACCTGACTCTCTCTCCTCACCACTTGTTTGACACGACTGATTCTGCCGTTTTTACCAGCCACTCGCAAGCGTGCAATCAATACTGAGATGTGGTACTGCATGAGAGAAGGGAAGGAGTGCTCACATGCGCGTGCAAGAGTGCAGGCCAACACTACACTAACCACACTGCCCATGCATAGCCCAAAAACACAAGGAACTACATTAGAGTTTACTGTTGGCCATCGCAAAGGGAAATAAACACCATTTCCTGGGCAGCCTGCGAGAGGTAGCTTAGTAGGCCAGGTTAATGTGTCTTTTAATTTTACAATACCTTACCAACAAGGTGAGTGTCTTAGTGATGTTTACAAGGCGAACAAAGATGGAACATGGAAAAACAGACAGCCCATTAAACACACACAAGCACACACAGACACACACCCATGCGCATACACACACACACACTGCAGACTCAGCAAACAAGTGTCAGTTTATTTTAGGTCTAAATAGTCATGACTCCATTTCACACACGCCCTTGCACTCTCTTATTGTGCGACACACACACACACACACAAACACTTCCCTATGCAAAGTTTCAATATTAACAAAAGCAAAAATACAACATACTCATGCAAGGCCGAATAGAGAATGGGTTTGAGACTAACAGCCAGAGCTTCTCGACTCTTCTAGTCTCAAGCATCATGGCTATATGATTAATAAGCCCAAAAGGCAGGGCTCTAAGACTAACTTTTTTATTTTGGTTGCACTGCTGCACTTAACTTTTTTATTTAGATGCACCAGCACAAAATTTAGGTGCACCCAAATTTTTATTTTTCCTCGGCTCGTGTCACCTTTTTATCACGCTCCAGTTACATTCATATATATTATGTACATGATTTTAAACAAGAATATGGTGTAGGTAAATATTTTTTTTATTTGAAGCACAATTATACTGTACATATAAATGCAAATCTAAAGAAAATTAAAAAAAAGTTTAAATTGCTTCACTGAGCTGCTAAACTAAAACATTTTAAGCAAAATTATACATTTCAAAATAGAAATAGAAAAGTGCTATCATTTTAAAGTGCTTCCCTGAACTGGTGGCTGAAGTAGATCCATGTCTGGGCTTTTGTCGGAGCATTGAGCGAGGAGAGTGTTGGGAGGAACAGGCCTCCCAACTTTTCTTAAAGGAGCTGTATGTAAGAAATTTATTTCAAATAATCATAAAATGACCCTGATGTGTCACTAGACATTAAGAAATCATGTTCATTTCAAATACTTTTATCACTAACAACACTAGTCCGGCCAGGATATTGTCATTTAAAAAGTGTTGTTGCAGCCCTCAACTGTCATGTTGTGTTTTGGTCTGATGCTCCACCCTCCACCGATCTACCAATCACGAAGTCATTAGTGTTGCAGCATTCGGGTTGCCAGCTCTGCTCTAGTTACCACAGCTGCAGCTACAAACGTGTGGGGTAAAAAAAGTTGGATCCTGCAGCATATCTGGCAACCTGGGGTCAGGGGGGAGGGGGAGGGGATACACTGCTCTACAGTATTTTGAAACTGATTGCAGTACCAGTTTTGGCCACAATCTTACATACAGCTCCTTTAAAGAAAAGCTCTGTTTCAATTTCTTTTCATTGTTCGTCATCTGTTTTTGCGTTTATTTTGCGGATGCTGATTGCCATGGCCTTGGTCTTGATGCCCAATTCTGATTTTTTGCCTATGTCCTATATTTTTTTTGACCGTCCGTTTACACGTTCCTTCAATTGTGACCCATATCCGATTCATGCGTTTACACTTGACAGATGTGAAACATTGCGCATGTTTAAATTGGGTTCTTCTTGACGAACACGTACCGAGAGGGATCTCAGGACTGGTGGGAACATACAAAACGGTCTCATGAAAGTATGCATCCATAGCACAAATTTTATTTCTCATGCCATTTATACGGCAAAAATAGTTTTTGTGTGTATATGATACACACAGTACTGTAAACGTGCGAATTAAACGCCATAAAGTGGAAATCATATGCAAGCAAAAAATATTTTTGGCGTAAATGAGCAAAAAAAAAAAAAAAATGGGTCACGATTTACTGACAGTATAAACGAGGCCTGATTCTCTGGTGCTTAGGCCGCAATTTCAATCACACAGCACGGAGCACGAGCAGTGTAGGCCTAAAGGAATATCTGGACCACAGCCAATCAGAGTCAAAGCCCTGCCCCATCTCTGTCTCTGATTGGTTTAGACCACGATATGATCCAACCATGAGTGTGAGTTCCGTCAAAGGAGAACAAGAGCCTCGAGAGGCCGCGGGTTGTGAGGACGTTAGGTGCACCGGTGCGACCTAGGAAAAATTTTAGCCGCACCCTTTCAAATTTTGGTCGCACTCTAGAGCCCTGATAGGCATTGAACATGTCATGTTGAGTAGTGGCCACGTTTTGGAACATATGCAGTAAACTGGTTTCTATCCCTTGATTAAAAAAAAAGAAGAAAGAAAGAAAAAAAAAGTACTAGGTGCTGAAGGTGTGGATCCAGTGGCAGAACTCCAAAAATAACAGGTTTTCACCTACTGAATATGCCAAAAAGTACTTGCATGATTGCACCAGCATTCACACTTTTTGGGGAAATTCAACCTACAACACACAAATAATATTTCACCCCAAAATTAAAGTGCATTCCACATTTCCTCATGTTGTTACAAACTGGTTAGACCAACTTTCTTCTGTGGAATGCAAAAGAAGGTATTTTGAAGATGTAAAGGCATTTATCAAGATTATCGTTCGATAATGATAAAAAGGCTGTGCTACGCTTTAAACTCAGATCATTTTCACGCTGCAGAGAACAAACATTTTTTTCTTTCTGATAAAATACCAACAAGTCATTTGTCATCCATCATACAACAAACCTTGAATCCAAGAGCTCACATTTTGTAAACTAGCTGCCGCTATTGATTAATTAAAATGGCACATCCTCAATTTAAGGTAAATTTTCCCTGATACTGACTTGGCAGTCTGAATGTATTACTTCTTCATCTGGAAACCAAAACATCTACTGCTCAGCGGGAAACTCCCGCGGTGGAGCAGCTTGGAGCAGAAGATTGCTTTTTTGGAAGCTATGGCTCATTCTTCAAACTGTCATCTCACAATGTCAAACTGGAAGGTTTGGCAAACTGCCATGCGTTCAAGGAAGGTCATAAGCTTAATTTGAAAAGCAGCAAACATTAATTTGAAAAGCAGCAATATTCCTGACAGCTTTTTAAAACATTCATTCAAACTATCCAAGAGTCAACAGGATGTTCAGTATCGCAGTGATCTAACCAACAGGACCTGATTGGTAAAACTGGTGGTTAGAAAATAACTTAAGAGCCATGTCACACGACTAGAATAAACACAGCAATTACAGGGCAAAGGCACATATACAGATACAGCCCGAGTCTGCCTGGGAAAATAACTGTAGGACAGACCACAGTACGTAAAAACCAACATGGGCCCTGGGCCAAAACTGGACAGAGGACAAGAGACTGTGGCAGAGATACAAAAGAGAAAACAGCCTGAAATGATTAGAAAACTACACAACATGGTGACCGGCCTAGAGACAATGAATGTGTGAGAGAACGCCTGCAGTCACGGCATATAAATGCTGTTCTAAATACTTAAGAGGATCATGCCCAATTGGATCTGTTTGGAAGTGAATCAAGCCAAAACACAGAAGGGATGTGAATTTTGGTCATTCGGACTGCTCGAGTGCCCGACAGATAAATACACTGAATGCGTCAAATAGCAAAGTGATGGAGCGAACTCTCTGGAATGCTTTTTATTGTTATTATACAAATTAAGTGTGTGGCTGCGTGCATAATTATTATGCAAGTTGATATTATGAAAATATTTTTTCCAAGCACATTTGACCAATTCCAAATCACATAAATTTGAATAACTACTATTTTAGGGCTGCAGGGTTAATCGAATTTTAATCACGATCACGATTTTGGCTTACCACGATCAAATTCGTGTGTTTGCGCGATATTTTAAATGCGTCATTCAGTTCACAGAACTCTCTGTATTAAAAGTTTTTTTTTTTTTGCAAAGCCGCTCCATATACCACTGTCTGATCAAGTGCCTCCATGAGCCCCAGTGCGCAAGAGAGACCGAGTGTGTCTACGCGCGAGCAAAAGTGCACGAGAGAGACAGAGGGTCCAAGAGCGTGCTCGAAAGTGCGCGACAGAGACCAGTGACAGTGGGCGAGAGATACCGAGTATGTCTGCATGCGAGCGACAGCATGCGCGAGAGAGACCAAGTGACAGTGCGCATGAGAGACCGAGTGCGAGCATTAGTAAACTGGTACATACTACATAGTAATATATATTTACTATATAAGAGGCATGGAAGTTTGATTAATGGACTCCAATAATCAGTACTACAAACTAGGGCTGAAGGTTTATGGAAAATAATGTAATTGCGATTTTTTGTAACCAATATTGCAATATTTTTAACCAATATTTTGCCAACATGGGGTCTTGTGTCACTGTAGTCTTTTAACATCAGTGCAAAACTAGAGTAAGCAAATTAAGAGAACTAATCATCAGCATGCATTGATTAACATGTGCAAACATCTCCAGCTGTATATTGACAAATTGGTGTTTAAAAACTAAGCTGAGACTTGATTCTGAATTTCTCTGAATCGATCCAGAACTGTTGGAGAGAGAATAAATAACTCAATATCACATACATTAAAAATAAACTGTTCTTTCCTGTATGCCAGACCTATATGAGTAGCGTGCCAAGTTGATGCTTGAAATAACTGTATTTAAATAGCAAGGTAAACTACAAAATATATGAGACATAAAATGAACACAAAAGACTGTTCCAGGATAACAACAAGTATTATTTTATGTACCAGATCTACTGTCTCACGTCACTCATCCCACTATGATCATATTGTTTATAATACACATTTCCACACACGTTCAGTACAGTAATGTTACTTCCTACGATCTTACGGTTACACTGAAATTTTTCAGTCTAGTTCACTAACCGTTTTCGTTATCATATTATACATTCATCTATGTTGACATTGCCGATTGTGAAAGATACACGAATAGTTAGTGAAATGCCTTATGCTAGATAACACCACAAATGTAACGTTATCATAGTACGAGCATGGAGCATTAGTTCAGTCATGCTGATAAAGTAGCCTATTATTGTAACGTTGCAGTGGGAGTTTACATGAGTTTCCAGCATGTTGTGTGATGCTTTCTCCGGTGTGTTGAAAGTCTCAGTGTGGCCGTGTACCATGAGAGCTCGCTCTTGTGTTCAAGCACGCGCAAGAGAACGAGCGTCCTTGTAAAAATGGGTTTCAATCTGAAACATCATCGATAGACGCTGCTAAAAAAATACATATAACACCTTTAAAATCAAATATTTGTGATAATTAATCGTGATCTCAATACTGATCAAAATAACCGTGATAACCATTTTGGCACAAATCGTGCATCCCTACTACTATTCCTTTTGTATTTATTCATTTATAAGTAAGGTTGGGAACTGAGAATCGGTTCTTAACCAGAACTCTTAGTGCTTTTGAAAATATCCAGAACCGTGCGAAATTCCCAAGTTTCGGTTTTAAAAATGGTTCTGGTGCAGTGGTTCTGGTCCTGGTGAGGGCAAAGTGCTGGGAGCTTATACTTTAATAGCGGCGTTTCACCTCATACTAAAAGAGTAATGAATGCACTGAAAAGCACTCGTGCTACTCAAATACGTTTTGCATCAGATATCAACGCAGAAAGAGAGAGAGAGTAGAGAGAGAGATAGTAGAGCTGCACGATTTATCTTCAAAAGATCTCGAACACCCACGCCATCTTATTTCTAAATGACAAAAACTTTACACCGGAACATTCAAATCTGTTTGCACTGTCGTTGACCCAGAGAGAACAGCTGTCAATATATATATATATATATGAAACCGCTTTTCAAACAAACAGTATCAATATTTCTGTGTTACAAATATTCAAATGATAACAGAAGTACTGATATAAAAGTATAAGAGTATAAACACCGACGTCTACGGTAGCAACAAGGGATGCGCCAATCCGATACTGCCATTCTTGGCCGGGTTGGGTATCGGTCAGACAAAGCCGATCCGATATTGTGCATATACTATTTTGTTATTGTTAAGACTTACAAAAGGCACAAAACATTATAAAGCATCATACGGTTTTTGTGCAATATATTATAAGTCTTCTGAAGCCATTCTATAGTATAATGAGAGATAGAAATTAATATTTAAGTCAAGATCACGTAAACTCTTCCCTCCGCAGCGAATTATTCTCCACGTGCACAGTAACAAATTTAAAACTGTTAAAAGAAAAGACTCAAACTATTGCATAGATAGATACTGTATAATACACTATGCATCAATGTCTTTCCTTTGAGCTTTGAACTTTTCAATGCGGACTCGAAAACTGTGCGCTGTGACTTGCTTCAAGCGCATCATTTTGCGCACAGGATGCGCATAAGTGCTTTGTGCCGTACTGTATTGGAGTCTTTTATATCATAATACTTTTACCCAATTAAAGATTATTAATAGCCTATATAGCTGCCTCATTAAACAGCGATGCTATACATTTAGGCTATATATAAAATACTTGATCTTTTTGATTTTGTTATCTTGTTTTTTAGACGCAGTAATAACCTTAATTGTACCAGTGATCATCTTTGTCTTTAGCACATTTACAACTATAATTGGGACTGTCACCTACATGCCATTATAATAGGAACACTATTGTAATAAAACGTTGTGAATTCTCTGGGTTTAGTTGCCGTTTCAAGTCATTGTTGTGGAAATAGTGGGGATTACACGCTCTGACCAAGCGTGCCGCACCAGCCCTCAAAAGTGAAGCCAAAACGTCTCGATCGCCCCCCTGTGACTGGACCTAGTATAGCTCATAATCCCCGCCTCCCCATGTTATTCAATGGGACGCGAGACCAACTAAACAATTAAATTACACTTCACATATCCTTTTTCCAAAGATAGTTTCTGTCATTTACTGTAGTTTCTATCACGTTTATGTAATTTCAAGTGTTCGTTTTTAAAATAAGTTTGTTTTTAGTTAGTTATGTGATGATAAAATAACGGTGCTCTGACATCATGATTGACAGCTGTGATTGACAGGTTCTCTGTGCGAGGTAGTCACTGAAGCACCAGCGGACGTTTTTTAATAATGTTGATTATGTGGTTAGTAGTTGTATTTACCTTATTTTAACAAGGTTCTGCAATCGGCAGACATCATTGGACAGGAAAGAAGCAGACAGAGGCAACTTAATGAAAGTGCGGGGCGTGTGCTTGCGTTTGATTCAGCGAGAATGAGGGCGGGGCCTTGATTTCGCGGCTTTACTTCCTGCTCACGACTGCGCATGACTGGTCCCGAAACACGCAAGTGCGCAGACTCAAGTTCGAGATGTCAGCGCTATATCGAGACACTGGCGGCCTCAGTTCTCTCTGATGGAAAAGAGCGAGGGGGCGTCGTCCATCTTTTTTTACAGTCTATGGCTCTGACCAGCAGAGTCAAGTTCGCTTGTGCACACACGTCATTTTGTGCAAATAGAAGTTGTGACAGATTTGTTGTACTAAACATCTTCCTTATCGAAATGATTCCAATCATTCAAAACTATAATGGCGAACAGCGCGCATTTCTAAACTGAACTAAATAATCTATTATCTTTTGGCTTTGATATATAGACCTAATTTTCTTATCGGATTGATGATAACAAAAAAAAAAAAGCCAATTTATCGCCGATATCGATATGGGGTCGGTATATCGTGCATCCCTACTGATAACTTAAAAAAATAAAGTGCGAAGGACGAGCCAACATACAGATTCAGACCATGACGGGAGCAAAGGTGCGGACAGGGAGGAACTGAGTGAGCAAAGAAAACAGAAAAGGTAATATATATAGGCAGTCAATACATTGTGTTTTCATGGTGTCATGGGTTTTCATTTGATAGTTAAAAGACCAAAACATTTTGCCAACATGGGGTCTTGTGTCACTGCAGTCTTTTAACATCAGTGCAAAACTAGAGTAAGCAAATTGAGGCTATGTTTACACGGAAACGATTCTGAAGAGAAAACGCAAAAGTGGCGTTGCGGCATCTTTTTTATTGTGCGTTTAGACGAGCGTTTTGTGTGGGGAATTCCGCGTGCAAACGGTGACGCAAAAGTTTGTGAAATTCAATGTAGTATCAGAGAATGTGCTCTGGTAGTATGCACTTCAGGCAGCTAGGAGTGCATACTACAGCAACACAAAGTGCACGCGCCTGCGTACAAACTTCACAGTCAAGCAGACTTTTGCGTTTTTACCGTTTACACGGGAACGCGGCGGTGGAGCGTTTTTAAGATTTCCACTCTGGAGGGTGGTTTCACTTTTTTGCGTTTTTAAGCTTCAAAAACGCCGTCGCCGTGTAAACGAAAGGCACATCCGATAAAATATTTTTACGTTTTCACCTGGGAGCGTTCTCGTGTAAACAGGGCCTAAGAGAACTTATCATGAGAATGCATTGTTTAATCCCATGTTGTAGTTAAAAAAAAAGGTGCAACCAAAACATGCGCTAGTGGGACCAACTTAAAAACAGTTGCAAATCCAGGGTGACCAGTGGGAAGAATAAATCTAGAGCCTGGCATAACAAACTGAACACTACTGTACAGTGTTGTCATATAAATGTAATTCTAACTGACAGTACTCTCTCTTTGCTCCACATCTAGGATGTATTGCTTTCACTAACCTTGTTGCACTGCTAAGAGGGATTGCCTTCTCCACATACATGGAATAGAATTTAGCAAAAAGAAGGAAATAAGCTGCTCACTAGGTTTGGGAACACCCCTTTACCAGGTAGACTAGCTCTCCAGAGCATCTCATAGCAGTTCACACAGCAACGGGAAGAGAATGCAGCCTTCATATTAAAATGGTCTCTGGCCTATACTCAAAAGAGGGACTGCCACCACCAACTAGCCATTAACTTGGTCTCTTCTATGCCTGGACTGCATGTGAGCAACACAATGCAGCAAATATATAAACTCTAGTATGTAAATAAAATGTGTTAGAATTCACATCATACATAATAAATGGAAAGGGATTTAAGACTTATTACAAATGAAGCTGGTATGATTTAGAAGTAATTGATAGTTACTGCAAACATTAACAACCTATCAACCTATAATTTTATTCACTGACCCCAGTCACCATGCATTTTCTAAAAGTGTCCCTTAAGCTGCGTAATTTGAGTATCCCTAGTGTGGTGGCCAAAGAGAGAAAGAGAGAGGGCGAGTGGGGTGGAAATAATGACATTGACTGGCCAATTAATTCTCCAAATCCCAGAGCAATTAACAGAGACTGGTGGATCAAAGAAGTGTCAATTAATGCAATGCAAGTGTGCACATGCGCACGTACGCATGAACTCATTCACACACAAACACATCTGGGCACAAGCACTCTGACTCGCTAATAAAGGACACGCATCGATATGTTGCACTCTCGGGCACGTATCACAATAGCATTACAGGCAATGGTCGCACCAAATGCATGTTCGGCCCATCTAAACACAGTGAAAATGAAACCTAAACCATTAATAGGCATTGATCAATCCGACCAATCACAGCCGCCAGCCTAGGGCAAGAAAGAGGATGGGTGTAATTATCCTACTATTATATCGGGGTACAATCTGTTAGGGGTTTTATTTGCTTCCTTTGAATGGAAATCATCGATTTCCTAATTCATCTTTTAATTTCATTTTCCCGGTCACCAAGCAAACAAAGAATATCTTTGGCGTTCCCATGGAAACCGCAGTTGCTAAGCAACACAAAACTCTCAAACATCCATTCCAGAACTCTGACAGATGGAACGAGAGAGAGAGAGAGAGAAAGGGAGATGTGAATGAGGGAGGAGGAGGGGTGGACAGGCAGAACACAAATGAAGAAACCAGGAGGAGGGCAGATAGAGGAATAACAACATAACAGATCGGAACGTTAGGGAGATCAATAGGAGCTGTGAACGCCTCCCTCAGGCATCAAAGCCATGAGACGCGTGCAGCAGAATAAATGACAGCCGACCGGCTGAAAGCGATCGCAGAGATACGAGGATGGTTTTAAGATGTGCACGCTCTGGGACGGAGTGTACTGTGTCCTTTGACAGCTCTCTGGCCTGTCATCCTGTAACCATTACTGACAATAAAGAGGGAGGCGGGGTCTGCATGATAAGTGATGGTTCAGAAGGGGGGTGGGCCAGGAAATGAAGAGACTGCTCATCTGGCTGTGTATCATAAACAAGTACTCTGACTCACAGCAGAGCAATCACAGCTATTGATGGTATTTTCACCTGTTATGGATGACCCTGACAGGACACATTAAGAAGCCTGATCGCACTAATACTACGTCTGAACTAACATTAAATATTAATTTCTTTCATTCAAAATGATGTGTGAAATGCACGTAGGAGTGGTTTAAAGGAATACTTCTGACAAAAATTTAAATTGCGTCATTTACTCACCCTCATGTTGTTCCAAACCTGTTTGTCTTTCATCCAGAAAACATGAAAGAATAAGCTTAGCATAATGTCCAAACCACTCTTTTCCATTTAACAAAAGTGACCAGGAGCTGTCAAGCCCCAAAAAGGACCAAAAAAGCACCACAAAAGTTGTCATTGTAACATTTGCACTATCCACCATATTCTGCTCTCAACAATGTGCGCTCCCAAGACGATGACTCCGGTTGCCAACTTCCGGTTCGTATCTGGTCTGTGAGTTTTTGCTATGTGTTCTAGATTGTCTCATCCCCACATCGCTGAACTAAATAAAAAAAAAAAACATTCATCAAATGTGATCATGTTATTTTTTATTAAATCACAGATAAAAACAAAACGAACGTTTTTCTTTTCTTCAAAACTTCCAAACAAAGGATAGCTGATGCATGACTGCACGATCTCCCTAATCCAGCAACACATCCGACAATTTCTATAACCCCCGACTGTTGCAGAATAACAGTACTATAAGGTTAGGCTGGTTAGTCCTTTGACTCCAGTCTACCTCTGCTTTCAAAGATGCATAGTCTATATATTTCTCAGGCCTGTAAGGTTAGGCATACGCCGAGTTTCATTCATGAGACCAAAATCCAGTTTGCGCGCTGTCGCCTCCGTCATGATCATCTGTTTACTATATACTTCTTATTTATTAAAACCAGGCAATTGGTTGATGAAACATTGATTGAAATTAAGATACAATTAATAAAAAACAAATAATTCACTTTAAAGAAAGGCTTCTTTGTGGTTTCTCTTTAAGATCTCTGTGAAATTTTTAAAGTTGCTTTCAGAACGGTTGTGTCCGTGAACATAAAATGCATGTGTAGACTGATATTTTTCTAATGTCTGGACCACTTTTTCTAATATATAGACCACTCTATATAATATATCATTCTACGTATATTAGAGCCAGACCGATATATGGGCAGGCCGATATTATCGGCCGATATTAGGCATTTTCCAAACTATCGGTATCGGCAGTTATAATTGCAGATAAATGAATATTTCAAAAATAAAATAAAAACGGACAAAACACTCTTGAACCATGTCATGAGTGTTGGAGTTGCATAGTTTGTCCACCAGAGGGCAACTTGTTGAGTTGGTGACGATACATACATTGCTTGAATAACAATTAAAAGAACATCCCCATCAGTTCTCTTAACTCAAACTCTTAACTCTCTTCTCTTAACTCATATTATTTTAGTTAAAACTCATAAATAACTACAAATAACTAATGTTAGGGAAATCTGTTAATGTTTTGTTGCGTGTTTCTGAAATAAAAAAATAAAAATATCGGCTGATATATCGGAATATCATATCGGCCTTCAAAATCCAATATCGGTCGGGCTCTATTCTATATAGATGAGTGGTCTGGACTAGAGTGCTAGCATTCTATGTAACGTAAACAAAGCCTTCAACAGGAAATAGAAAACCGTTCAGTCAGTTGAACCCACTATGAATCATGGGAAATATAATGGGCGCAGAAAAATGTGGATATACATAAGTCTTCTGAAGCTATACAATAGCTTTGTGTTTGAAACAGACTGAATGTAGAGTCACTATTCACACAATGTCATTCAGGCATTAGAGGTGTGAACCTACACTGGTGTCACGGTTCGGTTCGATTACGATTATCAGGTCTTCGATTCGATTCAATTCGATTAACTCGATGCATCACGATGCATTGACGATGCACTGCATCCTTATATTTCAATTTTGTTTCACATGTATACAATTTTGTCAATAAATACAAGCAGTCAGATATATGAACTGAACCTTTAATTTTACCTGAAAACACGCTTCTTGAATGTATCAAACATCAAATAAAACTGAAGTCTGGGCACAGAAGACAACAGCAGCATTAGATTAGAAAGTACGTACTAAAAGTGCATAATGCAAGGAGTGTACTTAAATACTTATATAGTGCAGTGTACTTTCTTGTAAAACGTTTAAATTTTGACAAATGTATAAACATGAAATTAAACTACAAACTAAAATAAACAAGAGGTCAAACCTACTTGAATATATTCAATATACAACAAAAAACTAAATCTGCACTTCAGCAGGGTTTTTTTAATACACAAAATAAAAGAAAACAAAATAACAGCACTGGGCACATGCTCTGGTTTTAAGAGTGCTTCTTTTAGGGCACTGACAGGCTTTAATGCACGCTCTGTCGTTTAATGCACCCTCTGCCAATGTATGCCGTGACGCCAATCAGCTCCGATGCGGCTGCGAAACGACCAGAAGTCATTCATTTCCTATGGAGATTCGCAGCCGCATCGGAGCTGATTGTACGATTTTCTTCGCACCGAAACGGGTCCGACCGTGTGCGGTGCGAAGAAAATCGTGTCCGTTGGGCATCCGGATGCGTTCAAAAAATTGAACTCGTGCGAAAAGCTACGGACGGAAGTTGAGCGCTCAACGCGCGTTGCTATGGTACTGATAAACAAACCTGAATTATTAACTTTTAATAAAATAAAAAATGATTTTATAACGATAAGTTGTCATGTCATTTTTTATTTTCATGACTTTCTAACGTTTATAAGGGCAGTTAATACAATTAAATTGAAGGTAGACATTGAACTATTGACCACTATATCACATTTTTTAGCCGACCTGACATGTCAACGTCCTCAGCAATCACGCAGCATAACCCTCATCAGAGAGATCATACAGAACTGACAGTATCAAACTTTAATCTCTACGCGATTTTTGTTCTACCCGCGTCCGACGCTTTTCACTGTGTAGTACGACGTCCGTTGGGAACGTATTGCACGGAGCTGATTTCAAGGCGGCGTGGTGATGACGTCAGAAAAGCGTCAGTACATTATAACCGGTTATGGGCTATTACTGAACCGATACCGAATCGTCCTCGTCTGCATCGCGATGCACCGTAGAAACGATTAATTTTGACACCCCTATCAGGCATATGCATTTTTTCGACAGTAAAATATGCCTGTTCTTTCACAAATTACTATTAGTAGTATTATCATCATCATTCCTGTAGCTCAAGCAGCAGAGCATGTCAATGCCAAAGTCATGAGTTCAAGAGAGAATTGCACTGCAGATGCAGTGCAGCATCTGTTTCACAGTACCAACATCGCTGTTCAATAAATCATGTGACATGAAGAGGGGGATGGAGAGACATCATCAGCCCAAAAATTGCTGTCAAACTGTCACGTTTATGCACGGATCCATGCATACAAGTGTCCATGCACCGATACACCGACGTCATTCTGCTAAGAGGGCTATTCATCTTCAACCTGAGCTGCCCCACATTCTTTATTACAGGCAGTCGTGACTTCCCAGACAAAAAGCATCAATGCAGCAAGCTTATTGATCAGCAGAACAAGCAAGACCTTTGTTGCATGTTGGTCATGGAAGTGTTGAAGAATGGGGGCAAAATTATTTATCAACCTGTGAGCATAGAAAGAGAACAGTGATAGCTGTGAAATGCTACACTTGTCGGGCACAAAGGAGGAAAATTATGTTTTTCTCCCATTACGGCAGACAGATACTGGTCAAATGGCTCAAAAGGACTGTTTATCACTTCAAAAGTTTTTAAGGATTATTTCACCTCAAAATGAAAATGTCCTTATAATTTACTCACCCAAATGCCATCCAAGATGTTTGTGTCTTTCTTTTCTTCAGTGGAAAAGAAATTACGTTTTTTGAACAAAACATTTTTTTCTCCACACAATGGACTTCAACGGTGACCAAATTGTTGAAGTCCAAATCAATGCAGTTTCAAAGGGCTTTGAAGAGCTTCAAAGGGCTCTGCACGATCTCAGCTGAGGAATAGGGTCTTATCTAGCGAAACGATCATTCAGTTTCTAAAAAAAAAAAAGACAAATGTATATACTTTATAACCACAATTGTTCGTCTTGTGCTGGTCTGCGACATGCCAGGCATTACGTAATCACGTTGGAAAGGTCACGCTGGATATAGGCAGAAGTACAAGTAGGATTAAGCACACGAAAGGACCGTTTTAAACAATAAACTGACACAAAGACATACATTTTGTCACTCAACATACAATAAAATTTGCACAATCCTCCTCCACGCTTGTAAACAATTGGGCAGCCTACGTCCAGCTTGACCTTTCCAACGTGATTACGTAAACCCTAGCGTGTCGCAGACTAGCACAAGACGAAAAATTGTGGTTATAAAGTATATACATTAGTATTTTTTTTTTTTTTTTGGAAAATGACAGATCGTTTCGCTAGATAAGACCCTATTCCTCAGCTGGGATCTCTTCAAAGCCCTTTGAAACTGCATTGATTTGGACTTCAACAATATGGTCACCGTTGAAGTCCATTGTGTGGAGAAAAATCTTTAAAAAAACTGAATTTTCCACTGAAGAAAGTAAGACATGAACGTCTTGGATGGCATTGGGGTGAGTAAATTATTAGGACATCTTCATTTTGAGGTGAACTACTCCTTAATGATGAGGGAAAAAAGAATTAAAAATCCATCAAAACATTCAGAACGATGTTGATGATCTTAACATAAGTATTAAACTTCAGCACGACATCTAAAATCTTGCTGAAGAAAAAAAACATCTCAGACTTGAATAAACAACCCCTTTGCTCCATCTTTGAATGTTTATTAATGCTTTTCATATTACAACATGTATAGACGTATTATCTACACCATTCCAGATGAGCCAGTAAATCGAGTTCTTCAGCTAATAAAGTCAAACATCAAACGCTCAGTTTTTCCACGCCAACGTCTTCATGGCTGTGACTGTCAAACCGAATTAAATCCATGATGGAGGGTGGCATTTTCCCCTGTCATTCTCGGCCGACAGACACCCCTGAGCCTGAGCTTTTCACCCTCGTGTTTTTCTCTACATCTACTCCTGCAAAGCAAGAATCATTTCTATTCATTTCTCATGAAATTTTAATGGTAAAAGCTACTTGTTGCTCCCTATTAGGTCTCATATGACTAGGTGGATCACAGCAAGTGTAGGGCCTTCACAGTAGGATGTTTTTTGCAGTAAATCAAGACAGCTTACAAATCATATCAAGAGACTAATTATATAAGAAACGAGGCAATATTAACGTTTTCTGAATGTTAACGTTATGCACGAGAACAAAAACAAACTAATATGCCACAGCTATGACAACTGAACGCGACCTGAGAAGAATTATCTCAGATGAGCCATCATGCAACATTATTCGGTTCATCAAATAAACACGAAATGCCACAGCAACGAGGGTTAAAAGACAGAGACAGAAGGGAAGCATCTGATTATGCAACCAGTGGCTGAGTCATTATCTCCTTCCACTGGTCAGATGCAAAACCGAGACATTTGTCATTCAAATTCAGTATGGTGAACTAGCGGCATCGCAGCGGACTTTGGTTTCCTGCTTCACGTCTCTCTTCAGAAAGGACCTGGATTATTTGCAAGCATCAGATATTTGCATTAGTGAAAATACTTCTTTCATTTAATTAATGCTTTTTCGTTGTTTTTACTTAGCCTTATAGACATGTCACTCGCATAGCGGTTTGATTTCCCTGTTAAGATAACAAACAGGTTTCCCACTCAGGAAGGGCACTTGTTTGTATACACAAGTAAAAGTGACTCATCACATACGACGCACATTTGTAACAACACTGACAGTCACACAAACATATAGCCTATGAAAATATTAATAAGAATACATAAACACTACCAGTCAAATGTCTGGAGACAACTACGCATTATTTATTATTATTTTTCAACATATTAGAATAGCTTCTTAACTACAAGAGGTATATCATGGAATAATTTTCAAACAGTACTGAAGGAGATGTATGATTTTAATGGGCTACTTCAAAAAGTTTTAGGTCAACAACGTTTTACATGTAGCTTGAGTGATGATAAAAAGTTATTAAGCATATTTAAGTTTTCTAATTTTTTTCAATATCATGCAGCCCTAATTTTACTTTAATTACTCCCTGCGATTTGAAAATTACATTTAATAATTCTCATATTCACTGATCTCTGATGTTGGTAACGTAGGGCTGGGCGATATGGCCAAAAAAAATTATCACGATAATTTTTTTTTATATCAGTCGATATCGATAATTATCACGATATATGTCAAATCTTTATTTCTTTCAAGTTTAAAGGCAGATTTTTGCTCCTAAGTGAAAGTTGTATTAACCAGAGCGTAAATTGTGGTTTTAAACTACTCTTTATTGTCAGAACATATGACAAACACTTGCCAAACAGGTGAACATTTCACAAATATGAGGTAGAACATTCAAACATTTTTCCCTAAAGTAAATATATGAGTAGAAAAATATTTCTTCAGCACAGTTTGCAGTGCAGGCTGCAATATTCAAATTACATGTTTTGTCTCAAAATGCATATTTGACAGTGAGTTGACAGTAAATCTGCATCCTAACTCAAGATAATACTAAGCTAATGTTAAATTTATGTTCATTAACAAAAACAGTAACATCTGTTGTTGTTTTTTTGTTTTTTTTTAAATGTAACGACCACATTTTTATTTGGCAAAAGTAATATTCTGACTGAGTAGTATTAAAATTAACCATTGGTCATCCAGTCTCATGCATTTAGATGATGATAACTAGGGTTGGGTATCGTTTGAATTTGAACGATTCTGATTCCGATTCCTTGTTTTGATTCCGGTTCCCAACGATTCTCAATTCCGATGCTTTTAATAGGCAGGGTCAAAAAAGTTTAGCTAAACTTGCTAACCAAACCAAATACTTTGTCACAAATTTTGCATTTTGCCGACATTTTGTTATTTTTAGAAAAGTGAAGCCACACTTAGGACCGCCGACGTAAGCTGCTCATGTTCGACTCGCGTGGTTATGCCAACACTTCCGGTAGTCGCTTCTTCGTTGGTGTTGTTCAGCGGTTTCTTCTTCCGGTCGGCGGACTGTGAATATCGAAACTAGGAATCGAAATTTTAACTTTTGAACGATTCCGGGAAAAATGAAAAGTTAGTCCCGGTTCCAATCGATACTCGATTCTCGATACCCAACCCTAATGATAACCACAGATAAAACCAGGTATAGCCTATAACTTAGCACCTCACAATCATGGCAAAATGTAACTTTATGTTTTCTGTGGTATTTGTATGAAAACAGTGGCCTAACAGTTAAATACATTATTAAATGCTGTACTTATATTCCATAAGACATTTAATGAATTGTCTACATTAATAATATTATACAATTAAATATGTATATCCCACATTTCAAGGTGCAGTTAATATTACTAGGCTAACCTTACAGTAAATCCATGGTAGGCTAAATGGATTCAGTATCAATTCAGATTCTGACTGGATCGTTGCACGCAGTGTTTCTCCTTTTTGTTTTCGTCAGCGGTGTTTCATCTGCCCTAAACTGGTTTAAACTTGACATCTGTGTTCTTCGCTGAACTCAAGCGCTTCTCACTGGATGTCTTGAGCGAGACGATCAAAGCAATCGCGTCTGCTCTAGCGAGCTTGCGCTGCGCTCACTGCCGTTTGGACTTTGAGCCGAGCGGATAAATGCTCCGTGTGGCGCGCGCGGTTCAAATGAGTTTCGTTCCGCTTTTGGCGTATAAACATTATCGAACATTTATCGACCTCTTGATATCGTTTTAGCGAGAAAAATTATATCGCGATAATTATCGTTATCGTTTTATCGCCCAGCCCTATGGTAACGTGACATGCAGCTAAACAACTAAAATATTTAATTTATATTTTCAATAGTTGAAATAGTAGGTGCTAAGAATCTCAACTTACAATAACATATAACATAAGACACTATCAGCATGTTATTGCAAAATCCATGGAGGCAATGTGAGCGAAAGAAGTCAGGGGAGGGAGAGAGAAAAAAGAGAAACCAACCACTGAAGCAGATCCTCACTTGGGACTTCAGACACAAAAGTAAGTAAAAATTAAAGTTAATCAAAATCTGGGGCTGCCTGTCGTGTTCCCATGATGCCTTCCCAGCTCACACTTCACACATTAGAGCAAACGCCTTTTCTCCAAAAGCGCCAAGTGGAAAAAAGCATGCTTTCACTAGGGGTATACCTGAGGTTATTTGGGCATATGCATTCATCAAACTACAACAAAAGCGCATTTGTACGACACGCTGTCTGACAAAGAGTTTAACTGTTCAGGTGACTGTTCAGAGAAAAGCAGACATAATGGCCAGTGATAAAGAACAAAGAGCCTTCTTTGATTCAGATAAGAAAAAAGGAATTACAAGATCCTTATTTAACTTCATGAAGATTAAAATGTTGTCCTCAGGGGTATGTGGTGTATTCTAGATGCTTATTCAAAGAATTACTCTGTTTTGGCCCTTTACACAAAGTTGAAATGACCTTTTGGCAATGCAAAACAGGGACAAAGCAACAAGCAGCATTGAGAAAACTCACCAATCTTCTGGTTGAAGATTTTGTCAAAAGTCAGTTCATCCCTTTCCTCCAGGTACTTCTGCATGACACTCCGAATACTGCGAGACAATGGGTAAAAATAAAGAGATGACTTTAGTTCAAAACTTCATATACAAAACAAACATCATGCAAACCCCACACACTAGCTAAAACTTCGGCCTGAGAGAGAGGCAACTGGATTCATGTCACTGAGAGGAATATTTTCCTGAAGTCAGCCACTGTCCTTCCACCTCGATCCCGGCCTTAGTTTAGATTTCTCTGCCCGTCGCTTCCCAAAGGAGGGCAATGCCGCGCTGCCCTGGGAGAGGGTGTTAATGAGCAGCAGGTTTGGGAGACTGAATCAATCAGCACCCCCTCACAGGGCTCATTATCACCCAACCACAGCCCCACAGAGTCAGAGTGCAGGTCAGGAGAGACAGAGGTGTCCCCAAACATGCTCCTGCAGTCCTGAACCAGAAACACACACCCCTGTAGTAAGTGACCTGACACATTACGGCAAATGGACAGGGCTGATATCAGGATTGCTATTATAAATAGGGCTGTGCAATCAGATATTAATCATATTCATTATAATCGTATAGTAATTTAGTTGGCAATATTGTGAATATCATGAAGAAATAATGCAATTTATATTTGGCCGTTAAGTTTCTTAAAGACAGCGTGAACTGCAAAAATGGCATTGGAAGGGTTGATCTTTTTCACTGAATCAATTCATGGCTCTAAGGCCGTGTGTCCACCAAAGCGTTTTTAGCCAGCTGAACCGTACTTTGGGCGCTTGAGAGCGTTTTGGCAGCGCAGCGTTTTTTTCCGTTGAGACGTTTCGTTGCTATGATACAGAACATCCGCAGCACAGTTTGAATGTTGTGACAGTTGGTCAGTGTGGTTTAGTCCCACCCCTCCTCCACTGTGATTGGACGGCTGGGTAAAAAGTGACAGTGATGAGCGCTGCGTTTTATCCAAAGTTGAACATTTTTCAACTCTCGGCGACCAGTAAAAAAAGCCGGGCGCTCGGCGCTTCAGCGTGAAAAAAAAAAACGCTCAGCGCCTCGTTACGCTCATGGCGTTAAAAAAACGCGGCGCTCCCATTGAAAACAATTGAAAACATACACCAGGCGTGTGGAAAAACGCTTTGGTGGACACACTGCCTAATTCAACAATTTGTGAAAATCATCATTCAAAAATGTTCATTAAAAAAAAAATCTCTTACCATTTCGAAGAAATATACTTTTATTCAGCAATAACACATTAAATTGATCAAAAGTGACAAACACATTTATAATATTACAAAAGATTTCCAGTTCAAATAAACGCTGTTCTTTTGTACTTTCTATGCATCAATCCTAAAAGAAAAAAATATTACCGTTTCTTCGAATACACTGAAAATCTTTTACATTGTAATAATATTCACAAAATTATAGTTTTTCTTTTATTTGTGATCAAATAAATGTAGCCTCGTGAGAATAAGAGGCTTCTTTAAAAAAAAAATAAAATTTTATCAACCATAAACCTTGCATGCATTTGTTATATTGGTGCATATTACATAAAATAATTCTATTTCTAGCATTTAACATGCTGAACACCCACCCTTCAAGTAATTTCAAAGCAGATACATAAAAAGAGCTTTATCGGCTCAATATAGGCCTTAAAAGCAACATTTTAGCGCCCTTCCCCAGTAAATGACCTGACACATTACTGTAAAAAACAAAAGCTGATATCTGGAGCGCTTATAAACCATACACTTGAGTGTTTGAAACCTCAAGCCTGCCACGAGCCCTTTTAAGACATAAACAAACTTCTCATTTATTAATGACTACATGTTTTACTCGCGCAGCGCATTCATATTTTATCACCTGGCCTACATTATTATGACACATTAACTCGACGTTAGCATCGCAAAAGTGGTAACTAGTTCAAAACCACCGACTAATGGATGCGATTTAAAACAGGATTGCACCCGTGTATGCGACCACAACATCCTCGACCCCTTGATATCCGTCTCTCACTGGATTCAGACACATTCATCTCTTTCTCTGTCTGTCTGCAATCGCATCAGTTCCGTCCCACGACGTCTACGAGACTGAAACAATCTCCAGTCTCTTCCACTCGTCTCGCTGTCAAACAATCCTGCCAGCTCCTCAAACACTTCCAGTCATGCTGACAAAATCTCACCTCTCTGCCAGCGGGCTCACGACTGGCCCGAGGAGAATGTAGCAGAGCCGCGTTATCTCTCTCCGCCGCTACTGGCAAAGGACAAAGTACCTTCTATTTATTAACAAACGCCTTTATTGTACCATCAGCTTATGTTTTTATGCACACTGGATCCTTACCCGCTGCCAATATGGGATATTGATATGGTTCTCTTACACCACAGTTGTTTAAAACTGAATAACAACAAACAAGCACTCGAATGTCACAAGATTTTGATGTTGAACGGCTTGTGTTAGTCAGAAGGTGCAGCTGGGAGTGGCGCAAAGCTTATGGAGCCTGTGATAATGCTAATGAAGGGGACACTGATGTCAACGGCTAATGCTTTCACTCGATCTGTGGTAATGCCGCCCTGCCGCGGACTACTGTAATCCCTCAGAGCAAACAGAGCCACTAAAGCAGACTAATTACAATGAGGAGCGGATGTATGGCTTACCATTTGTTGAACGGAAAAGCCAACCGTTATCGTTTTCAGATTCGTACCGTGCATTAGCACTTCATCCGGGATGCTAAATAGCCCACCAGCACAAGCATCATCTCGGCCCATGGAGAGACTTTATATTAGCCTTGGCGAAGGAAGGAAGATGATTAACCATAAATGAATCTCGCTGCGAGTTTATCGTGGCTCTGTTCGGATGCTGGCCTACGAGAAGTTGAATGCTTTTGCAGGCCTATATGTTGTCTTTACATGGGTGACAATCACTAAGGATCAGCTCGATAAATAAGTGGGAGGTAATCCGGAAGATCCCGTCAGCTTCAAGGTTTTAGACTAATCACATAAACAAAAATTTAACTGCATGCTACAAAACAATAGTCATGAGCACTGAGGTTAATGCATGCAACTTTACATTTAACTAATGGTTAAACAAAATGTTTATATCTTTACCACTGTTTGGAGTCTGGTACATTTTAAAGTTAAATGCTTTGACCAAATTAAACAGAGTAAAAAGTCTTTGCATGGTCTTGTGCCTGGACTTTTAGTAAACTCAAACCTTGTTGAGATAGTGTATCAGTCAACATCACACTCACATTTCACACTGGTGTTTTCTAGGAAGCCAAACAACTTGAATATTATACCAATAATAAATAATAACACATTATTATGTGAATTTTAGCAGGGGAAATGGACACATTTATGCATTTATTCCGGAAACATTTATGCACTTCAACACGTTGGTTAAACGTGTCATTTATACCACACAGATCATCAGATCAAATTGTAGCGAGCTGCACGCTGCGATACAAGACTTTCACTTAAAGCCCGGTTTTAAGATTGTTTCTGATGAAATCGAACTGTTAAGATAAAATTATCCGTTCTATTTCATCAGAAACGATCTTGAAACCGGGCTTTGAATGTAAAATACAGAACTTGTCCTTTAAATTTATCATTTGCACGTATTTTTTTTAAACCATTCAGTACTCCTGAGAGAAGATAACTTATCTAACAGCAAAATTAGAGGTTAAAAAATTAAAAGATTAATTTTTGTTAAGGGAGATGGGTTTAAGAACAGAAAACACATAGCATGCGTAGGGATGGGCAACGATTAATCGCGATTAATCGCATACAAAATAAAAGTTTGTGTTTACATAATATATGTGTGTGTGTAGTGTGTATAATTAATTTGTATATATAAATACCCACACATGCATGTATATATTTAAGAAAAATGGGTTCTTAATATATCAAATATTTATATTTTTATATAATATTATTTGTGAATAAATATATATAAAATATATCCATGACAATATTTCTTAAATATATGTGTGGGTATTTATATATACAAATTAATTATACACACTACACACACATATATTATGTAAACACAAACTTTTATTTTGGATGCAATTAATCGCGATTAATCGTTGCCCATCCCTGAGAAACTCTCATAAGAAACTTATCTTTGTGTCCTTCAATCAAGCATGAGGTTATTCTTGTTATTTTTAACATGTGAAACAACATAAACATGATAACCATGCTGACATATGTACGTTCTGTGCAATAAATGGATTTGTTTTTTAATGAGCCCAAATATTCCAATTCAATATTTTTGAAAAATCACTAATGAAAACAATACCTATTCTATTTTATTTTCTTATATTTATTCATTCAATTTTGGGGTGGGTCCACAAATTTGAACCCAGCAGAAAAAATCCTCGGTGTTGAGCCCTGAGCTACAATGAGAGATCACTAATCCCTTTTAAGAGTTATATAAACTTTAAAAGAAATTCCAACTACTGTAATTCCACGGATGCAGAGTCTATATTGAGACACGTTCATGTAAACTGTACAATAAAACCTTTGTGTTGAACTACAGGCTTTACATTGTAAACTGACAGTCATATCACCATAGTGATCCCATGAGATGAGCAAACTATGAAATCTGAAATACCATTGCCTTTTGATTTGGCCTCGGTTTGTTACCAAAAGTAGGTTTAAACAACATTTACAGTGTTCACTGTTCAGTCTCCCGACAGGGTTGTAAACGGCCAAATAACTACATAAAATGAGACGGCATAGCCAATTTATCACTTTTACGGTTTTCATCTCGCATGATATTCGAGAGACCAGGCACAATCAACTCCAACAAAGGCCATAACTAAAAATATAGCAGGTCTATCTAGTTAATTTTAGTATTTCTAAAGACACCAAAGTAACCACCTGATTAATGTATTCGCTTTCTAAGGCCCTGTTTACACCTAAAATTAGGATGCGTTCGCAAGTTAACACATGGTATTTTAATCTGTCTATTCTGTTTTGTCTATTTTCAACCACTTCTGTCCTGAATTTTTCGAGGGCAGGGTTTATTTTACAATTTATACATGAGCGCACCTGGAAACGATGGAAAAACATATGGAGAGAACGAGCTTTGTTTCTGCTCTGACAGCCGCTTGACCAAGTTCTACAGATGGTGGCGGCAGCACCTGATTTAGTGATGCAGGGGGGATTTTTAATAAAAAAAAATTACTTTTTTTGCATTAATAAGAGCAGTTACTAATAACATTACTTGTATATATTATAGAAAATTTGCCAGTAAAGCACTGAGCTTGAATTGCGATGCAGATAAAATTAACTTTTATAATGAACAGTAATGTGCAAAAAATTATTTTCATAGGAAAATTTAGACTAAATATTCTACTCTTATTAAAGGGTACATATTTTGGGTTTTTGAAAATTGCCCTTCATGTAGTGTTTAACATAGATCTAAGTGAACGAAAACATCCTGCAAAGTTTTAAACATGAAAGTTCATTGTATACAAAGTTATTATCTCTCAAAAACAAGAGTCGACTCTGAGTCGCTGATATGAATCGTTCGAAGAACGATGCTTTTCCTTTGTCTAGTTGACGTCAACTTGACAAGTTATTTGAATAAGAAACGCCCACTTATTGCGCTCGGAGACGCTAGGGAAAACCGGAGCTCCAGGGGTGGCGGGCAAATCTGAAACTGGCCCAGGACGGGCCACCCTGCCTGGGCTGGCCAGGGAGGTCTGAGAGCATGGAGGTTTGGACCCACCGCACCTTTTTGGACTGTCGTTTTTCGAGATCTGGGCTTCGGAAAACAATCATGTCGACGAGACGCTGTGTTTTGAAGTGCGACGCAAAAGCGAACTTTTTTCACCTGCCAAGTGAGGAGTATTTGAAGACTAAGCGGCTGCGGTTCATATATACAAGTACTGCTATACCACACAAGTATAGCCCAAACCTTGTTCTGTGTTCGCGTCATTTTGAAGATGATTGCTTCAAAAACCTAAACGCTATGGATTCGCGAGCCGGCTCTATCCTAACGAGCTGAGGATCAATATGCAGAGCAGTGGATCGCGAGGACCGGAGTTGAGAACCCATTTAAGGTAATAGGAGTTCCGTTTTTCTGCACAAAGAATACCAATCACAATTGACTAGGTCATCTGACCAATCACCGCAGAATAGCGTCACGCAAAGGCGGGTTTTGGAAAAGGACTCGCTAAAACGATTCAAATGGGAGTCGGTGGGCAATTCAGGTAAAAATAAATGCATATTATAAGACAACAAAAGTGTTTTTTGTCATTGCATGCTTGTAAAATTGTTGTTGGGGACTACCAGAACAATATTAGGAACATTTTAAATGCCATAATAGGTACACTTTAAATGCGCCATTTTTTTAAAACTGTTTCTTACTGAACTGACTGTCAGCTTCAGTGATTATAAAAAGAGCGCTCTTTAATTGTTTCAGTGTAATTCAGTTACAATGAAGAAAATATTTTGTTTTTAATGAGACTTTTATTACTTGCTACTTTTTTACCATTTTTTACTGTGCGTTCACACCGGACGCGAATAGCGCGTCAAATTTGCGTCTACCACGTCTAGTTTGACTTTGTGTTAATTCGCGTGTCAAGAGTGAAACTGTCAGAATCGAAATCCGTTGGCGGCCACTTTTTTATGTCGACAGAGCATTCATCGCGAGAGTCACCGCTCTTGTATTTGCTCTAGAGAGCAGAACAGCGGTGTGGGGATCATCGTCGCCGTATTTGTGTCCACTGGACCCTTCAGAAGCAAACCATTTGGCGAGTTTCACCATTTGCTCGCTCCAGGAGCTGCGCCTGGATGACGACCACTGTCAGCGGTACTTCAGGCTGTCCCGCGCTCAGTTTGATGACCTGTTGTCCCGCATTGGAGCGAGGATCACCCTTGCCCTCATCCATCTAATCTGGAATTTATTTTTGTTTTGATCATAAATAGAGCCAGCCTCCAAAAATTATTAACCTGTCCTGTGATTTTTCTCTCTCTCACGTCCAGACAAGAACTTATGTACATGTATGTTGGTTGTCTTTACATCATAATAATACTTCATATAATCTAGATATGGAATAAATAACATTCAATACAAAATGAACATGTCTCGTATATTGAAAAAAGTTTTGAGTGATAAAATATTGCTTTGTTGTGCATTAGAACCAAACCACACGCATTTAGCCATATTACAAAATAATTTATTGAAGCATCCAAATACTTAACCATGTGAGCAAGCAGCAGGCTCCTGATTGGTTAACATGGCGCGAATTTGACGCCAAAGTTCAGATTTTTCAACTTGGGCGGCAGACGCGAATTCGTGTCAAACACAAATAGCACTAACTAAATCATTTGCGCGTAATGCGCCAGACACTCAATTCGCGTGAAATTAACACGCGAATGAGGCATATTCGCATCTACCACGCCGCACTCTACGCCTCATTCGCGCCGCAGGAATTTTTTACGCGCGTAACGCATCTTTGCATTGACTTAACATTGAAATCATTCGCTCATCTGCCACCATCTACTGTTTGTAGATGAAACATTGTTTGTTTGTTTATAAAAACTGTTTGTTTGCCATGAAGAGTTAAGTTTTTTTTTAACAATTTTAAGTTTTACAAATCATCACATTAGGAGTAACATTAAAATTGGATGATATTTAGAGCTTTGAAGTGCTGGAAAAACAGCACTTTTTCACTGGATCTCAAAGCGCTGGCGTGTGATCAAAGATTGGTCTGCGGGTAAACCCGTTTGAGCTCACGCTGCGCTGTCTATAGCCCCTTTCCCACCAAAGCATTTTGAGAGCCGGTGCCGGCGCGCGAACCAGGTCTTTGTGTTTCGACAGCCACAGAACCGGTTCTCAGCCAGGAGAACTGGTTCCAAAGCGGCACCAACTCTTTGCTGGACTAGAACCGTTCTTTTATTACGTCATGCTTACGTCGGGGGCTGGGGCGGGTTTAGTGTTCTAAACATCTTTTCTGACCATAATAAAGGATCGCAAAGCCAAGAGAAACATTTGCAGAAACACGATGGAGTCCGCCTTTGTAATTGTTATGCTTGAAGTTAACGCAAGCGTTTCTATTTTTTAATTTTTTTATTTAAGACATTACAAGCAAAGAAGAAAACAGTCACAATATAGAACAAATAAATGGAAAGAAAAAAAGACACAAGACATGGGCACATAACTTATCAGAAAAGATTGCATATCAAACGAAAAGATTAAAAGACTTACATATTTCAATTGTTTTTAAAGCCTTCTTGGTACACGAGTTAGAGATAATCCCAAAGTAATGTTGTACTTGCAAGCGTTTCTAGCTAAGACGTATGGCGACGTACACAGTGACGTAACGACGTCGTTCCCTGGGCGCTCTAGTCAGTGGAAAAACAAACAGGTTCTGAAGCAGTTCGCAAGTTGAGCCAACTCCAAACCAACTTTGAACCAGCACCAGTTCCGAACCAGTTCTTTCTTTTTTTTTTGGTGGAAAAGGGCTATATTACTAACCTGACTCCGCCAGATGGATTTGCTCCGCATATCCATCTGGAAACCTTCCGTTGAAGTAGTTTTGGTATGGGGCTAAAATACTGGTTAGCTGATTGGCCTATGTTGGTGATAGACGGGCCAAATCAACCAATCAGATCAACGAAGCATATGACGTACCAACAGAGCGACGACGAAAACACAACCACAAGCCAGGTTACTCTTGCTGCTGCAGGTCGTTAGCTCAGCAAATAAGCAAAATGTCGGCAAAGGATATTTGCCGTTTATGTAACTACAATTTGCGAATAAAGATCTTTAGAATCTTTAGACTGAACTGTCGCGCTTCTCGTTGCGTCACACCTCAACCCGCCTCAAAGCCAACGCTGATTGGACGTTCGTTTGGTGAACTGCTCCCAAATTTTCTTTAACGGAAAGTATCCAGACTAATCTGCGAGTGAAACCTTGAAAGCTCGCGAGATCAGGATGGTCTCACGAGGCTACTATATTACTCCTCTGGGCTGATAAACGGTCCATGCAGCGCAGCTTAAACTAGTATCGCTTGTTATTTGAGGGAAACTGAGGAGGGAAAATGGTGCATAAGGCAAGATAAGCTGTTATACCTTTTATTTTACTTTATTTGTAAATTTGGAAATGTATTTGGTAATTTATCCTTGCACACAATGGACTGAAAACTAGTTAACATTATACTGTCCAAAAGTGTATTCTCACCGTGTACCACCTGCAGAAACACTACATCCGTAGGGCCTCCGCCATTGTTGTTTTGTATGGTTTCGCGGGCTATGTGACGTCAGAGCTCGTAACTGGGAGTACATGGATCTAGTACGAGTTCACGGGTGGGAAGTCACGGGTTTGACTGCCGTTACAGTGTACTTTCACACGGGTATAAGGTTGGAAAAACAAGGGTTACAGGTTGCCTGGAACGTGGCATTAATACCAACTGTAAACAGGGCCTTTGGGGCAAGTGTTGTTGAACGCCTAGCTAATCTTACATGGTTTATGTACATGAAATAATTCAATAATCTGTGGGTTGTTTGTTAGATTAATCAAATGGAAAATATTAGCAGACTGAATGTTAACTGGTACGAGATATGAGAAACATTAATCATCAGAACATTAATTTATACTCCCTTAATTTTTTTTTACGTTTCTAAGGTATAACAATTTAAAACGGTCACACAAAACAAAGGGCAATTGTATGCCTTGAGTATGCAAGTCCAAATGTGAAGCCAATGCCAGAATTTCGACCTGTTTACAGTGAATATCACCCTCAACCTGGTGCAAATCTACAGGTGATAAGAACCATTGATTCACACAGGGGAATTTTCACAACAGGCCTCAGTAACTGCTGAACAACCTCGAAAAAACTAAACACAGCACAAATTGTGTGACATAGGCTTTTTAACACAAGAAACCCCTAATAATTAGGATTGATCCAGCGTTACCTGCCAACGCTAAGAAATAAGCACTGTGGTGTTACCATGGTAAAGTGCTGGTCTCAGAACAGGCCTATTTATACTATTCATACCATCGTTTTTGCTTGGCATTCTAAAGTAATTAAATGATATGGTATTAATAAAGTGCATCAACAAATAAACGAGTAGCTTGTCCGAAAATGCCATGGCACTTTTTTGTAAGCGAAAGCAATAAGTAAACGGCAAACCCTAAGTGTAAAGAGAGGCCATTACTAAATGGTGACAGAGAATTTCTAACGCTTTTAACGTCCAACTACACGAATATTCAGTCAAAATACAGGGGAAATGAATAACCCAATATGTTGACACGTCAACCCACCTCTTCACGATAAAATAGTATAATGTCTTAAGCTTGAATTAACTGTCAGACAGACTCGTAGCGCTTACCTGGGTTCGGGAAGGATGATTTTCTTGCTCGCCCGGGCCGCTGGAGTAGATTTGCTCTTCTCCATCGCCATCAGGTAACTGACATCGGCGAGAACCGCTTCGAGGTCCGCCATCTTCGAGCCCTCTGGGTCGAACCGACTCGCTAACGGTACCAGAACCAGCAGTGAGGGAGAACGTGAGGGAACGACGATGTTGCGCGCTCGCGCGCGGGCGGAATCAACAGCACGAGACGAGCGCGGGAGCTGTGGTGGTGGTGATGATGAGGATGATGGTGCGCGAGAGAGGCGCGAACATCTATTCCAGCCCCAGTTGTTTAATTATCGTGTTTCCAAACCACAAAAAAATGCTCTCAGAAATAAATCATCGTGGCTGAAAATACACGGGGGGAAAAAAATCCACTCGGAGTGGAAAATCTATAGGGTGCTTATCTATGAAGCAACGTCACCCTCAGGTCCACTGGAATTGCAGAAATGGCTTCTTGTTTCAAAGATGAAGAAAATATGTGTATGGCATCATCCCCAGAAATAATTCTAGATGGTGATAACGATAATAGCGATTCTAGCCTGCAGATGCCCCCATCCAGCACTCATCCTTTAGGGGTGTTTAACGGGAACAACCGACCAGCCGGTATAACGACCGTTAAAAATGTCATGCAAGTTAATTTGAGCAACCGTCCATTCAAATGGATGGAAATAACGGCAGTAGCGGGTTAACTTACAAATACATACAAGCTGGCCCGTCAGTGTCTTATGAAATAAATCCCCAAGATGATCCTCTAATCAAAACGACCATGCAATCCGGTTAAAACCAACAAGATATAGAAAATAAGTCGCAAACGAGCGGACAAGACGATATCATTAGGGTGTTAAAATAAGCAAGCCAGCTCGCTGCAAAACCACAATAAGGAATGAAAATGGACGCCAATATTTCCCTGTTTGATCACATTTACCAGCTGACAGCAAACAAACGGACCGCATATAATAAGGTTAATATGTATCCTCCTCTTAGTCTTCTTAAAAGGCGTAAAGATGGTGGAAAGCCCAATGGTTAGAGAAACGTAAATAATGGCTTTCAGTGCGACACGGGCTGGGTTGTTTCCTGAATATCCACAAACGCGAGACTAAAAGCATTCAAGATCTAAACAGCATATGCATATATGAGTAAATATCCTGGTAATATCACATACAAATCCCCATTTTTGAAGTACGATGGTCGAGATCTGCCTGTCTGTCACTCCTCTTGTTGATCCAAGTTGGTTGTATTGATATCACAAGCCAATTAAAGAGACAAAATTAAAATAGTTGTGTTTTGATGTGGCAAGTCCATTGCCTTCTGCGGTTCAATGCAGACAGTTTTTCCTCAACTGGATTTGCTTACTCGTCCATTTATTTCTAAAATGAGAGCATGAACGGCTGAGATGTTGCTCTACTCTGTAACCTACAGATGAGAGGGGGGCGCTAGAAAAGGAAATAAGCAAATGTGAACGAAAGCAATCCGAGTTTCCTTTTTCTAAAAAAAAAAAAAAAGAAAAAAAAAAAAGTCGCGATGGTGTCACAAAACGTGGTCCGAAGAAACAGCAAGCTAGGGATATATAAAGAAAACACAGCTACTGAATCAAGAAAAACTCCAAAATAAAGAGCTCACCCTGAAATCTCTGCGCGAGATCTTGTGCGTCTCAAACTCAAGCTTATATGGACGAAACTACGAGTTTCGCGGAAAAACAACAACAACACGACGTGACTTTTAACCCCAATACGCTTCGTTCTGAGGTTTTCAATGTACTTTCCTCCAAACGAGATCTAATTTTGAAATTTTGATGTTACTGCCGAAAGAAACCACTCTTTTCTTTTCCATCCGTGTTTGGGTCGCAGATCCAAGTCTTCATCTCTTCCGACATCGCTCAACAAAACCACAGTATTCGTCCACATAAAACACTCCAGTCCGATTCCACTCAGACCCTCCGGGAGAGAGTTCCTCTCGAGGTTAATCCAGATGGGAATATACGACTATTTTCTAGTTTTAGTGCTTGTGTGTGAGCTGAGCCCCACGGCGCGTCGTGAAGTGAAATTCAGGCTCTTCTGAGAGCTGCACTTCCTCCCAGCGGCCGGTTCGACGCAAAACCCGGCGCTGGTGTTGCAAAACACGGAACTGGAACTGGAACTGGAGGCGTAGCTGAATTCCAGTGAAGAAGGATGCGAAATTGCCCAACTGACCTTTTTTTTACAGACTTTGATGACGCATTTTAATGGTATATCACTATACTTTGTGTCAAATTACTAAAAATGTGTTAAAGCTGCTGTGAGGGTGTTTCTAATACAGCAGCTATGGGAGTGATGGACAGCAAAAAGTGGAAATCTTTCTCTCTTCTGACTGCCGTTATCAATCTCTCTCTGATTTTTGCTCTTTTGTAAGTTGTGAAAATACTTTTGTGGAGTTTTTCTTTTAGTGTTTAAGCAAATGCCAAAAGGAACACAACAAAAATATATATTTAAAGTACTCTCTCATTCACAGCTATGGATGCTAGTTTCTTGTAATTTGATACAAATATGATATAATACAAAGTATAGTGTCATAAACCTACGACGTACATTTTACATTTGTTTTTTTAAACATAAACTTAAAAAAAACTTTAAACAAACGGGATTTACGATGTTGATGACGGTTAAAACGAGTCATCACAGTCTGTGAACTTTGCTATGAAGTAGACTGTGGGCTGTATAGTCTTGAATCTCTATTTAGTTTGATTTTATAAATAAATTTACATTTTAAATTTACATTTAAATTTACATTTTATCATGGCTTTTAAATGAAATATAGGCGATTTCAGAATTGTTCTTTCAATACATTTAGTCTTATTTCTCTTTTTTTTCACATTTCTATCGACTCTTAATTTACGCAATGTATAGCCTACTCTCTCTTTAAATAAAAGCGAAAGCACACACACATAAAAAAAACAAAACTTTAAATCCTACTACGGCGAAGCCTGGAGTTATGCATATTAAATTGATTCTGCTGACGTTGCTTAGTAACCTTCCCGAAGCGCCCATTCACGGCATATCATTAATATTCATAAGTCAAGCCTTCTCCATAAAAGGACTTTTTAATTCGCTGTCTGAATAGCGCCCACGCAACTTTCAGCAAATCAGATGGGCCTACTGACGCACGTCACATTACGTAATTAATATTCATGACCCATGGCTACATCATAGTAGGAAAGTCTGGTGTCTTCGCTGGCTCCGCCATGTTATCTAAATAAAATCGTTGTGTAAGCGCATCCCACCTCTTTTATCAACACTACATCTAGAAAAAAAACTGTTTTGTTTTTTTGTTTGGGTGTCTAATTTCAATTCCTGGTCATATGATTTAATCTGACAAACGAGTAATTTAGTGTAGCCTACAAGCTAAGCCATGTTATGGATTGTTTTCGAGCTAAATATATTTGGTTTCTCATTAAACCTGACTATTTTTTATTGCATGCCTGCCTTATTTGTACTCATTTGGTTTGTAGGCATTGTTTGTAGGTTTATTGCTCCATCTGTCGGGAAAAGGGTGAAAGTGCATTTTATTTCCCTCCATGATTAAAGGCACAGAGACTATGCGTTCTTCATTCTACACAAAACCAGTATCAAACAATTTGTAATAAAAAGGCACACCATGTATTATTCTTTTTACGTGTCCAAAAAGCCTCACTGCTGCTTTGAGGTTTCAGTTAATGCTCTCTACTGTTTTATTTATTTATTTTTTGGACACAGATCTATAACAGGAGGTCAGTGAGGTTTAAGAAAGACAGTTTATTTAGCATCGGGCAGAAAGGGGCATGAGAGTTTTTGGGTCAAGGAGAAATCCGTTACTGCTGGATACGGCGGATGGACTGGATCTGAGGGGTCTGGGAATGGGAGCCGAACTCCTTGAAGTGTTTGTACTCCCCACAGTGGCGGTCGCACTCCATGATATACTGGTAGCCACGATAACCAGGGAACTGGTAGCACACAAACCTGTCGCATGCAGAGGGAAGAATAGATAGCGGTGAACAAACAAAGCATGAAATGAAAGCATTGACGGGGAAAAATAGAAGAAGCCATGCAGATACTCACGCTCCGGACTGAACACGCAGAGAACCCACTTCGTTGTTGCACCATCCCATGGCCTGAAGAGAAGGGTAATCGTCACTGAGCTCTCCCTTGCGGCCCAGGAAGTTCTCCATCTCATAGATAGTCATTCTGCACTCCCTGTGGTTCTGGGTACAGTCATATGAAGCATAATGAAATGGAGCATTTTTACTCAAAACAATGGTTGCAATAAATGTGGATATTGTTATAGAAAACCCATGCAAAATGGCAGGTTGGGTCAAAGTGAACTTACAGCACAGGAAATGGGTCTAAAGGAGGTCATTCTCTCGATGTGGTAAGCATTGCTTCCCCCGAAGGCATCGCACTGAGGGTATTCTCCACGCTCCAGCACAAACTGGTGACCCTGGTAAGAGCCGTGCTCGTAGCCCACCCACCTGAAGAGAAACGCACAGTGAAAACAGGAGCTTTGACAGAACTTGTGGACCACAGTGGTGTTGTGGTTTACTACAGTAGGTTACACTTTATTTAAAAGTGTCTAATTTAAAGGGATAGTACACCCAAAAATGAAAATTCTGTCAGTATTTACTCACCCTCATGTTGTTCCAGATCTCAGTCCCCATTGACTTCCATTGTAGGAAAAAAAAACATACTATGGTAGTCAATGGGGATTGAGATCTGTTTGATTAAAACATTCTTCCAAATATTTTCCTTTGTGTATAGCAGAACAAATAAACACATAGAGGTTTGGAACAACATGAGGGTGAGTAAATACTGACAGAATTTTCATTTTTGGGTGAACTAACCCTTTAAGTGCTTAGTATTATTAAGTAATTATACTATAGGGTTCAGATAGGATTAGGGTTTGGTTTAGGGTTAGTTGCATGTAATTAGGCATAATTTACTACATTTATTGTAACATATGTAACAATGACACTGTAAAATACAGTGTTACCATTAACTACAACTATTAAAAATACTGTTCATTAACTGAAATAAAGCTAAAAATGTAAATACATATAGGCATATTATATGAAAAAATAGAAACCTTGGTTTAGGTTGAAGTAGGCTATTGGAAAATTGTAAAGCTTAATAGAAATATTAAAAGACTAAGAAAATGATGAAAGCACATAACACACTTACTAAAACTGAATGACAATTTTAGATATAAAAATAAATGGGAATGCAAATTAAACATGATATTTTGAAATAGAAGGCATTTTCTTGTAAAACATTCTCCACAGTTTTTTTTTTTGTTTTTTTTTTTACTGTGCACTAAAATTCAACAAGGAGAGAAGCTTGCAAAGATTTCTTACAAAGTGCAAAGACAAATTTTTTTCTATTCACATCACCATCGGAGTAAAATAACACTTGCGGCATTGGTACACGGATAGGCCCATGGACATTTCATTCAGACTGTCCTTCTGAAAGTGACCTCTTTGCTAAAAAAATAAAAAAATAAAAAAATGCCACATGAAATAAGGACACGGTTATGAAACAAACCCCTGCTGACCAAGAATCACTATTACTACTGTTACTCATACCAAGGGTTAGCGATTTTAACCTTAGATATTAGACATCTGGCACTTAGCACTGTTTGTTAAACAACATGAATGATAAGCAGACTTACTTTAAGGGCGAGACCTGAGCCAAATTTAGAGAATTGGGCTTTTTTGACTATGAAACCACTGAGAATATGGTAGCTAAACTCCCTAGCATGCGTAAAACTATTTACAACAAAAGGTATCAAATGCATAGCAACACATTGGCAACCACCTACAACTCTCCACACTGTAAAAAAAAAAAAAACAACAACATATATATATATATATATATATATATATATATATATATATATATATATATATATATATTTTCAAGATTTGTTATCACAACATTTTTTCTTTTGTCAAATCAACTTAAATAATTTATTTAGTTTAGATAACTTATTATTTTGAGTTTCTGATGATTAAATTAATCTCCTTCAATGTATTAACTCAATTTTTCCATTTCAATGAACTTAAAATTTTAAGGCAACCAGGTCACTTACTTTTTTAAGTTAAACCAACATTTTTTTTTACAGTGCAGCATCATAACAGTGAGTTCTACACACACTTTGAAAAAATATTGTTAGTTTAACTTAAAAAATAAGTAACCTGGCTGCCTTCAAATTTTAAGTTCATTGAAATGGAAAAATTGAGTTAATACAATGAAGGAGAATGATTTAATCAACAGAAACTCAAAATATTATGTTATCTGAACTACATAAATTATTTAAGTTGATTTGACAAAAGAAAACATGTGATTACGAATCATGAAAATATTTTTTTACCACTCACATTTTCAAAAAAAAAAAAAACAAAACAAAAAAAAAAAAAACAAAGCGAACTGTTTTTCGTGTGTGTGAAGGCTCAAATCTTGGTTTGGTTTAGGTGATTCCCAAATGGTCCCATGAGGTTATTTTTTGGGAACCAAACAAGAAAGTTACAGGAACGTTCCATGTAAGTTATTTTAGAATGTTCCGGGAACCCTTAACCTTAAGGGAAAGTTCTAGGAACGTTCTGGGAACCAAAAACTAACGTTCCCAGAACCTAAATCTGTTTGCTGGGTTCTTCCCAGATCCGGAGTCACAGTTAGTCTAAATAATAGGCACAAACCTCTGGAACTATGGAACAAAGACTTTGGAGAAAACACTCACGCTCCGCTCTCCACTCTCAATGAGCGCACGGACTCGAAACCGAACTCCATGACATTGCAGCACTCTGAGGTGAACTCATGGTGACGGCCCTGGAAGCACTCCTCGTCGTACACGATGATCTGGAAGACAGGGGTTGGGAAATGTCACAACGTTGGGAAAAAGACCAAATGGGATGTGAACTACTATAAAAATTCATATCAAGAATTATACTGGCGAATTACAGCAAAACCTTCCAGCATTCCTTGCAATCATTATGCAATCTATTCAGACTTGTGTACGATTATTTGGAAAGGCAAATCTAGTTTTGCAGATCCTGAAGCGTACCTTCCAATGGCCAGAGAACTTGGTGCAATGGTGAGTCATCTCGTCTGCTAGAAAACAAAGAGCAAGTTTGTACAAGCACTTCAAATTGGCAGATTAACCTGCGCTAGAGTCAAACAAATGGCAAAATCATACCTCAAACCCACAAAACATGCTCAGAATGCAGATGAGCAGCTAAATGAGGCGCATAAGCCGAAGTTGTGACTAAACTGACTCTGTGTTTGGAGTCGTTCGGAGCAAATGTGTTCGGCGGTGGCGGTGTGAACGTATGAGGGAGGTGGGGGACAGACAACGGGCCCGTAGCGGAGAAGAACTCACCTCGCTTCGATGCCCTTGGGACGTCCTGATGTGAGAGTGAAAGCTGGGCATGTGCATCTACCCTTTTAAAGCCTCCCCTGGCAAAGGGCCCAGTAAAAGCCCCGGCTCAGCAGCGAGGGAGGGGCCTGCCATTGTCCAGCTGACAAAGGAGGGGTTAAATCTATACAGCTGGAGAAGTGCAAACGCCACACTATCCCCACAGGGCCAATCTCTGGCCTGGACACCCAAACACATACAGATCATACGGATCTGAGACAGTGAAGTGCTCAGGGAGAGATGTGGTGGTCTTGGTCTCATCAATTATGATGCTCTCGTTTTGGCTTGGTGAATGCGTTAAAAAGAACGACTGATGGCAGGGGAGGGTCACTGCATGTCTACAGTCGTGCTATGAAGATGTCATGCACTTCCAGTAATAAAAGAAATTCAATTATTTAAAATGTTTGCAGTGTGCTGTAAGAACTAGAATAATTTGGCAAATATAAATAATATAAACATATAGATATGCTTAGAATATGTGGAGGGGAAAAAATTAATTTTGGTCCCTATAATTTTCAATAGTTTCACTTAGTTAAAAAAGTGGGGGGAAAGATATTTACACACTTAAAAAAATGTCAAATTAAACATGGTGAAGATAATTATGTATTAATCCTCTTACATATTCTAGATTTTTCTTTTTAGCTGAAAAATCGAAATCTAATGCATTTTACAAAAGCTTTGCATTTTCACTTGCAAATGACAAGATTTCGATTTTTAATGTTTTTTTAATGTTATAATTATCTTGCGCTCACAAAGCATAAGACATATTTTTTTTTGTTCAAAAATATTGTGAAGTATTATTTTAATTTATAATAATTAATTCCTATTTAAATATATTTTAAAATGTAATTTATCCCTGTGTTCAAAGCTGATTTTGCAGGCTTCAGTGTCGCACGGTCCTTCAGAAATCATTCTAATATGGAGATCTGCCGCTCAAGAAAATTTTCTTATTCTGATGTTTAAAACAGCTTAAAACTGCATTTATTTGAAATATAAACCTTTTGTAACATTATAAATGTCTTTACTGCACTATTGATCAATTGCATCCTTGCTGAATAAAAAAAACTCATGCTTTAGAATGATAGTGTATGGTATTGCAATATTATTTGTCACATTTATCTATTTATTTTCATCATATATGTTATTATAACTGAAATTTCCATTGTTTTTATGCAGTAAAACATTTGGCATTTAATCATTGCAAATTAAAGGGCATATCATGTCAAATGAAAAAAAAAATATGACTGTAACAAAACTCTTATAAACAACTTTTTATTTGTGTATATGCAGGTCAAGTTCATGTCAGAAAACAACAACATTTACTACTGGTATATAAATGAAGATAGATAAAAACAGTAAAAGCCTTCTATAAAGCTAAATCATGTTAAGGTTTGTAGGCTGCTCCTATTTTTCAACGGTTATTTCTAATCATTCAGTGAGTCAGTAAGGAGAGATATTGCAGTTGTTTCAGGGCTATTGCAGCATTCATTTCAGAAGATTGTAGCCGTAAATCTCACAGCGCAGGTTCAAAGAGTGCCAGTGAGATACTGTGGAAGTCCATGTGGAATCCTTCAGTTGCGTAACAAGCTCACTCTGCATCTGCTAGCACATAGACTACATTTAAAGACACAGGCATGATTTAAAAATGCCATATAATATGTAATATTAATCCTAAGAAATCATGAGAAACTACGGAAGCGTATTGCGTTCACTTGAGGAAACAATCTATTTTTCTGATTTAACGAGTTAATTATCTCAGAATTATGAGATAATTTTTCCATGGAAAAAAGTTTTTGCTCTGTTATTCTGATTTAACGAGTTAATTATCAGAATTACGAGATAATTTTTCATGGAAAAAAGTTTTTGCTTTGTTTTTCTGAATTAACGAGTTAATTATCTCAGAATTATGACATATTTTTCTTGAAAAAAAAATTCCCTCTGTTTTTATGAATGAATGAGTTACTCCTAATTTTTGAGATAATCAAGTCATTAATTCAGAAAAACAGATCAATTTTTTTCCCCATGAAAAATTATCTTGTAATTCTGAGATAATTAACTCGTTAATTCAGAAAAACAGAGCAAAAACGTTTTTTTTTCATGAAAAATGATCTTGTAATTCTGAGATAATTAACTCGTTAATTCAGAAAAACAGAGCAAAAATGTTTTTTTTCCATGATAAATTCTTGTAATTCTGAGATAATTAACTTGTTAATTCAGAAAAACAGAGCAAAAACTTTTTCCATGAAAAATTCTCATAATTCTGAGATAATTAACTCGTTAATTCAGAAAAACAGAGCAAAAACGTTTTTTTTTTCATGAAAAATGATCTTGTAATTCTGAGATAATTAACTCGTTAATTCAGAAAATCGGAGCAAAAACGTTTTTTTTTCCATGAAAAATTCTTGTAATTCTGAGATAATTAATTCGGTAATTCAGAAAAACAGAGTAAAAACTTTTTTCCCAAGAAAAATTATCTCGTAATTCTGAGGTAATTAACTCGTTAATTCAGAAAAACAGAGCAATATTTTATTTTCCATGAAAAATTCTCACAACTCTGAGATAATTAACTTGTTAATTCAGAAAAACAGAGTAAACTTTTTTCCATGAAAAAATTATCTCGTAATTCTGAGATAATTAACTCGTTAATTCAGAAAAACAGAGTAGTTTTTTTTCTTCAAATGAATCCAATGAGCTTCCGTAAGAAACACAATGATTCCCAATCCCAATCATTCAGTTTCTCATTATTTCTTTTAGGCTTAAGATCTTAAGATCAAATTTTCAAACTGGTATACAGATCTTGCATTTATCAATATGGTATTTAGACGTTTCTTTTCTCATGGCCAACAGTATTCCACAGTAATAATAATAATATTAAGTGAATTAAATATAATACATAGTGTTATATATATATATATATATATATATATATATATATATATATATATATATATATATATATAAAATGCTGGGTTGTTTTTTATATTTTTTAATTACATTTTTAACCCAATTGGCTGGGTTTGTACATATTTTACCCAAAATTGGGTTAAAACAACCCAGCATTTTTTAGAGTGTATACATCCATACTACAATATATAATTTTAATAAATATTATTTTTACTGCAATTATTATTTTCATATTTTTCATTGGTTTTGTTATATATATATATATATACACAAAAATCTGTGAAAATATGAAAATAATAATTGTACTTAAAATGTAAATAAATATCATATTATCATATTAACTCATATGTTGAATTTGTTGTTCTCCAACATAGCTGCATTTGAAATAAGAGTGTAACTCTGATGCAAACATCCCATCAGATATACTCAAGAGAGTCAGAGAGCAGAGTAGAGTGGATTAGCATCACGTGACCTCTGACCTGTGTGTGTATACGTTTCGTCCATATGTAGCCTATAGCATGGAGTGCAGGCTAAAGGGGAAAGTGCCATTGTCAGGGCTTTCCATTGACAGAGAGCCTTCTGGGCTATGCGATGACCCTGCGGCTTTGGCACGGGCAAACTCTGATGACGACGTGTTTCTATTGTACGCCGAGCGTCTCTGTGCTCCCCTTGCCAGGGTATAAAAGTTAGAGCACTGGTCAGAGGGGGCCAGCACGAGCCAGCCATCCCAGCACAGCTGTACTCAAGCAGGTAAGAGCCCAGGTCAAGTGGATACAGCTACAGCTGGGAGTCCCTTCACGAATATCTCATGGATCAAGCATAGGGAATTGCCCTGGATTCACTTACTGTTCGGTTTTGGTTTTTTTTTGTGGGATTGAAAGCAGCCATTTTAAATGCAAAGTCCAAACCCTACCATCCCTAACATACAACCCCTGTCCCACAACACCAGCCCTGATGGATATTTTGGAGCATGTGCACCAATTTCAAGCCTCATGACCTTTCCAACCTTTTGCTCTTTCTCCCACAGACGTTCTTGAACCCCATCACCATGTCTCAGACCACCAAGTCCGCCTCCAGCCAGGGCATTGATGCCAAGGACAAGGGAGCTCCCGCCCCTGCCGGCATCAGCAAGGTCCCCAAGACCGGAGACCCCGGATTCATGGGGAACTACAAAGTAAGTATCTGCGTTCAGCTGGTTTGAAGGAGTGGATTTGGGCAGACAAACCACCAAGTAATGTTGGGATCAGCATGAAACCATGGTTCCATGGAGACCCTTTAACATCCATTCCAAAAAATGATTCTTTAGATTTTTAAAATGTTTCTTCAGGAGTCTTCAAAATTGAAAGTTCTTAATTGCGTAGAAAGTTCCATTTAGAACTCATTTAGCCTCCATGGAAACGTTCTTAAGATTATTTAAATGTTCTTCAGACTAAAGAAAAATGGCTCTTTTAAGAAGGTTCACTGCAAAAAGATGATTAGAGACTATCCATGAAGTCAATAAAGTAAGTGGGATACCTGCTCATGGTCCACATCTTATTCTCTCGCAGATCTTCCTGTTCGACCAGGAGAACTTCCAGGGCAGGATGATGGAGGTCCAGAATGAGTGCATGAACGTTTGTGAACGCGGAATGGACAGAGTCCGCAGTATCATTGTCGAGTGCGGCCCGTAAGTCACTGAACCAATGGATTGTGTCTAATGTGGATGAGAAAAGCATACATCGGTGTTATTTTAGGATCATTGAGATAGCAAGTTTATTTAGTTGGTACCATCCGTTCCCCTCCAAACTCATGCTGTCATCCCTTTTCCCCCCCTCATCCACTGTCTGGTACACATCTCTCCACGATGTGCATGTCTTCAGCTTTGTTGCCTTCGAGCAGACTAACTTCCGTGGCGAGATGTTCATCCTGGAGAAGGGCGAGTATCCTCGCTGGGACACCTGGTCAAACAGCTACCGCAGTGATTGTCTCATGTCCATCAGACCCATTCGCATGGTAGGACACTTTGCAACTGCTCCTTTACGCTAAGTGAATTGAAACGCATGCTTCTAATTGGTCCAAACCCCCACAGGACCCCATGGAGCACAAGATCTGCCTGTTTGAGCTGTCCGACTTCAAGGGCAACAAGATGGAGATCCAGGAGGATGACGTGCCAACCCTGTGGGCGCATGGCTTCTGCGACAGAGTGGGCAGCGTGAGGGTCCCCGGCGGAGCGTGAGTATCCCGTCAAAACGAACCAAACAGCAATAATATCCCATCTTTCGCGCATTCTCAACCACTCTGGTCTTCTTTTTAAAGTTGGGTGGGATACCAGTACCCCGGCTACAGAGGATACCAGTATCTGTTTGAGTGCGGAGACTACAGACACTACAACGAGTTTTGCGCCTTCCAGCCTCAGATTCAGTCCATGCGCCGTGTGAGGGACATGCAGTTCCACCAGCGCGGCTGCTTCAATCTGACCGCCGCTAAACAGTGAACTCACCTCGCTGCGCTCTTGCAGCGGAGCAACTAGCCTTCTCATGGCACTTTTTATCCCCTTACCCCCCACCCCCACCTCCCCCCTTTTTCTCTGACTTCTCCCACCCCAGAACAGATTCATTCAAATGGTCCAGGACATCTAACTGACTTTTTATGATGCCAATAATAAACATGTTTTGGAAAAACAAGAAAAGCTGACTTGTCTTCACTGCCACTTGACTTGTCTAATCAGTAACATTAAAGAACGCACTGCAAATACACAATTCATTAGGCTAAAAAAAAACTATTTCGAAATAGTTAATATTCAAAATCTCTTTTATCTTTGCTATTAAAGCTATTTTGTGTAAAAACAAACAAACAAGCAAACAAAATCGCATGGAAAAAAATTCCATCATTCAAATATAATACATTATATAGGGTTAATAATATGTTCAAATGTATATATTAGGGCTGTCAAACGATTAATCGCGATTAATCGCATCCAAAATAAAAGTTTGTGTTTACATAATATATGTGGGTGCATTGTGTATAATTATTTTATATATATATATATATATATATATAAATACACACACATGCTTGTATATATTTAAGAAATATTTTCATGTATACACTGTATATAGATTTATATATAATTTATATTATATATAAATACAAATATTTTATATATAAATTATATTTTTTTCTTAAATATACATGCATGTGTTTGTGTATTTATATATACAAAATAATTATACACAGTGCACTCACATATATTATGTAAACACAAACTTTTATTTTGGATGCGATTTATCGCAAATAATCGTTTGACAGCCCTAGTATATATAAATAATAAATCAAATATACGTTTATTTAAAACATTGTCTTATAAACTTTTAGAAATATTTTAACTTTTATTTAGACATTTCAAATAATAATAAATAATAATAAATTAACATTATTATGTACATTTTAAATATTATAAATGAATGTAAACTCAAATCGTGATAAGTTGAAGTGCCATGTAAATTACTGCAATTTGCACAAATATAATTATATGCCGTTTATTCATTGAAATATGTCTTGCTCTGAGATTTCACTGCTTCATCATAATAAAGAGTGAAACTTGTTTTACTTAGTTCTATTAAATATAAATAAAATAATCATGATTTAAAATGAATTTAAACACAATTAAATAATTTGGTCAAATGCATGATTATTATTAGTGTTGCAATATTTTACTAGGATTTCACTGCTTTTAAAACTTAATTTACTTAGACATTTTGAATGGATATACATTAATAAAATATTATAAAACTTAAAATAATAACATCGGTGTAACGTCATGATCACATGATACGACCGCTCGCAAACAGCTTCCTGTTTGCTGTTACGAGAGCGGCCCTGTCCCAAATGGCACACTCCGGACTTGTGGACTTCCTCAGAGTCCACACTTCGGTGACGTCATGCAGTGCAGACCTATAGGGCCCTTAGCGTGAGTCCGCGAGGGTGCATTGAGAGGTATTTTTGGGACAGACTCGATCGTCACGCCGGAAACAGGAACTCGTTCCTCACGCCTCTGAAAGCCCTAACAGTTATCCCTCTCCATACGGAGCTGAATAAACTTAAAGATCATCTCATCAGTCCCTTTATTAGAAATATATAATATTTATTTTTTAAATGACACAAACATATCATTAAAAAAATTCCATTCTTTAGCATCGAAAACAGGACTTATTTTATTTTCCAAAATCGTATCCATGTGAACTACATAATATTCAATTTAACACAAAATGAAGACGAGTTTAATAAAAATGTATAGGTTTCAAAATTTATACTATGTTTATATGACGGTTCTATTTATGTAATGAATCATAATGCAATCGTATATTCAACAGCTATTACGTTTGAGATACAACCACTGGTTGATAATATGTTTGTATAAACTGTAAGTAACAACTGGTAAAATGTTCGCCTATGTCATAAAAAAACATAATTAAACTCTTAAATGTTCTCTTCTCAGTCATGTTTACAGTCCGTGAGTGAAATCTCCTCCCATCTGTTGTCTGATTGGCCTTTCGCAAGGATTCCTGGGTAGTTGAAGTGCGCGGAGCCTGCATCTATGCGGGCTTCGCGGAAGACCGCTTCAAGGGTACAAAGGGGGCGCTGCTGAGCACACTTCAGAGCGTTAAAATGCCAAATGGGACACCCTACGGACTCGTGGACTCGGCGAGCACGCGCAATCAAAGTCCACGAGACCGCAAGTCCGCGTGAAGTGCGCGATTTGGGACAGGGCCAGCGAGACCTATAAGAGCCAAGATGGCGGCGCTTTTCAAAGCACGGAGAGGTCAGTAGAGATACTGATTATTACTGCATGTTTACACCAGTGTCATCACAGCTGATGAGCGACTTTGTCTGCATGTAATATACCGCTGGATGTATGTGCAAAATCATTCTTAGCAGCACATCAAAGTGCACAAACATCTGACTGTCTGAATCTCTTTTGGAAACTGAATAAATATGAACATAGAATGATTCCTGTATCATGTATATGCACTGTTTCGGCTAGGACTTGTAACATTAGTCATTGAAAAGAATAAGAACATCATGTGCTTACCTTATTATTAGAATTCACATGAAATGGCTTCTCCATGATATGTATGAACACGGTTATCTTACATATGAAATGGTAGTTTTAGGTGTTCGTTGTTATTTTGGATGGTTATTGTCATTTATGGCTTTAATCTTTACCCTGACAGCTGACTGTTTCATTTAAATTTCATAACAAATGTCACTCAGGGTCCAGTGAGTAAAAATCGTTCACTGTGCACTTCGATTTGTTATATGAAATGATTGTACATGTACATAAGCACAACATAAGCACAACAGTAAACTTTAAAGCTCTTTTTAACATTATATACAGTGCGCTGACTCTCCGTGATCTTTCACCTACTTTTATTTTACAGGTTCTGCGCATGCGCGTAAACTTAAAAGTCGCTTGCAGTGGAGTTCTGAAATGAGGCGGCAAAGTCCTCACAGTTTTGATTTTAAATATAAATCAAATATAAATACATGTCCTAGTTACACTTAATGTTTTTGAATTTTCCTGGTTAAATATTACCTTACATTACATAAAGAAATTCTATATTGGAGGTTTACATAACATTTATTATTGTTCTATTTATTAAAAACATGTAGTGTTGTAAGCCGTTTCACACTTATTCCAAAATAAAAACTAAAGGCTGTAAAAATTTAAACAAATTGTTTTAATTTCACCAAACTAATGTCACATTTTGTAATATTTGCCTTGTTTTGTTTGTGAAATTATGGATAATTTTCTCATCCATTTTTTTTTGAGGTACTGACTCCCTTGGCTCATGTATATATATATATATATATAGTGGCTAATGAAGCAGAAGTCCTCACAACTTTACAGAAAATAGCTTATTTCTGCATTGCAAAACAAGGTGGATGGGTGTCATTTATGCAAGTTAATCCATCTAGCGTTAATTGCTCTCTTAAAATGTATTTTTTGTCATTGTTAATTTAAAAATTCATACAGTATACCTGCTGATATCATCCTGCTTTCTTAATCCACCAGCTCTTGGCATGGTGGTAGGCCATGGTGTTCGCTGTTTGACCCAGTTGGCGGAGCTGCCAGAGCTGCACCAGATGATGCGGCAGACGTGCAAGGACTACGCTCAAAAGGAACTAGCACCCATCGCTGCCCAGCTGGACAAAGATCACATGTTCCCAGCCAAGCAGGTGAAAGAAACCTCCGGCATGAAGCTCCACAGTCAACAATAGTCATTGCCTCGTGATATGAGCATATGAGGATGATTCTGGTTGATTTTGACCGATGTAGGTTCAAGAACTAGGAGCGATGGGTGTCATGGCTATAGAGGTGCCTGAGAGTCTGGGTGGAGCTGGGATGGATTATCTCGCATACTGTCTCGCCGTGGAGGAGCTCAGCAGAGGATGTGCCTCGACCGGAGTAATCGTCAGTGTGAATAACGTGAGTCGCCTTTTACTTGCGCCAGACACATACTCTACTATGCTACTACAAAGTTCCTGAAAAACTGAGTAGTTTGTTCGAATACATGGCTAAAAGTACCAAAACAAGTCACAATATTCCTCATTTAAAGCATTCCCGCCCAAGGTAAATGCAAAAATTGGGGATGAGGCCTGGTTGAGTTGGTTAATAGTGTGTTGGAACTCGAGTTGTGGTAAGGGGCGGGACTCGGGAGATTTATAAAAATGCTAGAAGCGGTTGACGAATCACAACACACTGGTCCAGCCGACCAATCAGAGCATGATGTGCTTTTCTGAAGGAGGGGCTTCACTAAACAGAGCTGGGAAGAGAGGTCCTGCAATAATGTGAACAATTATGTGATTTTTTTTCTTCTTAACATTAAAGGTTGCCTTCAAGTCTATGGTTAAACGACAAACACATGCAATATATTACAAAATGAGCCAAAGATATACTGCTAAAATTCCAATTCCAATCTTTAAATTCATTTTGGGTAATTGCAAAACATATTATTGGGGGTGGATTTTTAAGCAAAGTTCAAACAAAATATATTTTTCAGTTTTAAAAATGTTCTTAAAGGGATACTCCACTATTTTTGGAAAATAGACTCATTTTACAACTCCCTCAGGGTTAAACGTTTGAGTTTTACCGTTTTCGAATCCATCCAGCTGATTTTCTGATATTTAGAAGAATATCAGTAACCAGACAGTTTCTGGTTTCATTGACTTCCATAGTAGAAAAAAAAAATACAATGGAAGTCAATGAGACCAAACACTGTCTGGTTACTGACATTCTTCTAAATATCAGAAAATTGGCTGAATGGATTTGAAAACAGTCAAACCCAACTGTTTAACTCTGGGGGAGTTGTAAAATTAGCCTATTTCCAAAAAAAGTGGAGTATCCCTTTAAGCTTCACTGCTTTAGCAAATATTTGTTTTTAGTCACTGTACCTAGGTCCAATTCTGAAATTTGGCACAGAAGAACAGAAAAAGCAGTGGATTACGCCCTTCACCACGGGGGAAAAAGTGGGCTGTTTCGCTCTGAGTGAACCAGGTAAACACGACTGCATTTCCGCGAGCTCTGAAAAGGTCACACACTATCTATAGAGAGTTGACTTGTTTACGGTAACATCAGTGATTTCAACTTTGTGTGGTATAAAATGTTGTGCTAAAGACGTGTTTTTGGTCTTTTTTGCTTTAAAGGAAACGGCAGCGATGCAGGTGCAGCATCAACACTGGCACGGCAGGAGGGAGACGAGTGGATTCTGAACGGAACCAAAGCCTGGATAACCAACTGCTGGGACGCCTCCGCCACCGTCGTTTTTGCCACAACAGACAAGAGCCTAAAACACAAGGTGCTAGTTGCGATGATGAATGAACCAATTTGAAAAAGATTGATTACACAGTATAATTGTAATTAATGTTTTTTTAAATTTCAGGAAAAATGTGAATAGCCATTTGATTTGGTATTCAAGGGGTGAATAAGGGAAATGTTCAAGATATATATTTACAATTATTTCAGTGTAGTAATGTTTTTTTATTCTACATGGGACAGGGAATTAGTGCCTTCCTAGTGCCGATGCCTCATCCGGGGTTGTCTTTAGGGAAGAAAGAAGACAAACTGGGAATTCGAGCTTCATCTACTGCCAATATCATTCTGGAAGACTGCCGCGTCCCACTCGGCAACATGCTGGGAGAGCGAGGAATGGGCTTTAAAATTGCAATGGTATGATTTTGTGATTTTGTGATCAAAATAGAGCAAATCCCCTTTAGAACGTACCATAGCGCTTCAAAAAACAATTGTATTAATTGCATTATTACGCCAGGAGTTGACGACAAGTGACTTTTAAAACATTTGTCATTGAATCATTCATTCAAGAGACTGTTCAAATAAAACAAGCGAAGTATTTTTGAGCGAGTCATTGAATCATTCATTAAAAAACGTTAAAAAATTCATTCAGATTAATTATGCATTTTAAAGAAACTGCGGCAGAACCTCTAGTTAATTATGAATTACAGATTATTTAGTTTAGTTATCTGTTGCGGGAGAACCGTTATCTCTGTTTTAAACTAAAAAAAAAAAGTGTTTCTCAGTTTATCCAGAATCGTCCAGCTCTATAAAGCACTTTCACAATTGCATTCTCTTTGCTTTGTTTACCTGTTTCACATGTAATGGCTTCTCTGACAGCAAACTCTGGACAGCGGGCGGCTTGGTATCGCGGCACAGGCTCTTGGGATCGCGCAGGCAGCGCTGGACTGTGCGGCTGATTACGCTCATAAAAGAACGGCTTTCGGCGCTCCGATTGGAAAACTGCAGGCAATACAGGTAAGGAAGAAAGTGGAAAAAATTGAGTGTTTTCATCTTTCACTTGGGATGATCTATAAATGCCTCTTTCAGTTTAAACTAGCCGACATGGCCATGGCCACAGAAAGCGCTCGTCTTCTCACCTGGAGAGCTGCGATGCTGCGGGATGCAAAGAAACCTTTTACTAAGGTTAGTGTGTCTACTCATAAAAAGAAACTATTGTAAAATTCATGGTAAATGTGCTAATAGTTTATACTTGACACACATAATAGCATAAGAAACTAAAAATCTAGTTTATAAATATGTACTAAATGTGTTTCTTTGTTCACCAGGAAGCTGCTATGGCTAAACTGGCTGCATCTGAAGCTGCTACCTTTGTCTCCCATCAGGTAATCATACAGAAATGTTATTGGATCAGTGCGTCAGTTCTTAAAGTGACAGCAGCCTAATATTCCTGCAGCCAAATTATGAGATAATATTAAAAATATCCAATAGTATCGATGTCAAAACTGTGGCCAGTGATAATGCTGAGTGGCAGGTAACTTAAGAAAACCACTAGATTTTACCACTAGAATAAAGTTTCTCAAGCCCTGATTGCATATATTATTATTTTTAAAGCAAGAAACATTGACAAATCATAGGTCGAGTAACCTCAGTATTTTGTTTAAATGCGAAGGCCATCCAGGTGCTGGGCGGAATGGGTTACGTCACAGACATGCCTGCTGAGAGACACTACCGAGACGCCCGCATCACAGAAATCTATGAAGGCACCAGTGAGATCCAGAGATTAGTCATCGCAAACGGCATTCTCAAAGAATATCAACAGTAGGAGAGCTGACGTCCACGCCAACTCGCCCTGCAAAACAATGCTGTTACGTTACAGTGCCGGGATTGGTTGATCTGGTCGCTCACAGATCTCAGAACTGTATTACTGTGATTGGCCAGTGCTGAATGAAGGAACGCCTGTATTGATCCTGAGTAACATAAGACTGTTTAAAGTGCATTTTCATGTTTGTGCCACAAGAGTGCAGTAGAGTGTCTGGATCTTTTGCTTTGAATCATACTAGAGCGCCAGACATAAGGACTAACTTCAGAACTGGGATTTCACTGGGGATTGAAATGCATATCTGATTGTACATAATGGGTTGGATGTATTTGTTAGACATTTTAAAATAAATAATAATATAAAATTTTAATACTGCAAATTATCTGAAGTTTTTATTTAAACAGCAAATTTTCCTCTGCAGTGAATTACCTACTATTAGTTTTTTACTCATGATTCTAGATAAATTATTCATGACATGGGACTAGAGCCAGACCGATGTATCGGCAGGCCGATATTATCGGCCGATATTAGGCATTTTCTAAAATATCGGTATCGGCAGTTATAATGGCCGATAAATGAATATTTCAAAACGGACGAATCACGCTTCAACCATGTCATGAGTGTTGTCAAAAAGTGCAGGTAAAGGGTTAAGCAAGCTGACATTGTAATTATAAGGTATCTTGTAACTATAAGGCAATGTGGGGACTAATTATTATTTTATTTATCAGAACTTTAATATATTTTGATGTTTCTCTGTTCTGTTGTGACAATAGAAACAAGTTTCTTTTTTAAAATGCATTATCATATTATTTTAGTTAAAACTCATAAATAACTACAAATAACTAATGTTAGGGAAATCTGTTAATATTTTGTTGCGCATTTCTGAAATAAAAAAAATAAAAATATCGGCAGACATATCGGAATATCGGATTCTAAAACCAACAAATATTTGTATCGGTCTGGCTCTACATGGGACACAGTTTAAGGATTTTGAAACATTTTCCAGATCCAAAAGTCTTGAGATCATTAGCGAAAATGCTTCTGTTTTGCCTTTTTTTGTTTGAGAACTGAACTGAAATATAAGTCCTAGTATTTGATCACATGATTAGTTATCAAGAAAAAGAGACTGTGAAATATTTCATATTCATTTTACATAATTTCTTTCCTGTTTTATGTTTTCAGTATCAGAAAACAATGTATTTCCAGGTTTACGTGAAAACATTTTTTGCTATTCTATCTTAACCCCTTCAGGCCTGTTTTTATTAGCTACTTGATAATAATATATGTTCTTCTCTATATGCTATAACTGAAGCAACGTAAAAATCATATTTTAAAGGGATGCTCCACTTTTTTTGGCTCATTTTACCATTCCCCCAGAGTTAAACAGTTGAGTTTTACCGTTTTCAAATCCATTGAGCCGATTTTCTGATATTTAGAAGAATATCAGTAACCAGACAGTTTCTGGTCTCATTGACTACCATATTCTATATTTTCCTACTATGGAAGTCAATGAGACCAGAAACTGTCTGGTTACTGATATTCTTCTAAATATCAGAAAATCGGCTCAATGGATTTGAAAACGGTAAAACTCAACTGTTTAACTCTGGGGGAGTCATAAAATGAGCCTATTTCCAAAAAAAGTGGAGTATCCCTTTAACAGTAGTTATGAACATGTATGTGAACTTGTGTTGAAGATTTAAAAAGGAACACACTAACTGTATAGCAATCAGCAATGCAATAAGAATGTCTCAAAAAATTTGTTTGAGATCCCTTTGAAAAAACCCTGTTTAAATAATCAACACTCATTGCATCTGCTGTGCGCTCCCTTCTCCCTGAGCTCATGGGGAAATGAGCCCTTAACCAGATTTGGCTTCAGTCCCTCCTGCTGCTGGACTCTAATCTAACGGCACATCAGGGAAGAAGAGGCGCCATCATTTCTTGTGTGCAGTTTGTGTCAGTTAAGAGCATATGAGGTTCAGGTCTCAGAACTGGGTTAAAGTTCAACAATTCCTGAGACCAGAAAGGATGCTGGTGATTTTAATGAGAATAAAGGTTACGGCTCTTGGCTTTTGTTGTCATCGCTATAACAATGCCTGAGATGATACTTAACCTGGACTGGTTACAGTGGCCCACCAAGAAATAAGACACTTAAAATAATCGCATTAAAATGTATTTAAAAAACGTATTTTTAAAAGAAAGACAGCAAAAGTATTAGGGAGCAAACGCAAAGTTTCTCGGAGTTAACGCAAAGTTTTAGGCAGCAAACGCAAAGTTTCTAGGGGGAACACAAACATTTAGGGAGCAAACGCAAAGTTTCTTGGAGTAACTCAAACATTTAGGGAGTGAATGCAAAGTTTCTCAGAGCAAACGCAAACATTTAGGGAGCAAACGCAAATTTCTCAGAGTAAACGCAAAGTTTTAGGGAGCAAACTCAAAGTTTCTTGGAGTAAATGCAAAGATTTAGGGAGGGAACGCAAAGTTTTTCAGAGTAACTCAAACATTTTGGGAGTGAACGCAAAGTTTCTCCAAGCAAACGAAAACATTTAGAGTGTGAACGCAAATTTCTCAGAGTAAACGCAAAGTTTTAGGGAGCAAACGCAAAGTTTCTCGGAGTAAACACAAAGATTTAGGGAGCAAATGCAAATTTCTGGGAGTAAACGCAAAGTTTTAGGGAGCAAAAGCAGAGTTTCTCGGGGTAAACGCAAAGATTTTGAGAGCGAACGCAAAGTTTCTCGGAGGAACTCAAACATTTTCAGAACGAAAGCCAAGTTTCTCGGAGTGAACACAAAGATTTAGGGAGCGAACGCAAAGTTTCTCGGAGGAGCGCAAACATTTAGGGAGGGAACACAAGGTTTCTCAGAGCAAACAAACAGAGAGTGAATGCAAATTTCTCAGAGTAAACGCAAAGTTTTAGGGAGCAAACGCAAAGTTTCTCGGAGTAAACGCAAAGATTTAGGGAGTGAACGCAAATTTCTGGGATTAAACGCAAAGTTTTAGGGAGCAAAAGCAAAGTTTCTCGGAGTAAGCGCAAAGATTTAGGGAGGGAACGTAAAGTTTCTCAGGGGAACTGAAACATTTTTGGAGGCGAAACAAAGTTTCTCGGAGTGAACGCAAAGATTTAGGGAGTAAACGCAAAGTTTATCAGAGGAACTCAAACATTTTCGGAGCGAACGCAAAATTTCTCAGAGTAAACGCAAAGATTTAGGGAGCGAAAGCAAAGTTTCTCAGAGGAACACAAACATTTTGGGGGTGAATGCAAAGTTTTCTGGGGAATGTAAACATTCAAGCAAAAGCATTTAAAGACATTTTTTCCTTCCTCATATTGTTTTCCATCACAATGTCCCTTTAGGGGCTCTGTACCATTTAGTATACTTATAAAATTTAACTGTATTTAAACACAAGTGGGCATGTTTTTTTATTATTTTTTTTTTTATTTTTTAGTCAGAAACAAAAAAATCCCAAAACAAAATGACATTCCTATTTCTACAGTTTTTTTTCTTTTTAATAAACTGTACACTTCAGACACTTCAAGGATATGAAGCATGCACCATTCATGTACCAGCAAAATTATGCAACAAGGCACATTATTAACAAAATCACTTTTTTTTTATTTATTACTTTGTACAAAATTGTATGAAACCTTTTTTCGGTAAATCTAAGCATATTCACTCAGGAGGTTTAAGCTGCAGCCTGGAGTCTATAAGCAGAACAATAGGCATTATTCAGAGTCTTATTGAAGCACAGGCCGTGTCTAATTAGTGCAGTATCGTAAAGCAGAGCAAAAACAAGAAATATAGACCCTCCCTTTAACCCCCCCAACCACATAGATGCCCGTTGACCCTAATATCATTAACAAAGACAAAAATACCCGTGCATCTAATTCATTATTACCATGACAAATTGTTAATAGAGCAAATGACAGATAACCATCCTCAAACATGTTAATACATTCTGTTATTCCATTATCTGAATGTTTGCATCTAGTTTGGTGCAAGACCTGTTGCATGTAAATGGATGTTGACAGTGTCCTGCAGTGTGACATGCTTTATTTCATCTAAAACTATTTTAACAAACATTTCTTTGTATCATGACATGCTGTTTTAATGAATATGGAATATTTGTACTTGTAATTGTAATATTTCTCACACTGCAATGATTATTGGTGAACAAACCAAATACTAAACAGCTTTACAGCCATGAAAGTCCATATGCGCAGAGCCACTAGTCCATGGTTAACGTTTGAGGTGATCATCACACGTAGTTTCGTTTATCATAGTCCCCATTGACAGATGCGCTTTTTGTAGGTGGAGGGACATATTTGGGGGGATACGAGGATTTTTCATCTTGCGGACGTGAGAAACACAGAATTGCTCCTCCGAACAGAAGCATGGCAGATGCTGCCCATCCGATGTAGAGCGCAGCTCCGATTTCTCTCTTCTTTGAATAAGGAACTTGAGGGTTGTAGAATTCTGAGATGATGTTATTGGCCATCCAGCACAGAGGCACCAACACAAACAAGCCCGCGATGATGTAAATCACCCCTCCGACGTTGACAACTCTGGCTTTGATGGACTCTTTACTGATGCAGTTGGTGCACTGAGCGCCGGCGATGGTTATCATGAGAGCCAGGACACCCAAGACAGCCGAGATGACCGTCAGAGCCCGAGCAGTCTGGAGGTCAGTGGTCAGCGCCAGGACAGAGTCGTGCATTTTGCACTGCATCTGACCTGTGCTCTGAACCACACAGGACATCCACAACCCGTCCCAGATGGTTTGCGCCACCACAATGTTGCCCTCGATGAAGGCGGACACTTTCCACATGGGCAACCCGCAAGCCACCATCACCAAAAGGGTCCCAATGACACTCAAGCCAAGTCCAATAATCTCCAGACATGCAGAAATCATCTTTGCGAAGTTGTTTTCGATGCTCCTTCTCTTAGTTTAGAAAGTCTGGTGAAGTCTAGATTCCCCCCGTGAATCTAAAACAGGTGTTTGGAGCAAAAGTATCTCTACATCGCTGTTGCAGGATGAGATGCAGTGGGAGTTTTTCTGCTCTGGTATGCAGGGAGGATGCTGTTATAGTGCACTCACAACAAAGAGGAGCAGCTCAAGCCAATCAGAGCGCGGCGCGTCTCTCAACAGCCAATCCGAAGTGAGAGGAGCTGGACAAAACTGGATAACGCTCAACTTCATTGCAATTCTGGGGTGCGTTTCCCGTACAACGACGTAAGCTGTTTTTCTGCTTCACTACCATAGATCCATCCTTAAAGAAATCACTAGCTAGACAGTAAACACGACTGTTTCCCGAAATCATATTGTAGCAAAGTGGTTGCTCAACCACGCTGGAGGTCACGCACGCGGTGGCGTATTCAATAACTTATTTTAATGAATCTGTTTTAAGATCGAAATAAAGATAATTGTTTTTATATAAATTACGGACATTGCATCTGAGAACTAATTCTCATTTTCTCTCAGTTAGGCTACAAGAGCATATACACGCAAATGCGCACTATTCAAAAACGGTGCTTTACATCTCTTTACAAACTAAAAAACGTAAATTACATTTATTCTATATAAAAGAGATGTAGCCTACTGATTGCCAGCTTGCTTATTTTGCTGAAGATAAGGATTTATTGAGTCCACATGTCATGTCCACACCGAACTGTCGTTCCAACCCAAAACTTTGCGATGATGCTTGCGAATGTTCCGAAACTATATGGTTTCGCGAAACACAGACTCGTTGAACTATACTGAAACTGTCAGAACTTGTTGGGATAGCTTTTGGGAAACGCTATATAATTTCAAAAAGGGACAGAAGCGCGTGATTTCCTTGTCTGCTGGTATTCTTTAGAAAGGAAATTCTTTGGGGGTTACTAGTGCCTGGTAATACCGCGAGTGTGTGTGTGTGTGTGTGTGTGTGTGAGAGAGAGAGAGAGAGAGAGAGAGAGAGAGAGAGAGAGAGAGAGAGAGAGAGAGAGAGAGAGAGAGAGAGAGCGAGAGCGCACCTGCTTAAATGCACCAAATCTCGGTCGCTTCAGCACATATACATTTGTGCGACACTTTTCTCATTTTTGTTTCTCAATGTTGTTCATTAAAGTTCTGTTAATTTGATAACTCGATCATTTGGCAAAGTAATTAATAGGCGTCCAGCTTTAGAAAAGCCATAAAAACGCAGCAGCCAAAATAGCATAAACAGTCGAGTTACAGTCAATTCAGAACACATTAGAAAGCTACTAGAGCGCCCTTGCCACCAATTGGACTAATTTAATCCATTTTGCCTGCCTATTTATCTAGCCGTGTTTCTCATCCGCTTCAAATGCACACTCTTAAAATAAATGAAAACATGGTTTTAAGTCAAAGTTGAAGTATTAGTTCACCAAAAAATGAAAATTATAGGCTAGTCATTGTTTACTCAATGTCTTTGAAACACAAATAAAGATATTTTTGATGAAGTTAGAGTTTTCTGTCCCTCCATTGACAGTCTACGCAACTACCATTACTACCATCAAGTAATGGAAGTAATCCATGTGACTCCAGTGGTTTAATCACAATTTTACGAAGCGACGCGACTCACGCGAATGTTTTTTTTGCACAAAGAAACATAATTTAGGCGTGCTTAATTTACAAATTTTTTTTTTACCTGCAACCCATAGGGGGAGCACCATGTGTGTTGCGTTGACTCGAGGTGAACGTGCTTTGAATAATGTTATTATTTTATATATATATATATATATATATATATAGCCTATAGCATATATATAGGCCTTTTTTAAACAAAACACTCGTTTCGCTTCATAAAATTTAAGTTAAACCACTGGAGTCACATGGATTACTTATGATGTCTTTCCTACCGTTTCGGACCTTGAATGTGGTAGTTGCATAGACCGTCAATGGAGGGACAGAAAACGCTCAGATTTAATCAAAAATATCTTCAGTTTTCCGAAGATCAACAAAGGTCTCACGGGTGTGAAACAACATTTTTGGGTAAATAACCCTTGAAGTGATAACGTTTATTAATCTGGCTCTTTGCAATACACAAATCCCCTATACTTGTTTTTCTAAATTGAAATAAAAAAAATAAAAAAAAATTAGAAAATGTGTCAAACAATAATAATCCAAAATCGTATTATTTTGAATAAGTTCCACGATCACTAAAAAAGCTTATAAGTGTGTTTAGTATGTCCTGCAAGCGTCAGTTGCGTTGCTTCACTGCCATTCACAAATCCCCTCTCGATGACTCATGGCATAGTAAAGTGTCCATCGGCACACTTCAGAATCCCAAATAGTTCGTCATTCGGGTACTTTTTGTCTACTGTTTTACAAGTGCTGTCAATTCCAACATACTACTTTGGTCACATAAAATTTTTCACCTACCTAGTAGAGAAGAATCCGGTTTTGGGTTTAAACCAAAATTTGTACAAAAAAAAATTCTCAATTTAAACAAAAATGGAATTGTTTGATATTTAAATCCATACGACATGGCAAAAACATGCCATTTTTAATTTTATTATATTTTATAGCAATCTGAAAAACATGGCAAAAACTATACGTCAATCAAAAAAAAAATGCTGGGTTGTAGCAATGTTTGGGTCAAATATGGACAAACGTTGGGTTTAAAATTTTTAATTGTCCAATTTTGACAGTTGAAAAACCCAGCATTTTTTAGAGTGATGGAAATGCTTTAATGTCTTTCACCTTGCGTGATACGGTTAGATCTACGTGCAGCCCAGTGTGTCATGTGCAGTCATAATGTATGCTTAGATTTGTTACTTCCTCTCCTAAAGCATGCCGAGGAGTGGCGCTGGAAAAACAGGAAGAGGGGTGAACTGTCTCATATTTGTGATTGTGCAGCTGCAGAGAAAATGACGGAAGACGGCTCCCGTAGAAAGACTCAAGAGCCGAACAGAGTTTATCTTCTGAATCATCAGAACCAATGACTTCAGAACGAAAGAGTAAAGACAATTCACAATTTGTATTTTTGCATGTTTACAAATGTACGATTATCATTAATTCTTTTTCAAATGAATTGAATATAACTTACTATTAGATTTCAGTTAATGGACAGTGCTTTCTCACACACAGCTGCTTTCCCAGAAGTGATCATTTCCTATATCTAGAAGTTTTACTGGAGTGAACGCCTAGAGCCCTAGAGGCTCAATTCCATGTAAAGCTGATGACAGTTACTGTAATCAGGTTGCTGGGTCCAAAAACAAAAGAAAAATGTAGTCTACTACCGGTAAGCCATGCTGCTTTTTCAAAGTGCAGTAAAACTTCTGAGCAACACATTCAGTGCTCTGAGTCTGACTGTATCACGGCCCTCAGAGGAAAAACTGTTGATTTGTGTTCTCGCATGTCATTTCACACATGTGCATCTCAGACTTTGCTGTTAGTTGCCTATATCTAGTCAGTCGCCAAGGAACCATAAAGCTCAACTCAAGAACCATTTACTGCTACAATATCAACTTGTGAATATTTCGAAATGTAGGCCTACATTTTTCATTGTCTCATGTAAACTGACAAAAATAATATTTAAAAAAATGCAGTAGTTTATTCTTTTTTTCCAGCTTTTGTCTTAAACCTCCATGTTGTTTTAGTGTTTATGTTGCCAACACTGTCCTGTGAACAGCATTTAGCTTTGTTTGAAAAAAAAAACAACAACATGTTAACAGGATGCCAGTAACTGCCTGATGACAGCGACTGAAGATCATTGGTTGATTCAAGTTTTTTACTTAATGGGCTTCCTTTAAAGTAAATGTAGCATGATGATCACAAGATAGACCACACCAAAACGCTAACGTTTACTACTCATAACTATTTATAGTAGTGGGAAAATATACACCCTAGGAACACAAATTACAACCACTTAAGTATCTTTGCTTAGTGTGGCATCTGTGCAAAGCGTAAGAACAGCCATTCCTCGTGACCTACTTTAAGGAGGAATCTGATAAGAAAGGAGGAATAAGGAGGAATCTGATAAGAAAATGACCATTCAGAATGAAATGTGGGGGTTTTATGATAACAGAGAAATGGAAATGCACAATCAGTCCAGAATTAATTCATTACTATTGTTAATCCTTAAGGTATGTTCAAAATTTTTTTAAAATGTTTGTTCTACAGAAACACATAGACGGATATGGATGGATGGATGGTTGAGGCTGAAAATGAACACTTGAACTCCCCCTTGTGCACTATTGAGACAAAGGTCTCACCCAAGATCACCCAATACTCTAAAACTCACAAGAATCTAAATGGTTTAATGTGAATGATTATCATCAAGTATTACACATGTTTAGTATCATTCGAAATGTCTCAGTGCGACTGGTACAAATGTCAAGTAAAACAAAAGGTAGCCTAATAAGGCTTTTAAGAGTTTAGAGATAACTGGCACACAAAGGAGGGTGGATGGTTAAACCCTCCTCCTCTCAGAAGGTGTTGGATGGGTAGGATTAGGGTTGGGGTTAGGAATCAGGGGTGAAGATGGGTAGGAATGGGGTGGGGTTAGGGATCAGGGGGTGGAAATGGGTAGAATTAGCGATCAGGGGTGGAAATGGGTAGGATTTAGGGTGGGGTTAGGGATCAGGGGGTGGAAATGGGTACGATTAGGGGTGGGGTTAGGGATCAGGGGTGGAGACGGGTAAGATTTGGGGTGGGGCTAGGGATCAGGGGGTGGAGATGGGTAGGACTAGGGGTGGGGTTAGAGATCTGGGGGTGGAGATGGGTAGAATTAGGGATCAGGGGTGGAGATGGGTAGGATTGGGGTGGGGTTAGGGATTAGGTGCTGAGATGAGTAGGACTAGGGGTGGGGTTAGGGATCTGGGGGTGGAGATGGGTAGAATTAGGGATCAGGGGTGGAGATGGGTAGGATTTGGGGTGGGGTTAGGGATCAGGGGGTGGAGATGAGTAGGATTTGGGGTGGGGTTAAGGATCAGGTGGTGGAGATGGGTAGAATTAGGGATCAAGGGGTGGAGATGGGTAGGATTAGGGGTGGGGTTAGGGATCCGGGGGTGGAGATGGGTAGGATTTGGGGTGGGGTTAGGGATGAGGGGGCAGAGATGGGTGGGATTAGGGGTGGGGTTAGGGATCAGGGGGTGGAGATGGGTAGGATTTGGGGTGGGGTTAGGGATCGAGGGGGTGGAGATGGATAGAATTAGGGATCAGGGGGTGGAGATGGGTGAGATAAGGGGTAGGGTTAAGGATCAGGGGGCAGAGATGGGTAAGATTAGGGGTGGGGTTAGGGATCAGGGGGTGGAGATGGGTGAGATAAGGGGTGGGGTTAAGGATCAGGGGGCGGAGATGGGTAAGATTAGGGGTGGGGTTAGGGATCAGGGGGTGGAGATGGGTGAGATAAGGGGTGGGGTTAAGGATCAGGGGCCAGAGATGGGTAAGATTAGGGGTGGGGTTAGGGATCAGGGGGTGGAGATGGGTGAGATAAGGGGTGGGGTTAGGGATCAGGGGGCGGAGATGGGTAGGATTTTGGGTGGGGTTAAGGATCAGGGGGTGGAGATGGGTGAGATAAGGGGTGGGGTTAGGGATCAGGGGGCGGAGATGGGTAGGATTAGGGGTGGGGTTAGGTATTAAGGGACGGAGATGGGTAGGTTTATATGTAAGGTGGGAGGAGTTGGATCTGGATTTCATGTTCTTTAGTGAACACCATCTTCAGGGCCTTTCTGTACTTCCGGTGAGGCTGTGAGGCTGTGAGTTGCCGGGACATTGGAAAATGGAAATTGGAATGATAAATTTACCTGACAAAATAAATTGTTCCATTTGATAATTCTAACTGACTAGTCAAACTTTCGCTTATATATAATGATACACAGATATCATTAAAAAAACCTTTTCATTTGTGGAGTCAGATGAAATAACGAGAGAATACATATGAGAAATGTATTGAAATTAATAAAAAATACTTTGCCACAAGAAAAGACAATAACTTGCAAACAGAGACCTTCACCTTCTGACCGGATGCCACCAATGGGCCGATCGAGCCGGGCTTTACAGATCGATAGATAGATCCTGTCATTGCAATTCAACTTCCTGTTGATGTTTATATTCTCTTCAAAATGCAACATGGACGTACACGTTTAATCAGAACACACATTAAAACTGGGTCAGCTAATTTAACTGGCGTAATTTCCTGAGAACAATCAGCCCCTCGTCCACAATGGAAGTATAATTAAAAAGAACACAAACAACGCTGCGTTAATCAAGGCTGATCTCAGCGCGTGCACAGCCACGGATGTCCCAGCATTCCAACGAGGCGATGTGTTTTATCACTTTTAGCAAGAATCGGGAGCACGGTCCAGACAGACACCTAGCACCAGAAGTGCTCCAAAAACGCTGAGGTGCATGTTCTCTCCAGATGTTTCCTGTAGTCTGAGCTCAGGGAAAAGGCTACGCCAGGTGTTTGGGTTTAAACACGTATCTAATGGGCCTCATCAGTAACATCAGTCAGGACGTGAGCACAGAAACAAAGCATCAAGACCTTGTTCTTTGGCACCGGCCACAACAGCTGAGAATCTGGGCCCGTGGATGACGAACAGTAGCTGAGGTGAGCCATGCTGTGCCGTGGGCTGATGGGGAAGGATGGAGCTGTATAGTGCGGAAATCCTGTCCTGTCTTATTATTTCCCTCAAGACTATTGTTCTAGTGTGATGCTGAATCCAATCCAACCAACCACTCATTTCATATTATCAATCTTTCACAAGCTTTCTAAACTGTTGTCAGTGATTTTGTCATCGCTTGAACTGAATATTTGACTTTATTCAAAAATGCTGATTATTGCTTGGGATGGCTATTGGTGTTAAAAGCCAGAGTAAAAGGATGGGTTTTAAGCAGAGATTTAAAATGAAATAGTGAGGAGGCTGGTCTAACATGTAATGGCAAAGGCACTGTCAGGAGCAGCCGATAAGTAGACCTGAGAGAACGGCTGGGAGTGTAGCGGTGCAGTAACTCAGCGAGGTACGGTGGGGCAAGGCCATTCAAGGCTTAAAAGCAAATAAAAGGAGTTTAGTGTAGTGTAGCCAGAGTTGTGAAGCTAGAATAGGTGAAATGTCCTCACACTTTCTTGCGCCAGTTAAGAGACGAGCAGAAGCATTTTGAACCAGTTGAAGACGGGCAATGGAGGGTCAACCCCGAATAAAGTGCATTGCAGTAATCCAGCCGAGTGGTCACAAAGGCATGAATTACTGTCTCAAAGTGCTGTCTCGGAAGAACTGGTTCAATTTTTGCCAGCTGCCTTAAATGGAAAAAGCTAGAGTTCACTATGGCCTCGTTTACACTACATGGCTCAAGTGACCCAAATCCGATTTTTTCCTCTCATGTGGCACAGATCTGATATGACCATTGAACGTGTAAGCAGGAAAAAAAACGCATGGATACCGATTTTCTCAGATCGGATTCAGGCCTCATTCATATGTGGTAATAAATCGGATATGAATCGGATACGTGCGTTTGCGTGTGCCATGTAAGCAGACAAATCGGATATTCCCGGGTAATGCGAGACGTATGTCATTAAAAAGTGCGCGATTATAGGTGCGATGGAAGAAAGGATACACACAGTGGAGCAATGCGGAGGTTTCATGTCTTTTGAGTGTTTGGGGTGAAGAGTGCAGGCAAAAATGCAGGGTTGTAACAGAAATAAATCCGTTTTTGAAGACATTTCACGAGATATGAGGCATCGTTTTAAGTGCTCATGGCTAGAGCCTCCCCACTTTTTTTCTCCGCCTAATGTGACCAACTTTTTGATGACTAATTGAAATATTGTGGAAAGAAAACACTGGATAATTTTATTCGCATCTGCATCCGTTGAATTTCGTGCTGTTTTGCTTAATTTCCCGGGTCAGAACGTCTGCATTTGGTAGTTTCAGCACTTTTAAAAGATGATGTAAGCACGTCGTCAAAAAAATCGGATATAGTCAGAAAATCGGATTTGGGCATCAAGACCTGCAGTGTAAATGCAGCCTATACGGCTTTAATCTGGGTGTCAAACTTAAGGTCAGTGTCCACCTTTACCCCCAGATTCCTAATAATTTGCTTATGATACTGTGCTAAAGAACCCAGATCAACCAGGGGGGTCTCAGATATGTCACTACCACTAAAGACCATGACTTCTGTCTTTTTTTTCATTAAAATTAAAAAAATTAAGGGACATCCAGGCCTTAATGTCATGTAAACACTCTAACAATGGCTTATCCAACGAACCGACTTGGACCTCGGATTTGACGTCACGTCCACACTTCAAGCATTCTATTATGTTTTGCGTGTCCGAGTCGGAGAAAAAAAATGGATGCCATCTGGAAAGCTGAGTACCAGGCAATTACATTAAAAATAAAATATTATGACTACACCTTATCAAAACGCAGCCATTTGAACTTGAAAATGTTCACTTTATTTAATGTTTTTCATGTTAATCTTCTGTTAGCAATGCTAACAACGTTAGCAATTGCACTCACAACAACCGATCTCCATACCTACAGGGGATGCAGTAATACCATAGACAGTAAAAGAAATGGACAGAGCGATCTCATTGGAACTCCATTGAGACGATTGAAGCACATTTTTGGCGATTTTTTAGCACTTCCGTCCCTGACGCGCAGACTCAAACCGACTCAAACGGAGCTTGACTACGTAGATGTGACGAGAGCAACCGGTCTGTCTTCTAGTGGCTGTGGCATGAGAAATCTGAATCATTCCCTTCCGAAACATGCAGAGGCGAAGAATGTAAATAGGAGCTGTACATGAGCTAGGAGAAGGAGACAATTCTGCTAGGTATTCTGATTAATTATTTTGTCATTTTGCCTCCACGTTTCCCCGATTGCGCGCGAGCTTCTTCTCCTGTCCATACGGTAATCTCCCTACTGTGCGACAGAGAGTCGCGTGGTTATGACGCAATCGCTAGCCTACTTTCACTAAAACTGCTTCTACGGGGCCATAACATAAGCTACAAGGAAGTGGAGCATTTTATACAATGTCGTGTTTCTTTAGAAATAAATAAAGGACAAATGGGGTCTTCAAACGCCTCAGAAGTAAAGTTATTCGCTGTCAAAGTGATGCCAAAATGAATGGGAGTCAATGGGAATGCTAACGCAAGTGAAGTTCTGCTACAAGATGGCAAATCCCGAGAGGCTTCAACTTCCGGTCGATGGATTACCCCCTTGAGTAAAACGAGTGATTATAATCGTCATTTAAAATACCAAAGCAGCTCAAAAAGCAATGAAAACAATTCATTCTTACAAGTCACAGGGCGCAACCATCTTGAATTCCGAAACGGAATTCTTGCTCGGTGTCCTCACGGTTGTCCGACGTCCGAGAGGAGAAATACGAGGAAAGGGGGCGTGTTGCTAGGCAACGTCTGTTGTCCGATTCGGATCTCCGAGACGGATGAATAATAGAACGCACCATAAGACTTTCTGAGAGGGACATAGATCTGACTGTCATCTGCATAGCAATGAAAATAAATTCCTGAGAATTGAACCAAGAAGGACTAGATAGAGGGAAAATTAGAGAGGCCCAAGCACAGAACCTTGTGGTACCCCCTGTGACAGGGGAGCAATGGACACAACAGGGTGTTTGGGACAATCAACATGATTTTCAACCATTCATATTGATAATGTTGAGAATATTTAAAGGTAGGCAATTTCGGGCAGGCTAGCAATAGCAAGCACACACATGCTCGGACGTAACACATGTGAAAACCCGCATTAAGCAGTGTGAAAGCATAAACTGGGTGAACGTAGGCTATTTCTGTAGCCAACTAAAAATATTAACCATACCGTATGCCTAGTAAACGGTTAAACAATGAGCTTGTGAAAGGTGCAAGCTTCAAGGTGATTTATGCCAATGGGAGTTTTGTTTATATTCAAAATTGCACATTGGAATAATCAAATGCCAAATTTAAAGAGTCATGAAGTACTTAAAATACCCCACCCATCTATCATTATTTGCTACTGCTATTTTACTAAATGGATTATACAGTGTGTTCCTCAAGTGCAGTAATGAAGTTTATATCCAGGTCCATTATCACCAGGAAGCAGGTATGATTGTAGCTTGCTACATTAATGTTGTCATTCCTGAGGGAAATGTGACTCAAGTACTTCCTATAAAGCAGTCTTTGCTCAAGTATGACCATCCTTCATTTTGCTGGGAATTACTCATAGTTCTTTCTGGTCCCATCACAGAGATGAACATTCAACTCATCTGACTCACTGTTTCCTTCAAATTTCCTGAGAAATTTTCTCAATCAATCTTGAGATCAGTCGACATCTTTTAAGACTGAGGTTTCCTGGAAATGAGATGCTGACTATTACATTTTTTTAGTTTTCTTTTTCTAATTTCTTGATTGTAAAGACCTACTTTTGGTGTTTGTACTTACATTAAATGTATTAACACAATTGTATTTATTCTATTTTCTACTTAAAATGGATTTTTGAGTTTTTATCATTATTATTTTAATATCTATGTTATTTTCCACTTTCATGCACTTCCATTTCTGAACTAATGTTACTATTTTTCTTTGTGTAGAAATATTCACTGCCAGCTTTCAGTTTGAATTGGGCTTCACGTGAACAGAAAGAAACGTTTGCCGTAACCCCCACCCATCTTGCTTCAATTGTTCGTCGTGAGAAGAGAAACAAAGAAACAGCTTGTACAGAACAATAAACGTTTCCTGCAATGTACCGGGCATCTTTACCAAGGTGGTGCAAAGCCGCTCGAGCAGCTTTAATGAGCTATTGTATGGATGCTTAACACAAACCCTATGTGTTCCTGAGATGCCAGTTTCCCAAGCAAAGTTATTGTAAGCCTCAGTTGTTGCTGTCCATTGGAGGAAGCGTTCAGAAAGCTTCCATGCCCATCCTGTGGTACGCTCTGTTTCTTGGAGCACTTTGAGACGAAACGGTGCTTCAGCGTCACTGCAACTGGCACAAATCCATATGTTTTGTGTGGTGCTTATGTAATCTTCACTGCTACCAGGTTACATAATGTCCTATACGAGATGCTGGATCACAGGACACAAAAAAATAAGAACGCTAGTTGGTTACTTTTCTAAGTGATCAGAGTTTTCACTTATTAAAGTGCAACATTAACGATATTGAAAAAAGGTCAATTTGTCTCACAAATTGATTTCAATAACAATAAATTTGTCTCACAATAAAATAAAATGAGCGACAAAATAAACACAAGATCTGTTCACACCAAAGAACGAGATTGAGCTCTTTAAAGCAGGATGGATTCTGATTGGCTTATCGTTTCGAAAAATCGTTCTGAAAGTGATTCCAATGATATTGTTTCTCTCTTTGTTTCTCTATCATTAAAGGCCCAGACACATCAAGGACAATTATAGCGATAACAGCAATTAGGAACGATATAGTTGGAATCACTTTTTACAATTTTTTCAAGCTGATGAATGATTAAAAACATTGACAGCCAATCAGAATCCATCCTGCTTTAAAAAAGGTTGAGCATTTAAAGACGATAAACTACAGCATGTGCTTGTAATAAACATTAATATAATAAACATGGAATTATTTTTAGAACTATATCATTATAGTTATCGTTCTTGGTGTGAACTTTGAGAACGATGTGTGCTTAATAAATGCAACGTTATCTGCGTTGCGTTCTTGGTGTGAACGGTCTTTTACTCTGACTGAAGGAGGGCCTCGAACCAAATCTAAAGTCGACGGAACACAACAAGCCGACGGTCGGCCGTCGGGCAGTTCTTGTGCGTCGGCAAACTAAGTTTCCTCGGTGTAATACTCACGGTTCTGTGCCGTCAGGTTAAAATAGTCCTCGTCAGCTTTGTTTTGCCTGATTCGACATGTTGAATCGGCTTCGGGCCGTCGGGGAAAGAGAGAACCCTGATTGGCTGTTCAGCTTAGTGAAAGAGTCAGTGCACGAGAATAAACGCAAAACAGCAAGCAAAGAAGTCAAAACGGTAAAGATAGAAGGCTGTTCTTATGTTACGTCTTCTTACCCGAGTGTTCCTTGGCAAATATTTCAATATTAACATGAGTGGAGTGGAATAAAGAAAGTGTTTAGCAGGACTGATATTCAAAACGGTAAGCACGAGCTGCTTTGTTTATGTTATGTGTATCTGCAGCCGGCAGCGCCGGTTTTCCTTTTTGAATGACGAATATAGACTAATATATCTGCAGAAATAGACAGTTGGCTCATTAAACGCAGGTGCAGAACACACATTTTAGCTGACAGTCGCCTGTAGTTCTCTCGGTGTGTTCAAGTGCAGTTTTTTACCCTGACGAAAGCGGACGAGAGACGACAACACAGTCGGCTTTCATCAGCGCTAGTTCGTCGACATCGGCTTGGTGTGTTCTGGGCATATAGATATATGTGTAGGCTATATGTAAAGATACACACTCACTTAAAGGATTATTAGGAACACCTGTTCAATTTCGCATTAATGCAATTATCTAATCAACCAATCACATGGCAGTTGCTTCAATGTATTTAGGGGTGTGGTCCTGGTCAAGACAATCTCCTGAACTCCAAACTGAATGTCAGAATGGGAAAGAAAGGTGTTTTAAGCAATTTTGAGCATGGTATGGTTGTTGGTGCCAGACGGGCCGGTTACTGTTACTGGGATTTTCACGCACAACCATTTCTAGGGTTTACAAAGAATGGTGTGAAAAGGGAAAACATCCAGTATGCGGCAGTCCTGTGGATGAAAATGCCTTGTTGATACTAGAGGTCAGAGGAAAATGGGCCGACTGATTCAAGCTGATAGAAGAGCAACTTTGACTGAAATAACCACTCGTTACAACCGAGGTATGCAGCAAAGCATTTGTGAAGCCACAACACACACAAACTTGAAGTGGATGGGCTACAACAGCAGAAGACCCCACCGGGTACCACTCATCTCCTCTACAAATAGGAAAAAGAGGATACAATTTGCAAGAGCTCTCCAAAATTGGAACGTTTGAAGACTGGAAAAATGTTGCCTGGTCTGATGAGTCTCGATTTCATGGATCGTCATTGATCCGTCATGCCTTACCATTGTGCAGGCTGGTGGTAGTGGTGTAATGGTGTGGGGGATGTTTTCTTGGCACACTTTAGGTCCTTTAGTGCCAATTGGGCATCATTTAAATCCCACAGCCAACCTGAGCATTGTTTCTGACCATGTCCATCCCTTTATGGCCACCATGTACCCATGCTCTGATGGCTACTTCCAGCAGGATAATGCACCATGTCACAAAGCTCGAATCATTTCAAATTGGTTTCTTGAAGATGACAAAGAGTTCACTGTATTAAAACAGTCACCAGATCTCAACCCAATAGAGCATCTTTGGGATGTGGTGGAACGGGAGCTTCGTGCCCTGGATCTGCATCCCACAAATCTCCATCAACTGTAAGATGCTATCCTATCAATGTGGGCCAACATTTCTAAAGAATGCTTTCAGCACCTTGTTGAATCAATGCCACGTAGAATTAAGGCAGTTCTGAAGGCGAAAGGGGATCAAACACAGTATTACTATGGTGTTCCTAAAATCCTTTAAGTGAGTGTATGTAGATATCTGTAAAAAAAAAAAGGGGATTAATGGATGCAAAAAAGCGTTGCCAAGCTTTGTTGCATCCATTAATCCATTTTTTGTTTAACATATATCTACATACACTCCTGGCCTTAGTTCTAGGGAAAGAGAAACTGTTTGTAAATACTCGGATGAAATAGCGGGAAAGCATGATGACATCAGAGCCATGATTTCAATTTAAAAAAAAAACGAATTGTAAATTAGCCAGGCTATTGAAGAATGAAAACGCAACAATGCTTGTGTGATTGCCAAATAGCCGTGCAGGGATTGTTCAGATGTGGAACAGAGGCCTGTTAATTGCAGCATTAATTGTTTGGCTGCTGTGTAAGCACTGAAGCACAGGAAGGTGACCGTGGTGAGCAGCTGGGTTATTTCTACTGGATTTTCCCATCATTGTTTTCCTCTGGTTTGCCCCTGCACTAGTGTGGCCACATGAGTGATTGTGAGCAGCGCTGCCTCTCTGTTTATGGTGTTTTTGTTTTGTTGCACCATTGTTTATGACTATCAGCTTTCGTCAGACCAATTACACAAAAGAAACTCTGAGGCTGAAGAGCTGATTACAAACCACAGATCGTTTAAATGTGCCATTTTTCAGCATGCTTTATTGGGCTAACTCTGGTGCCATTGAAAGATACCAGATAAACATGTTTGACTCTTAACTTTAGGTCAAATAAAGCTATATGCAAATGTCTGGTCATCAATAAAGTGATAAGACTTATTTGCTTATTTGTATTATAACAACTATTCAGTATATTAATTTATTCAGCAAGGATGCATAAAGTTGATCAAAAGGGTCAATTTGTGTATATATATTTACAAATATATAAATAACTCATAGCAGATACAGGTGGAGCTGGGGAAGGTGGAGGGTTTAGACAAACTCTGAAAGCGCGCTGCAAACTGTTAAGAATGGTAACTAGCCATTAAAAAATATATACTGATGTGTGTTTGTTGTTGTGTTTGTTTTAGTTTTTTGCTGATTGTATGGATTACTGCTGGCTGTAAAACAAATTGGGGATAATAATGTTGACCTAACCTAACCTATTTAAATGTTGAGCAGCAAGCTCATTGGCTGCAGATGTGACATGAACCAATCAGCTTGTGCTAAGTAGTTAACACAGTAAATATCATCACAGATGACAGAAGTTTCATGACAGAACTTGACACATATATATAACAAGCATATTAGAATGATTTCTGAAGGATCATGAAGATCGGAGTAATGATGCTGCAAAATCTGCTATGCCATCTGAAATAATTGACCGTTTAATACCGTTTTTACTTTATTTTTGATCAAATAAATGCCACCTTGCTGGGCTGTATGGCCTCAGCTGCAGCAGTGCTTCAGCCATACCTGTCAACATCATAGACAGTAAAAGAAATGGACAGAGCGATCTCATTGGAACTCCATTGAGACGATTGAAGCCCGTTATGGGTGATTTTTTAGCACTTCCGTCCCTGACGCACAGACTCGCTGGACTACGTAGATGTGACGTGAGTGAACCGTTTGACTTCTAGTGCGGTGGCATGGGAAATCTGAATCATTCCCTCCTGAAACATGCGCAGAGACAGAGAGTATGAATAGGAGCTGTCCACGGGCTAGGAGAAGGAGACAAGTTTGCTAGGTATTTTGATTAATTATTTTGTCATTTTTCCTCCACGTTTCCCGATTGTGCGCGAGCTTCTTCTCCTGTCCATACGGTAATCTCAAAACTGTGCGACAGAGAGTCGCGTGGGAATGACGCAATCGTTAGCCTACTTTCACTAAAACTGCTTCTACGGGGCCATGACATAAGCTACAAGGTAATGGAGCTATTTATACATTGTCGAGTTTCTTTAGAAATAAATAAAGAACAAATGGGGTCTTCAAATGCCTCAGATGTAAAGTTATTCACTGTCAAAGTGACGCCAAAATGAACAGGAGTCAATGGGAATGCTAACGCAAGTTAAGTTCTGCCACAAGATGGCAAATCCCGAGAGGCTTCAACTTCCGGTCGATGGATTACCCCCTCGGTCAACATTTGGTTTTCAAAATCCGGGAGATTTGTCCCGGGTGGGGGGTAGTGTGGTCCAAATAAGGTGTGGCCCCTTTAAGAGGTCTGTGCTCCTTGAACTGTCGGCGGTATTATATTGTATGTGCCGTGTGCCTCGAACGCCCCTTTTACTGTCTATGTGAACACACCATGTATGCGGGTAATTCCTGTTTGATGCTAATTTTTAGCTTATGTTTATTAAGTAGCGAGTACACGAGTTCGATTTGGGAATAAAGTGCGAGTTTTGAGATGCCAATCGCCTCTGTGAGTCTGTCTGGCCTCTGCATGCAATAACTTCAGTTGTGTGCTATCCCTATTCTTCCTGAAGCAACACGTTAACTGTAGCCTACTTCAGTTTATTTGCGGGGACACCGCCTTCACCTGCCATCATCTCTATCGGCTCGCTTTCGGGTTGAGATTTCCGCGACTGCGCAACTGGGTAAAAGGGTTGCCAGGTTGAGGTGACAAACAGGTTGAAATTGTAAATGGTCTGTGGATTATGTGAATATACAACACATTCTCACCCCAAGGCGTCACCTTTGACCATGCTTCAATATTTGACGTTTTAGGCGCCCTTTAGCGTCACTTACATGACACGATCCCACAGCGTCATCTAACTGACGCTAAAGGAAAGCGTCAGTTGAAGGACGCGGTTAGGTTTAGGTGTGGGGTGGGGGTAGGGTACACGCGATCCTAGGGCGTCATCTTACTGACGCTAAAGGGCGCCTAAAGCATCAAACATTGAAGCATGGTCAAAATGCTCCCCAAGCGTCAGTTAGGTGACGCCTTGGGGGTGAGAATGGGCTGGAATATAATGCATTTAATCAAATATGGCAACTGGTAAACATTAGACAAACATATTGGTTCGATTATTCATAAAGAAGTTTGGACCATGAAAATTACGGGAGTTTCCCGGGAGAAATAACAAACCGGGAGGGGTCCGGGAGATGGGGCTAAAAAAACGGGAGAAACCCGGCAAAAACGGGAGTGTTGACAGGTATGGCTTCAGCTGTGCTTACTGCGCATGCGCTCGCTTCAACGCTGGTTGAATGCTCGAGCATCTCGCCGAGCTTGAGCCTCTGGCTGCGAAAGAATCAAAGTGACTCAGACCTGCATTACGGCTCTGCAGCCCTGGTTAGCGTCCGACTGGTATCAGCTGGGAGTGATGATGGGAGCTGTCTCATATCGAAAGGTCATCTCGACAGATGCGCCCAACCGGTCTTTGGCCAGATCAGGAGAAGCTCTTTCACATAAACTGTCTGGAAATGATAGCGGTCGAGAACGCGCTGAAGCGCTTCCTCCTGTTCATTCAGGACCACCATGTTCTTGTCCGCTCGGACAACATGTCAGTAGTGTCCTACATGAACCTTCAGGGTGGTGTCAGATCCAGGAATCTCTGCAATCTGACAAGAGCGCATCCTCACATGGTCTCAGCATTACCTGAGCTCGCTGAGAGCTGGCCACCTGAACGACGGCCCCGACAAATTATTCAGGGACAACATTTCCCCAGGGGAATGGTCCCTGCACCCCCAAACAGTCCAAATTATGGTGCCTGTTCGTAAAAGTGGAAGTCGACCTATTTGCGTCAAAAGACAACGCTCACTGCCCGATGTTCTTTTCAAAGAACGAGGACTCGCTGGCCCAAATCTGGCCCAGCCACCCGCTTTATGCCATGCCACCAATCTCACTGTTACCACAGGTGATCAAGAGGATCAGAGAAACGCGCCACTCGGTGCTCCTTATAGCTCCGTGTTGGGAGAATCAGATTTGGTTCCTGGAGCTGACATGGCTGTCATAAACTGCCCCGTGGCCGATCCCGGTGAGAACAGATCTCCTCTCTCAGGCTCGCAGCTCGATCTGGCATCCCCCATCCAGAGCGCTGGTCTCTGCACGCGTGGTTGATCAAAGGGTACCCGTTTCCCTGCCAGAAGGAGTGATGAACACGATTACAAAGTCTAGAGCTCCCTCTACCAGAAAGCTTTATGCGTCTAAATGGTCTGTGTTCTCCAAATGGTGCACCGACAGAAATCTGGATCCAAGGATATGTGGGGTCTCGCGACTGATCAGTTTCTTACAAGAGCGAATAATTGGATAAGGGAAGGTTCCCATCCACGCTTAAGGTATACGTGGCGGCCATTGCAGCGTTCAGTCAACGCGTGCCAGTCTCTAGACAAAAACGAGCTTGTCATCCGCTTCCTTAGAGGAGCCTGAAGGATGAACCAGAAGCGCCCCCTGTCGGTTCCTATGTGGGATCTTTCGTTGGTCCTCGAGGCCCTGAAAGTTTTTCCTTTTGAACCACTAGATTAGAATTAAAGTACCTGTCACTTAAAACCGTTTTTCTGACCGCTTTGTCATCAGACAAGCGTGTTGGAGACTTAGAAGCGATGTCCGTCAGCGTTGCGTGTCTTGAGTTCGGGCCAAATGACTCGAAAGTCATCCTCAAACCAAGACACGGCTATGTTCCTAAAGTGATTGGCACTCCTTTCAGAGCGCAGGTCATTTCTCTTTCGGCTCTGCCATCATCCGATAGCGAGAGCAATGTTAATCTCCTCTGGCCAGTTAGGGCGCTGAGGGTTTACCCTGTGCGCTCCGCCCCTCTCAGGCATTCGGAGCAGCTTTTTGTTTCGTTTGGTGGGCGCATTAAGGGTCTCGCCGCCTCGAAGCAAAGCTTGTCCAGATGGATTGTGGATGCTATAGCAGCCGCTTACACGTCAAAAGGTCTGCAATGCCCCCTGGGCATCAGGGCTCATTCCACTAGACGCATAGCCTCATCGTGGGCATGGTCCATCGGGATTTCTTTCCATGACATATGTGTGGTGGCGGACTGGGCCTCCCCGTCAACCTTTTCAGATTGTATAACTTAGAAATTTCTGTCACTATAAGTGAGATGTACGATCTGTCCAGATATTAACGTGCGCAGGCTCACGTGTCTTAGCTCTTCTGTTTGAGCTGCACTATTGTGTATGTGCTATTTGACTGGGAGCGCCGCTCTGCATTCCCCATGAGTGCTTATGTACAAGTGCTGACCCGCGTTGCTGGCCGCCTTTATTTTCCTACTAAATCTGAGTTCCCCGGAAAGCCCTGGGACTCATAAGTGGATGCTTGGCGCGCACGGCATTGACAAATGGTTCCCTGCACGTCTCAGCCGTGACAGGATTAGTTAAAAGCGTTAACAAACCGACAGCCCTAATTGCATAGGTTATTTATAAATATAGGTTGATTAAAATATCAGCATATGTTTTTGAAGATAAATTTCCTCTACAAACTTCAAACGTTCAGAGGATATTTCTTTCTCAGGCCACATTCATTTCCTGGCTCCCCCCAACAAAGTTACAATGTTGGCATGTTCCTAATTTAAGCAGCACTTGCTGTGTTTTTCGAATAAACAAACCACTCCGTTTCTGACACAGAGAGGAACAATTCCCTATAGTCGCTCATGGTAACTGTCACAATGTTTCCTGGGCAGTATTTACAGAGCAGGGTCTCACTATTGTGTTCCTCACCAGACATCTTCCTTTCAACTTTGTCCTCTGTGAGGAAAATCACAGTACATGAGAATCCATACATGACCTAAATATTTTGAGCACTCAAAGGCTGTCTCACATACATCCATTCATTCAAACCATAATGGAGAACTACGAGTCTGGATATGACGTTATACTGCCACCACGCGCGTCTGTGTTGAAACAACATCAGAATTGTCTCATTTGAATTATTATTTTTTATTAGTTATTTATATAGGTTTTTATTAGATTTTTTATCAGTTATTATTGTTATTATTTTAAAGGCAACTAAATAATTAAATACAGAGACTCTTTAGGTATACGTCGACTTATTGGTCAGTTTGAAAGTGTCCGTTTATTTATTAATAAGTCCTTGCAGTATTTGTAAATCATATGGTCTTTATTTTATGTAGATATCGATTTGTTATCAGTTTTATGTGATAAATTATAATTAATTCAGATGTAGCTACTGATAGATCGTTCCCCACCGCATTCGGCAGCATCATAATTATTCCAGCTGTTCTGAAAGCCAAAGTATGAAACCTACTATGGTTAAACCTCTTCTAATGAATATTAATTAAGTTATTATGCCGTTGTGCGGTTGCCATCCAATAGCAATAGTCTTTAAATAGAGCGCCCAATGAGAAGGCTGGGTAAATGAATATTAATGAGCAAGCCTTCTCCATAGTACGGGTCGGGAATTCGCGTTCCGAAAGCGGTCGGGATGACGAGCAGCGCCAGGTACAAGAGCCGAACGGTGAAATCAGGTAAGATGTGTGAAGTATTAACGGCGTGTGACTGAAATAGCTGCGGGATTTAATAAAGGAAATGTAATGTCTGTTTGCATCAATCGTTGTGGATTTCTCAACGCTTGAATGGGCGTTTGCATCCCTCACCTGCTGCGGGCATCTCACAATACACAGCAGAGGATGGAGAGGTAAGCATGCTTTATTGTCTGTAATGATCAATGAAAACAGTGAGCTGCATTTCAATGAGTTTAACATAGGTTGATCCACATCTATGAGGATGCATATTTTTCTGGGACACTGCTATGAATAGCAGTCCTCCATCATCACTCACAGCTTCTAGCTGCAGCTGTTTGGTTAGAGAGTAACAATGAACACCAAAATATCATATTCTGTATATTTGATCAGGCGTTTAAGGATGGCAAATATCTCTTCCATCAAATTCATGGATGCTGTCTATTTTCAGAGATGCATGAAACTAATCCTCATCGGCTGCTTTCAGTGTCCCACATTTCACATGTCTCTGTTTAACCTCACTGTAAAGCAGCAGGAGAATTGCATCCATTGCATCATTTGAGAACAATGAGAACGATGCTAATACCTTCATCATTAGCACTATCTTAAAGTTTTCATTAAATGTCACTGAATGTAATTACATAACTATTTTAAATTATATGCGTCATGCGTGAAATCTCAAAGAAAGGCCATATTCCACCTCAAACACCATATAGAAAAGTAATAAATTGCATTTTGCTGAAAATAAATTGAATCAGATTTGATTGCAAATTAGATTATTGGCATTTTGACACTAATATACATTAGTATAAAGGGAATTAGAAGAAAAATGTATTTATTAAAGAAATAAAGTCTGATACCTTCATCATTATCCAGTCTTAAAGTTTTCATTAAATGTCACTGAATGTAATTACATAACTGTTTTAAATTATATGCGTCATGCGTGAAATCTCAAAGAAAGGCCATATTCCACCTCAAACACCATATAGAAAAGTAATAAATTGCATTTTGCTGAAAAGAAATTGAATCAGATTTGATTGCAAATTAGATTATTGGCATTTTGACACTAATATACATTAGTATAAAGGGAATTAGAGGAAAAATGTATTTATTAAAGAAATAAAGTCACAATGCAATAATTATTTACCCATGTAGTGCATTTGATTATAAATATCCTTGTTCATTTATTATATGATTTTTAATTTTTTTGTTCTGAGGTGTTGCAATGTTTTTTTTGGTATTTTTCTGATTTCACATTCTCTTAAGAAAAAGTGTGAGTTAAGCTGATGTTCATGTGGTCTGCTGTGCACTGGCTTAGAAAATGTAAAAACTTGGCTCTCTGTATGTCCACCCGAGGGCGAACTGTCAGTCATTCTGGACGACTGATGAAAGCAACGCTAATGCCTCTTTCTGCTAGGAAACATCCAATTCATTTCTTGCGTTATGTCTCTGTGAACGCCCACGGATGCATGCACAAGTTTTCCAGTGACTGAGACTGTTGCCAAGTGTGCTTGAAAGCCAAATTCAATATCCATGGCCCTAGGTGAGGATAAACCTCTCTCCAGACAGGCCAAACAATCCTAGAGATGAAGCCAAGCAGGAGAGTCTATTGTACAACGACAGATTTTAAGTAGTTGACCTCCACTTTCTGATCCAAAATTGCTATTTCATTTAATGTTATCTCAAAAGCAATTGTGTTTGTGTTTTAATACAAACTTGGCCATTTAGTTATGCACAGCCATTCCTACTCTGCTGTTCTCTAAGATGAATTGGACCAATAAACAGGGCCACATTTGCATATTTATGATTCAAACCAAGCATAATGATTATATATGACAGCAGAGAGGATTTATATAATAGGATAAATGATGTAATATTTGAAATATGGACCGTGAGGCCTTCAGGCATGAGTGCTCCCGCACAGACTCACTAAGCACAATGAAACATGGCAGGAATTGTGGGATTGCCCTAGTAATGTAGCACGTGTGGCATACATCAGGCTGGCTGTGAAGGTTGGGGGTGGGGCGCTTGGACTCATTTTTATCCCTTTAGCTATCACATGTTTTGGCTTGCCTATGTCCATTTTTTTGCATACTGTACGGTTGTTTAGAAATGGAAATGAATGTGGTAGAATTGACATTGTATTATTAATGGGATAGTTCACCCAAAAATGAAAATTCTGTCATTAATTACTCACCCTCATGTTGTTCCAACCCCGTAAGACCTTCGTTCATCTTCGGAACTCATATTAAGGTGTTTTTGATGAAATCTGAGAGGAAATCTGCAACGTCATTGCAAATTTGAAGGCCCTGAAAGGTAGTAAAAACATCCCTAAATTAGTCCATGTGACTACAGTGGTTCAACCTTAAAGGGATACTTCAGTATTTAGCATTAAGCTTTGTATTAGTAGAAAACCTGTAGTATTTTCGAATTACCATGCTTTCCACATTTATATCCCTTGAGACGAGAGATTTATGTATTTTTTGTCAGGAAAAAATCCTCAGATGACGCAAAAATCGTCATTTTGCATCATCTGAGGATTTTTTGGCCAGAGGCTAAAGACTACAGTCAGTAGTAGGCGCTGTCCCGCATGTTTTTGCACTAGGATCTCACTCACAGAATGAACACATAGTGTCAGCCATCTTTTTTTGGAAGCTAAGCTAGGAGGCTCTTATTCTGTGGAGAAAGCTGAGTAGTAGGGGTTTCCAGCAAACACAGAACGTTCCCCTAACGTTCCCGAATGGTCCCATGAGGTTATTTTTTTGGGAACCAAACAAGAACATTATAGGAACGTTCCATGTAGGTTATTTTTAGGTTCCATTTTTATAACGTAAGGAGAATTTTCTGGGAACGTTCCCTTAACCTTAAGGGAAAGTTCTAGGAACGTTCTGGGAACCAAAAACTAATGTTCCCAGAACCTAAATTTGTTTGCTGGGTTACCAGCCTCTTTTTCCTGGACATGTCTGGCCGTCGATGTCCGGGATTGAGCTTTTGCTTCTGCAGTCACCATTCATTGTTTACATGCACAGCTTTTGTTTCAATCTAACTGAATTCATTCTGATTGGTGAATCTGAATGTAGTGTTTACATGAACGCTAAACAAGATGAATGGCGACTGTAGAACGCAAAGCCAAATCCCGGACATTTTGGGCAATCTCAAAATCCCGGGGAGACTCACTAGTAGCCTAGACTTGTTGTGTAACTACTGCGCTCTGTTGCCCAGTAGGCATGGCCTCCTAAGGCAGTGAAGCAAGTGCATTCTGGGAGTTGTTGTCTTTCATCCACATAAGCCAAAAATACATTTTCTGGCTTTTCTCAGTCTAGAAATAATTTCACATTTCTTCTACATAAATTACCCATTTTAATTACACATTCATCTTTCCAGAGAGGTGAAGTATCCCTTTAATGTTATGAAGCGACTAGAATACTTTTTTGTGTTCAAACCCAACCAATCTCTTCTTTTCCACGTCATTCTCTTACGCTGTTGACGTAGTGTAAAGAGTGCAGCGCTTCTGGGTTCTATGTCAGAATGTAGCCTCACTATTGGCCGACGCTGGTCATGTGAGCACCACGACACATGCGTAAGAACCCAGAAGCGCTGCATCCTTTACGTCAGCAAGATAGACAACGAAGAACAGGCTCACACTAGGTCAAAATCCAGGCGAGGGTCAGGGCTGGCAGCGAGCTGTAGAGCATCCAGGGACAAAGCAGAGGGTCAAGACGCAGGCAGCAGACAATGGAAGAATCAGATCAGAGGAGGTCAAAACACAGGCAGGCAGAATACAGGAAATAAACGCTCAGAATGTTCACAGAGGAAACAAGACTTCACACTGTTTGTAATGTGAATGGGGCTTATATGCAGGTACATAACAGGTTGCAGGTGTGTGAGCAATCAGTGATGACAGGTGTATGAGTAATCAGTCCAGGAACGATGTGTGAGAAAGTCAATACTCGGGTGATGGTGCCCTCTGGTGGCCAGTGAAGGATGTCGTTATTATTCAAATGTTTTTATTGGGTTTTGAATTGTAAACATTTTAACATTTTAACAATTTACAAAATTTATTTACCAGTCACATACACAACAATAAATGACAAAAAAAAGAAAAAAAGAAAAAGAAAAATTAATTAATTACAAAGCTTGTGAATCAGTTATGTCCCAGTGTTTCCAGCATTAAATTGTAAGTTAAAATAATCCAGAAATGGCTGCCAGGCCGTATAAAAACTCTGGGTTGAACCCCTGATCGTATGTTTCAACTTCTCAAGTTACAAGTGTGCCATTACATCCTCAACCCAGCGCCTGTGTGTGGGAGGCATATCTGACTTCCAATTGAATAAAATAAGACGTCTGGCCAATAGAGATGAAAATGCAATGATGTCTGATTGTGCACCAGATATTGTCCTCTCAACAGGGGCCACACCAAATATTGCGATTTCAGGGGCAGGGCTTATCTCTTTGTCACAAATGTAAGAAAAAGTTTCAAAAATTAAAGACCAGGGGTCTCATTTATAAAACTGTGCGTAGGATCCTTACTAAAAGTGTACGTGCGCCCGAAAGCCAAAAATGGCGTACGCCAAAAAATATTCAGATTTATAAAACCGTGCGTACGCCAGAACCTGCGAGGAATTCACTTTATAAATCCCAGTCAACCGAAGATTGTGCGCACACGCGTCTCCTCCCCGAAATAACCATATATGGAGCTTACAACGGCTAGTTTAAATATGCATATCCTCATCTACATATCATTTGCATGTGATTATTCATCCACGTGATACCATGTTAACGTACAAGACGTTAGGAAAATATGAAATACAGATGTGCCGTGTCACAATAAATTATTTAATTTTTTTCGTTGCCTATATCCTTGCCTTGTTTTTGAATGTATAAATCAAATATTGTCAAATACATCTCAGAGAAAGATCTTCTCAATCTTTTCCACTGGCCAAATAGTATTTTTAATGAATTTATATTTTTAATGGAAAGACATGGTTGTGCATTATTTGCATGGAAATATTTTCTCAGACAATCTGCTATTATCATGATTAGCAATTATCTGATAAAACATTAAAACACTGCATGCCAGAGGGAAAGTGTTCAAAAGCATTGCATCCACAACAAATATATATTTGTATTTATTGAATATATATATATATATATATATATATATATATATATATATATTGTAACTTCTCAGTAATGATTTCATGTAGTTTAAATGTTTAACTCCATTAATGAGAATGGCATATTTAATCTAAATGTTTATATCAGAAGTAAAACATAGTTTAAATCATTATTTCATTTATTTAAACTGTTATTGAGAACGTGCACTGTATTTATTAGCTTACTCATGAAGATATAGGCTACGGTTCATCTGCAGCGTCTTATGCAGATTATGCGCGTCAGTTTCACTAAACAGCCCAGTGCGCGTGCTGGCGCAGAAGGGATGGATATTGGCTTCAAGTGATTCGCTTGGTGAGTGAAATTTTATTTGTAGGCTATTTTATTTTTGTAGTCTATAGATAGGCTATAATTTTCTTTAGATTTTCGGTCTAAAAGTGACCAAAAAGACATTTAACTACACCTCACCATCGGTGTCGCCAATTCCCTTTGTCTCCAGAATGTGCGTACGCACGGCTCAAAGTTTGCTTAATGGTGCGCACTTTCTCCCGTCAAGTTTGTTTTTTATAGATCACAACCTTTGCGTGGAAACTGGCGTACGTACGTTTCCAGCCCTGTTTTGTGCGTACGCACGCTTTATAAATGAGACCCCTGAACTGTGTTAACTTTGGGCAAGCCCAGAACATATGATAGAGGGTAGCCGGAGCCTGACGGCATCGGGAGCAAGTCGGGTCGACATCTGGATATATCCTGGCAAGCTTACTTCTAGAAAAATGAAGTCTGTGGAGCACCTTAAACTGAAGCAAACCATGTCTGATGCAAATCGAAGTTGAATGTATTCTCTTGATTGCGCTTTGCCAGGAGTAATCCGACAGTCTAAATCCTAGTTCTCCCTCCCATCCTGCCCTAATATGACTAAGTGACGGTGAGGTGATCGTCATATAATCTGCTTACTCCTCCTCTTTGATTTAGATCCCCCTCCAACCACTCCTCTATCCAGTTATTTGATGAAAGTAACGGAAAGGAAGGGAAATGTTTCCGCACAAAGACACGCACCTGCTGATACCTGATAATGCGTACTGGGGATATTATACTCATTTACCAGCTGCTCAAATGACATAAATACACCATCCTTAAAAAGATCCTTCACCCGTTTCAGACCACTCCTGAACCATGACTTAAATGCTGTATCCATGAGTGAGGGTGGGAAAAGTGCGTTGGCCGAGATTGGGAGAGAGGACATAGCCTGTCTATGTTTAAAGTGGGTCCTGAATTGGGACCATATTCGAAGTGAGCCACTCACAATCAGATTATTTGTAAGGCGCTGCTTACTGAGTGGCAATGGCGCACATACTAAAGAAGGTAGGGACACCAGATGAGCGGAATGTTGTTCCATTTCAACCCACACAGGTCCACCCCCCTCGTTAAACGCAGAGACCCAGTATATTAATTTATAAATATTAGCTGCCCAGTAATATAGTGAAGGATGTCGTGGGATCTGATATTGTGACAGCTTCATAACCTCATGGACTATTTTAACAATGTCTTATACCTTTCTGGGTATTGAAAGTTGCAATGATGTAGCTGTCAATGGAGCGACAGAAAGCTTTCAGATTATATGAAAAATATCTTCATTTGTGTTCCAAAGATTGTTGGAATGACATGAGGATAAGTAGTTAATTATAGAATTTTCAGTTTTGGGGGAACTATCCCTTTATATAATGCCATTACAATCCAATTTTTCAGGAAAAAGAGTATGTCGGCTTCGCCACCCTCCCAAACCAGGTTCACAGGAAGTCGGTCAAAAAAGGCTTTGATTTTACACTCATGGTGGCAGGTGAGTTTCCTTATCACCAGTGTTGTTATTGTTAACTAAAGCTAAAATTAGAACTATTCAATATTGTTTTCCTTCATTGAAATACAGCTGAAACATAAATATTTGGGGAAAGTGGGCCTATTATGCAAAATTCACTTTTATAAGGTGTTAGAATACAGACGTGTGTCCACAGCGTGTATAAACAACCAGCTTATAAATGGTACAAATCCACCCACTGCTTTTTAATAATCCCCATGAATCATAAATAGTGTCTCCGAATGAGTGGTTCCAGAAGCCCCGCCCACGACTGGTGACGATCTACCCTACTAGCATAGATCCCGCCCTGAGTGAGACATTACAAATGTTCTGTTATTGGATGTACCCAATGAAAATAAAAGTCTCCAAAGACTCCCGACATCTGAGCCACTGAGAACACCGTAGTTGAATTGAATTTATAAAGGAAACGTGTCAAAGAAAGTCGTTAAATTTGTGCAGATCAATGAGTTGAATCCATTTAACGCCACAACAGCTACATAAATGTATTCACTAACCACTCAGAATCATTTCTAAAAGTTGTAACTGAGTCTATCAGTGTCCGACTTCAGTTCGAACATGTAAGGCTGAACACCATTACTGAAAATTTCTAACATTTTGGCTATGCGACATTCTTAATTTTTTGTTGTTGTCAGTATCCGAAGCATGAGCTGTAAAGGCTCCGCCCTCTTCTGGAAAGCTGGGCGGGGAGCAACAGCTAATTTGCATTCAAAGATATATGCAGAAAAAAGCATGTTTTTCCTTCCACTCCTTAAATGGGCATTAACAACAAGGTATAATCTGCTGAGTATTTGTTAGGTATAATCTGTTGAGTATTTTAAACTGAATTTTCACAGACACATTCTGGGGAAAACTGAGGCTTATATTACACGCTTCTTAAAGTGACTGGTGTGTGGGCGGGGCAAACTGTCACTCACATGAGATCGTCCAATATCAAAACACAACAATCCAACGATCCAATCAATTCCTGATAGACAAAATCAAGTCCCGCCATGGATTTTTTCCTCTTTCCAGAAGCTGTTTTACTCTGATATACGCCACAATGAAGAAGAAAAGATTATTGCCGACTAAAACAAAAAAAAAAAAAAAAATTCACTTGAAATAAAATAAGTTTAAGTTCACGTACTAAAATGACTAAAACGAATAATAAAAAGTCACAATTAGTCTCAATTAAATGAAAGCTGAAAATATGAAAATAATACTTATAATATTACTGAATACTATGATAATATATAAATAATACTTAAACAACATTAAAAAAGTATTTTTTCCACTTTTAATGATTCATCCCTAGTGAAAAATAAATATACCATGCTAAGTGTGCTAGAAATACATTTACATATTTATGTAGTTAATATAAATACCCTACAATTGTACTGTTGGTATACTAAATTGATATACTTAAAGTTTGCTATTTTTGTACTTAATGCACTTTAGTTATCCAGAAATAGTGCTGAAGTCAAACTAAAGATATTTGATGGTGCTAAAATGGAACTATTGTAAGTATACTTTAGATACACTTTAAATATCTTACATTAAATAACGACTGATATTATACAGTGATGATCATAATATCCTTACTAATAGTGATATTAAAACACATTTTAGGCTTAATATTAAGAAATGTGCATCGTGCAATAAAGTTTAATTATAATATTTATATCAGTAAGTCTGAAGTGATATGTCGATTTGTAATATACTTAGTATGAAATAAATATATTAGTCTCGATTTTTTTTTTCTCTATATGGAGATTATGGAGAGACGGCAGAATTCAATCGTTCCTCGACCACATGAGCGTGACATCTCAATGTATCTGGGCCATGGGTGCATTTCTCAATGTTTAAACTCCATGTTTTCCAGGGGAGTCTGGTCTTGGAAAGTCCACCCTCATCAACAGTTTGTTCCTCACAGATCTGTACAAGGACAGGAAACTCCTGAACGCTGAAGGTATATTTCTACTCCCATGCTCGCAGATTTTACTGCAATTTAAATATTAAATAAAGTCACCAAATAGGTATTCTGTTTCTTAGAGCGTATCAATCAGACTGTGGAGATCATCAAACACACCGTTGACATTGAGGAGAAGGGCGTTAAGCTGAAACTGACCATTGTAGACACACCAGGTTTTGGAGACGCTGTCAATAATACGGAGTGGTACGTACGTACTCAGAGTTTACCACAGATTTGTTCATTCAATGATTGGATTTTTCTGCTAATCTGACACTTTCCTCTCAATCCTCCAGCTGGAAGGCCAATACTGACTATATTGACCAGCAGTTTGAACAGTATTTTCGGGATGAAAGTGGCTTAAACAGGAAGAACATCCAGGATAATCGTGTTCACTGCTGCTTGTACTTCATCCCTCCATTTGGCCATGGGTAATATACTGTATGTCTGACTTTATGGGCCCTATTTTAAGGATCTAATTGCATGTAAAGCACACGGCGCAAGTGTCCGAATCCACTTTTGCTAGTTTAATGACGCGAAAATGGTTGGCCCACCCAACGCATGGTCTAAAAGGGTTGTCCTATTCTCTTAATGTGTAATGGGTGTGTTTTGGGTGTAACGTGCAGTAAACTAATCAGAGTCTCATCTCCCGTTGCGTTCGCGCCATGGCGGATTCGCTATTTACATGACGAAATTTGCAATCTGAAAGACTGAGCGCTTCTCCAGAGCGCGAACGGATCTTCTCGTCCAGAAGGTTAAAGCGAGCAAGCAGACCATCTACGGGACAAACCGGATTCAAACATATCTTTATGAACACAATATCTTTTACATTGTAATCCTTTAATTTTTCATATTTAAAAACTAGGGCTGTCAAACGATTAATCACGATTAATCGCGTCCAAAATAAAAGTTTGTGTTTGCATAATATATGTGGGTGCACTGTGTATAATTATTTTATATATGTAAATACACACACATGCTTGTATATATTTAAGAAATATTTTCATGTATATACTATATAATAGAGTTATATATAATTTATATTATATATAAATATAGATATTTTATATATAAATCATATTTTTTTCTTAAATATACATGCATGTGTGTTTTTTATATATATACAAAATAATTATACACAGTACACCCACATATATTATGTAAACACAAACTTTTATTTTGGATGCGATTAATCACGATTAATCGTTTTGACCGCCCTAATATATATATATATATATATATATATATATATATATATATATATATATATATATATATATATATATATTTATTTTTTATTTTTTTTTGACAGCAAAGTAAATGAAGTATTTCAGACCTGATAAGCTCATTCTCTCTGCTCTCCTCCCAGGCTGCGGCCCGTGGACGTGGAGTTTATGAAGGCTCTGCAGGACAAGGTGAACGTGGTTCCACTCATTTCCAAGGCTGACTGTCTGACGCCAGCGGAGATGAAGAAGATGAAGGACAGGGTAAAGCGAATCCATCTCCACCTCAGCCTGTTTATACACGCACAAGCTCAGTTCACGTTCATACACACAGCGTGGCCTTGCTCGATAGAGTCAGGGCTTCTGACGTAACACATGTTTTTGATCCTTCTACTCAAGGTGAGAGAGGAGATCGAGAAGTACGGAATCAAAGTATACCAGTTCCCAGACTGTGATTCTGATGAGGACGAGGAGCTCAAGCAACAGGACCGAGAGCTGAAGGTCCGTTTTATGACTTTTAAATGGATACTTGAGTAGGTGATGACTCAAGATATCAAAAATGATGTTTTCTGTGCCATCCACGGCTGATACTGATCCTGATTATTTTTAAAAAAATCAAAAAGAAAACAGTTGTTTTAAATTGTAATAATTAGTGAAACCAAGTAAACATAAAAAATTAATAAAATAAGATAAAGTATTACATAAAATATAAATAAATATTTGTTTGAAAAAGGGACACAATCCAGAGTTACTTTAGTGTCACTTTGATACTATTATAGTTTCGATCAATTATTTTTCATTTTATTTTAATTTTAGTAATTGTGTTTTTGCAATTTATATTAGTTATTTTTTAATAAACAATATTTTTAGTCATTTTTATTTTTAAGTTTTAGTTATTGTAGAACATCAAGTTAAACTAAATTAACTAAACTAAATGTAACTAAATGCAACTAGCTGAAATAAAATAAGCGTAATTTAAAATATATATATATATATATATATATTTTTTTATTTTATTACATTTAATGTTAATTTATTTCAAGTAATGTATGGGTTTTTTAAGATTTAGTTTAAACCCTGTCACAATCTTCAAAAGAATTGCTATAAACTCAACTCTTCCTGGAGAACCTGACTAACTAACTAACTAACTAAAATGTAAACTCAAACAAAACAAGGCTTAATTCATGTTTAAGCTGTTTTAAATGAAAGCACTGATATATCTTAAAATATGTCAGTGCCATTGTTTTGTCTCAAGATTCACACCAATAATGTTTTCTTCTAAGGCATGTTTATAAAAGCCACTTAAATGTCCTAAAAAGGCATAATCCTGACTTAATCTAAGCCCTGTTTGTGAAACCAGGCATAAAATCATTAAAACTTAGTAGCAAGAAATATAAATCTCTATGTTTTGTGCTTTTAGGAGAGCACTCCGTTTGCTGTGATTGGAAGCAACACAATAGTAGAGGTCAAAGGTCAGCGGGTAAGAGGGAGACTTTACCCATGGGGCATTGTGGAAGGTCAGTCCAAATCTGTGCTTGAATATCTACATTTTGCACAAGACAAACTCTGTACATACAGTATATCGAAAGTAAGACTTTAAATTTATATAATTAACAAACTATATCAATTTCAACCCCCTCCACCTTTTTGTTCATCCCAGTGGACAATCAGTCCCATTGTGATTTCGTCAAGCTGAGAACCATGTTGATTCGCTCACACATGCACGACCTGAAAGACATCACATGTGATGTGCACTATGAAAACTACAGGGCGCAGTGCATACAGCAAATGACAAGGTTAGTCACAATGGTTTTTCCAAATATCTTACTAAACAAAAAATACTCAGCTATTGAGTTCACTTATGAAATGTTCTGTTTTCACCAGCAAACTGACCCAGGATAATCGTGTGGAGAGTCCCATCCCGATACTACCACTGTCCACCCCTGACGTAGAGACAGAAAAGCTGATAAAGATGAAGGATGAAGAGGTCAGCAGTCCTGCTTAAAGGAGTAGTTCACTTTTAAAAAACTTTTGCTGATTATTTACTCACCCCCATGTCATTCTTTCTTCAGTCGAAGAGAAATTAAGGTTTTTGAAGAAAACATCCCAGGATTTTCTCCATATAATGCACTTCAATGGGAACCAAATGGTTCAAGTTCCAAAAGACAGTTTCAGTGCAAACTGCAAACTGTTCAAAGGGCTTTAAACGATTCCAGACGATGAATAAGGGTCTTATCAATCGAAACGATCGCTCATTTAAAAAATAAATAACAAAGTTTAAGTTTTATTAGCACAAATGGTCGCCTTGCTCCGTTCTGTGATGCTCGTTCGTGACTCTCCTGTTCTAACTCGTTCATAAAATTAACAAATCTTTTTCCGAATCAGTTCATTCATTTCGTTTGTTGAATGAATCAAATGACTCGAAAAAAGATTTGTTCATTTTGATGAACGAGTTCAAACTGGAGAGTCACGAACGAGCATCACAGAACAGAGCAAGGCGAGCATTTGAGCTTATAAAACTTCAACTTTGTTATCTTAAACGATTGTTTCGCTTGATAAGACCTTTATTCAGCATCTGGAATTGTTTAAAGCCCTTTGAACAGTTTGCAGTTTGCACTGAAACTGTCTTTTGGACCTTGAACCGTTTGGTTCCCATTGAAGACCATTATATGGTGAAAATCCTGGAATGTTTTCATCAAAAACCTTAATTTCTTTTCGACTGAAGAAAGAAAGACATGGACATCTTAGATGACATGGGCGTGAGTAAATTATCAGCAAAAGTTTTTTATAAAAAGTGAACTACTCTTTTAATCTAGCTATTTAATTTCTTAAAGGGATAGTTCACCCAAAAATGAAAATGTTGACATCATTTACTCACCCTCAAGTACTTCCAAACATGTATGAGTTTCTTTCATCTGTTAAACACAAAAGAAAATATTTTAAAGAATGTTGGTAACCAGACAGTTGACTGTAGCCATTGACGTCCATTGATTTTTTTTTCCTACTATGGAAGGCAATGGGGTCCATCAACTGTCTAATTGCCAACATTCTTCAAAATATCCTCTTTTGTGTTCAACAGAAGAAAGACACTCATACGGGTTTGGAACAACTTGAGGGTGAGTAAATGATGACAGAATTTTCATTTTTTGGGTGAACCATCCCTTTAACTTTCTAAATGTGGCCCTGAGCACAAAACTAATTAGGAAAATAGTATTTTTGAGACCTTTGAAAATGCTGATTCTGCCTAATATTGTCCCTTACAGTTGCGGAGGATGCAGGAGATGCTTCAGAAAATGCAACAGCAGATGCACGAACAGGACCTGTGAATCTATTCCCGCACAGAAACGGCTGATTTATACAAGCAGATACACAACACTTTAACATCACACTGAAGGATATGCAGTAGTGAAACAAACAAACACAATACACAGATATGAATGCATGTGTTGAGCACTGCGGTTAACAGGGTCACTTCTGAGCCTGATATTTAAAACCAGGCTCCAAGTAGAAATATTTAGTTACACTAAATGATGTAGTGATTCGTTCGTTTTCACACTTTGTACAGTCTGTGATGCTGTACGACTGTTTCCATGGCAAAGACTGCTTTATTCACAGTAGACATGGCAAATGTTCTGTCTTATTCTTTTTTCTTGTGACCTGTTTCTATCACATTTTTTAAATTAATTTTAGTTATTAGTGTGTGCGGGTGTGTGTGTGCTGATTTGCTTGTGGAAAATTAAACATTTGAGTGTTTTTGTACTTTTGAAGCAGCTATACCAACAAAGTCATTACATTTTGAACGAGGTTTACGCAGTTACGAAGTATCAACATTTGCTGTTAATAGCATACCCTTTAACAGTATTATTAAACCTTAATTATTTGTCATTGTTTATTAGTTTACTCGTCTCTGAAGGCCTAATCCGAGCACGCTTCAGTTGCAAACTTTGCTGTATGTTAATGAGACAACAATTAATCAACTACACATAAAAAAGTAATTCTTTTTGACAACTTGTATATGGTATTCCACTTAAGACAGCTGCTCCAGCTCTAAAGTACCAAATTATTTGTAATATTTAAAAAATAAAAATGGATATCAGACCATCTTTATCAGTAAAAAGGCTCTGAGAAATTTTAATATCACCTGTTGTTGGTTTTTAGATGGATGCATTGAGATATTGATTTGTGTTTACTAGAGCTATTCCTATGAGCATGATGAATGCACATCTGTCAAATATCATGATTCCTTTGACAAATAAACACATCCTCTGTGGTAGAGCCTGTCTGATCATTATTAATTTTTTTTTTAGATTGCTCATTTCCAAATTTACGTTTCATGGTAGGCTATGTTATTTTGGTACATCACTATGTATTCAAATATAGTAGTTTAATTTAGGATAAAAGTATAGTATTAGTTTAATTGAGTATAAAAGTATAATTTAAAGTATGTTGAAACAAAAATGCTTACGTGCTAAAGGTGGGGGGTAAAAAAAATGTATTTTTGGCTTATGTGGATGAAAGACAACAACTCCCAGAATGCACTTGCTTCGCTGCCCTAGGAGGCCACGCCTACAGGTAACAGAGCGCAGTAGTTAAACAACAAGTCTAGGCTACTAGTGAGTCTCCGTGATGAGCCTGCCCGGGATTTCGATTACAGTCACCATTCATCATGTTTACTGTGGCGAGCGGGACGAGTGAGGGCCGCGGGAGAACGGCGCGAGGCCGGTGGCGTGATTACCGATGAGCGACACCTGTGAGACGCACCGGTCTAGTTTCTCTCACGGATGAGCGGAAGTTTTCTTAGCAATGTTAAAACGCACATCAACTGATCACTTGTTTAGCGTTCATGTAAACACTACATTGAGATTCACCAATCGGAATGAATTCAGTTAGATTGAAACAAAAGATGTACATGTAAACAATAAATGGCAACTGCAGAAAGCAAAAGCTGAATCCCGGACATCGACGGACGTACGTGTTCGGGAAAAAGAGGATGGTAACCCCGGCTACTCATCTTTCTCCACAGAACAAGAGCCTGCTAGCTTAGCTTCCAAAACAAGATGGCTGACACATGTTAATTCTGTGAGTGAGATGCCAGTGAGAAAACATGCGGGACAGCGCCTCCTACTGACTGTAGTCTTTAGCCTCTGGCCAAAAAATCTTCTGATGACGCAAAATGACGATTTTTGCGTCATCTGAGGATTTTTTCCAGACAAAAAATACATAAATCACTCGTCTCAGGGGGATATGAGGGTGGAAAGCACGGTAATTCGAAAATACTACAAGTTTTCTACTAATACAAAGCTTAATGCTAAATCCTGAAGTATCCCTTTAAGTGTATGCACCGAAATGGCACCAACAAGTTCTTTTGGCCAGGTCACAGGGAGGACATCATTTGGTACCATAATTGGCAGATACTTTGGCTAATGCCAGATACACAAGCTCTGAACAAGCGATCTCTACAGATTGATTGATCCGTCTGTTTGGAAGTATATGGAAGATCAATAAGAGTGATGCAGAAAATGAATTCCTGAAATCCTTATTTTTATTGCTTATGGGTTTCTTGTTGTTCCTATTGTTTCTTTAAGGCTCCTGTTCTCTTTAGTTCACCCATTAAAGCATCTGTCCACCCTGTCACGCCAAGTTCCATCCTGTCATCTAGTTGTCCACCCTGTCATGTTCAACTTTTATGAAAATAAACTAATTATTTGAACAAGTTAACAAAACCTTGTGTGTGATTTCTTAATAAACAAATGAGGCCCAGTTAGTATTGTTTTAAAGTTTGACTAAATATCTTTATGTTTTTTTTTTTTTGGGGAAATGGACACATTCTCTTTCTGCAGATCTATATTTTATAATCACTATGCAATGAAAATGTATTTATTCTACTTTGAATTTGTCCATGAGAGGGTGGACATATTTAATGGTTTGCTCGTATATTGTCAGCTTGCAGTTAATGTATAAAAATTGCTGGAGCTTGAGCAATATGCATGTCTCCTTAAAGGAGTAGTTCACTTATAAAAAAAAACGTTTTGGTGATAATTTACTCACTCCCATGTCACCCAAGATATCCATGTCATTCTTTCTTCAGTCGAAAAGAAATTAAGGTTTTTGATGAAAACATTCCCGGATTTTTCTCCATATAATGGACTTCATTGGGAACCAAACAATTCAAGGTTCAAATGAGAGTTTCAGTGCAAACTGCAAACTGTTCAAAGGGCTTTAAATGATTCCAGACGATGAATAAGGGTCTTATCAAGTGAAACGATCAGTCATTTAAAAAAATATATAACAAAGTTTAAGTTTTATAAGCACAAATGCTCGCCTTGCTCTGTTCTGTGATGCGGGTTCGTGACTCTCCTGTTCGAACTCGTTCATCAAAATGAAAGAATCTTTTTTCGAGTCATTTGGTTGATTCAACGAACAAAATAAACGAATTGACTCTGAAAAAGATTTGTTCATTTTGATGAACAAGTTTGAACAGGAGAGTCACGAACGTGCACACAGAACAGAGCAAGGCGACCATTTGAGCTTATAAAACTTAAACTTTTTTATTTTGTTTTTTAAATGACCGCTTGATAAGACCCTTATTCATCGTCTGGTGTCGTTTAAAGCCCTTTGAAGCTGCACTGTAACTCTTATTTGGACCTTGAACCGTTTGGTTCCCAATAAAGTCCATTTTATGGAGAAAAATTTTCATTTTCATCAAAAACTTTAATTTCTTTTCGACTGAAGAAAGACATGGACATCTTGGATAACACGGGGACGGGGCTGAGTAAATTATCAGCAAAAGTTTTTATAAGTTTTTAAAGCTTTATAAGTTAACTACTCCTTTACAAAACATGTAAAGTTAAATGGAAAATCTCAGTTTTGTGGAAATTGTGAAGTCTCAAAGGCACTTTATAATGATTTTGACACATTCACTTTTTACTATTTTAGGTTATTCACGAATCACGAACATGTTTAGAAGATGGCGCCGTAGGCTATTCGTTCAGTAGTTCCAATCAATCAAATATCGCAACGCTATTGGTTACAATCAATCTATAATCTGAATATGAACGAGAATGGTTTTGTTCAAGCCAAAGGTGGTCTTGTTCAAAAACACGATCCAAGTGTATGTAATCTGTGCGTAAAATGTACCAGTCACAAGTTTATCTTGTGGTACAAACGTATATTTGCATATGATATGACAATCCTTTGACCACGTTGTATCAGATTAACGTACAGTACCACGAAGCAATTGCATGTAAATAAAAGCTCTGCGGGAAAGAACACCGCGTGTATGAGACATATATAACAGTATTTAAGTATGGGTAACTGCAACTTTTTTAAAATACTGGGCGTGGATGAGGGCTACAGGCTGGGGGACTGGCTTGTTTTACGAAACATAAAGGTTAGCAGATGTGGTGGAGGAACTTGACTCTCCATCACTATACTTCCGCATCAAACATGTTTTTAACGCTCAACATGTCCTGCTGAGCACACTGAAGTAAATGCCATTTGCATTGGTTTGCATGTTTTTAACATCAACCTGACAGAAACATCTGACTGGGACACAGAAGCAGACTGCAGAGAGATCATATGGAAGGGAAACTGGACATGGATGATGTTTCTCCATCCCATCAGCGGGGCTTGTGGAAATCCTTCCACGGCAAAGCCAAACTCACTGGCAGCCCCAAACTGGGCAAAAAGGACAGAAAGCAAGAAAGTAGGTTTTGGATATTTAAAAAGAAACGACCAAATGGTTTGGACCGAACGATGTCTTCGTCACAACCCAACCTGCCCAGCGCAGCGACAGCTCTGGATGACGGTGACAGCGAGAGGACGCGCTGCGGCATGCGGGAGCAGAGTGTCGGTGAGGCGGCAGCAGCAGCAGCGTCGCTCGGTGCGGAGATCCAGATGTTGAAAAGAAGCGTCAGCTCCAAACCGTCACTCTCCCAATTGGTGCAGTCTCAACATAAACCTGCTCCGCAAATGTCCACATGCATTGATGATGTTGTGATGAATGGTAATGAAGAAGAGGTCAAAAAAAGTGTGGTAAGATATTTCAGTTTTTTTGCGGTCATTGCACTGCAGCAATAAGTGATAGATGCTGTTGTTAGTTTTGTATTGGATCCTTGACAGCTAGTTTGTCTACATTACATTTGCAGATGTTTTTGAAATCACTCTGTTTAAAAAAAAATAGAGTGAGTATTCAAAGCTGTAACAGATTTTTGGTAAATTTATTATGGATAACTGAGCCCTCAGGGATTTGTGATGCCACATCCACAAATGTATTCAAATCATATTTAATGTACACAATGAATTTAGGCTGTTTGCTGCAATTGAAATAAAATAAATGCATTTCCTTAAATACAAAGTGATAAATTACAGTCAGGTTTCTGTTGGAAAAATAACGGCATGTTATAGTTTATGCTGGTTTTTGTAACCTGGTAGCTATTTTGTTTCATGTTCAAGTTGATCTGCCACTCATAACCAACTTGATCAAGGTGTGCAGGTTAATCTCGACTCTCAGCTTGACTTGCATGGTTCAGCTAGACACCATGTAAAACCAAGTCAAGTCAAGTCAAGTTACATTTATTTATATAGCGCTTTTCACAATACAGATTGTATCAAAGCAGCTTCACAGTGATAACATGAAAGTAGTACAACACAGATCAATAATATTGTTAAATATTAAATATTAAATATCCCCGACTAAGCAAGCCAAAAGCCAAGGCAACAGTGGCAAGGAACCAAAACTCCATCAGATTGGATGGAGAAAAAAACCTTGGGAGAACCCAGGCTCAGTCGGGGGTAGGGTTGGGTATCGTTTGAATTTGAACGATTCTGATTCCGATTCCGATTCCGATTCCTTGTTTCGATTCCGGTTCCTAAAGATTCTCGATTCCGAATCTTTTAAGAGGCAGGGTCAAAAAAGTTTAACTAACCTTGCTAACCAACGGTCTTTCTGAAGGAAATACTCCTTCTGTCACAAATACTCCTGTCACAAATTTTGCAATTTTCCAGAGATTTCGTCATTTTTAGAAAAGTGAAGCCACACTTTGGACCGCCGACGTAAACTACTCATGTTCGACTCACGCGGTTATGCCAACACTTCCGGTAGACGCTTCTTCGTTGGTGTTGTTCAGCGGTTTCTTCTTCCGGTCGGCGGACTGTGAATATTGAAACTAGGAATCGAAATTTTAACTTTTGAACGATTCCGGGAAAAACGAAATGTTAGTCCCGGTTCCAATCGATACTCGATTCTCGATACCCAACCCTAGTCGGGGGCCAGTTCTCCTCTAGCTTACATTTATATGGTTATATATAAATATTAAATATAAATATTGTCTATATATAAAACGTCGCCATAACATATCGCCGGCGTTGAACCAGGGTAACACAGGCTGAAATCAGTTAGATATTGAAGCTTCATCACATCAAAGATACATTTTCAGATTGGATTTAAAGGGCAAAATCTTAAGCTTATTTTCCTCACCTTACCCAATGTCCCACTTTTGCTGAATCCAACTATCAACTTTGAATACAATCAAGCAAAAACAGAATGATTTCGATACTAGCACTACATTATTTTTTACATCGATTGTCCAAATCTGATGTCAATTAAAACTCCAAGAATGCTCAGAAGACAATCTTGTATAACCTTGCCCTTGCACACTGTGGCAAGGATCTCTCAAGGGAGATTGCGAGAAAGTGAAGTCTGTCAGGTTCTGCCGTTTTTCTACTTTCGCTTTGTGTTTATTTATTGTAATCGCAGTTGAACTTTCGCCGCTTCCGGCCTCTTTCTTCCCTTGTCAATATTCCTTGTTACACATTTTTAACATTTGATATTGTGCACACCTACATCAGGTGTTTCTGTCCATGTCCATTTTGACATTTGTACATGCAAAATTATGTGTTTGCATAGTCAAACTCATTTCAGATCCCCATCCTCACAAGAACAAGCTTGTAATTATTTAGAAATTCTAAAATAGTCTACCTTTTTTCCATAACAACAAAAACAAAAAACATACTACCTGTACTGTGCTATACGAGCTGGGACTAGTCACAGGACTTGCATTTTGTTGCACAATTGTTGGATTGATTGCTTCTATTGCTTCGGATAAAAGCGTCTGCTAAATGATTAAATGTAAATTATGATTTTCTTTAAAAACCTGTGATGTTTGGCCTTGGCGTTGAGTTTTTTTTTCTACAAACTGTTAGTTTAATTTGTGTTGGCACTGTATAGTTAGTTTCCGGAGGGTGTTTGCCAAGCTGGTTTGCAAGAAGAGAAACTTGCCTAAAAGTAAAGACACATTAACACAGGCTTGAAAACAGGCAGTGAGGTTCATTAAGGTTATCGACTCTCTCCATCTGCAGAACTGAATTACATTGGTTATTTTCTTTTTATTGGTGGTCTAATGTTCATCGTATTTTAAGATCAGTAAATACAGATTAAAGATCGTTTGTAGTTTTTCTCTCTCTGCTAGACATGATTGAAAACAGCGGAGAGTTTGCTTTAAGGGATAGTTCACCCAAAAATTTGAATTACTCATGTCATTTCAAACTTACTTTCTCTGTTCTGCACGACATGTTTTTCAAAATATCTGCTTTGTGTACCTTAGAAGAAAGAAAGTCGGCTCTAGACAAAGTAAATTTGCAACTACTTGTCAATTAACTATCATTAGACTATTAGTAGATTGTTAGGTTAGGGTTAGTAGAATAAGTTGACATGTACTTACAAAGATACTTAGTCAGTATAGAATGTCTGTTGGCGAATCATCCGATTCAATGATTTCAAATCAAGGTGTAAACAGGGCTCTAGTTGACATGTAGTTGTAAAGTTACTTATACAGTTATATCGGATTGGAATGACATGAAGGTGTGTAAATGATGACAGTATTTTCATTTTTTGGGTGATCTGTCCCTTTAAATATTTACATAATTGAAAAATCCTGCCCTGAGCTATAAACAAGAAACCTCTGAGCTATAAAGTTTGGCTATAGTATTGAATATTGATATGCATTAGCTTTTCTGTATATGTCCATCCCAATCCATTACATCAACTGAAAAACAACTGAAAAACTGAGTTCCTCTGGACCAAATGGGCTCTTTCTTTACTTCATTACATGTCTGGACTTGATAAACAGTCTTGGTATGGAGCTGCCTGAGCTTAATTTGTTGTTACTGTTGATTTCTGAGGAATGGCTAGGAGGTTTGAAAGACAGCAGCATGTTTCCTAAAGAAATCTGTTTTGTATTAGTGGCACTTTGCCATCTATCTGTGACTCAAGGTCTGGGAACAGAGACAAGCAACTTAGATCAACTCCTCTACAATTCCCGACACCCAAGAGTGGATTTTAGCATGTTGACACTCTAAGTTTTCTTAACTGTGTCAATTCATGGTATGTGTGAGCTCTACAGGTTTCTACAGACATGGAAAATCTGGTAGTAGAAAATGACCTTGAAAAAAACAAAGTAAATCTGAATCTGAATTTAATTAACGGAATATATATATATATATATATATATATATATATATATATATATATATATATATATATTAGGGCTGTCAAACGATTAATCGCATTCAAAATAAAAGTTTGTGTTTACGTAATATATGTGGGCCTAAATAAATACACACACATGCATGTATATATTTAAGAAAAATCTGAAAGTATATACTTTATATATATTTATACATAATTAATATTATGTATAAATATAAATATTTGATATATTAAGAACACATTTTTCTTAAATATATACATGCATGTGTGTCTATTTATATATATACAAAATAATTATACACACTACGCCCACATATATTATGTAAACACAAACTTTTATTTTGGATGCGATTAATTGACAGCCCTAATATATATATATATATATATATATATATATATATATAAAATCTGAATCTGAATTTAATCATTTAATTAATAGAATATATATATATATATATATATATATATATATATATATATATATATATATATATATATATATATATATATACACACACACCTTATATACCTATATATTTTCCTTAGTTTTTAAGATATTAATTGTATTTTTTAGATTTTACATATTAATAATATTTCTTTTTACAATCGTTTGTCCAAAATAATTTTAGCAATTTCTACGATTTGGAACCAATTTTGAACTATATTGGCCTTAGTTTTTAAGATATTAATCTGATACAGTTGCTACGCCACTTTAAGGTTAGTATGAGGCCGTGGGTTTGTTGAGTATCATCATAGCCACAACTTTTTATAAAGTTAACATTCACTGACATGATAGTGTCTGACTGCTCAGGGCCTAAATGCTATATCAGACATGCATGGAAACAACATAAAACTGATCACGTTTCTTGTCTTACAACACCTACAGTAATACAAGTGCATTTTGCACACATCCTCTGAGGCCCAATGGAACCAGACTTTCCATGTTCAAAGGCTGCTTTTCAAACAGGAAGTGGCTCAGTAATTTTTACCACCATATTGCCAACCACTTCATCTTCCTGTTAAACCCCTTGCAGTGTCATTCTGAAACATTTTCTCTTGCCTATGTTCAATCATCAATCTAACTGTATCCGTATCCCATTCCACGAATGCAGATTTGGATAAAGGACAGATTCTGTTGCTCATTTTCAACGATTTCTGGTTGCTTTGCTGCTGCAAATTGTTGCCGTTGAACACAAAAAGACACTTTTGTTGTGTCTTTATTATCTCTAATGAAAATAACTTGTGTTTGGGCTGTCATGCTCACACTGTTTCTACTTTATGGAGAAATAAGGATCTTATTATGAGACTTTGTGGCACAATCAACATGAGCTTGCACAAACCTCAAAGAAGATTTTCAGTGTAGCGGATGATGTGTTTTATTGTCTGGCACCATTTTTCATTTCAGTGTCTTTCTCCTTTGGAGATCCGCTCTTGTAATTACCTCACAGCGGAGATGAAACAACAGGTGTCTTTTCTTACAAAGATACTCAGTACAGAACAGACAGATCTTATAGGGAAGGGATGGAACTAGGGCTGAATGATTACTTGAAATAAAACTATAATCTTGTCATGGTTTAGTGTAATTATCGAATTGCAAAGGCTGCGATTTATACATGCGCTGCGTTTTTCAGAGCGAAGCAAAAGAAGTCAAATTAAAGAACATAGACGCAGCTGGATCATTTCCATAATGACCAACACAAGAGCAGTGCAAATTAGCGTCTGGTTTAAACATGCTTTTTCTGAGCGATAAATAATGGCGCAAATGCCAGTAAATTGACAAATGCAAATGCATGATTCATTTAAATACGCTCCTCCCATGAATTTTGCGTCTGAAATGGAAACTCCTACAATAAGGTCAGCTGCAAAAATAACGCTAATTTTTCACTGCAGGTCTTCATTAAATCCTGACAGCACTTTTTTAAAGGCAAAAAAAGTGTTTGCACTCGCGCAAGTTGTTAGTAAATCTGCCCTTTAACCCCTTAACTGATGCCTAACTTTACTTCACTATATTTCTATTAAATCCTAATCTAATTATGACAAATTATATATTGTTGGAAAGGTCTAAGACTTCTAAATAAATATTTTACCTCTGTTTTGTGTTACAAATTATATGGGAAGAGTAATTGATGAATTTATGACAAGAGTGCACCTCAAAAAATCTGCATCATAACAGGAGATCTGACCTTTGTCACAAAAAGTCTATGCACCCACTTTTAATCATTTAAATTTCTCTCTTTATGCTAAAAGTTCATAATAAAACATATAATCTTGTATTTTTCAATAAAAAAAAACTTATAGTATAATATATATTATACTCTAAAATATAATATTATTTTTTATCGCCTTTTTTATTATATCATATATTTTAGTAGTAGTAGTTATCATAAATTAGGTATCATTTGAAAGCTTATAAACTCAGAATTCATCTGGTGAAAACCATTTTATAATTGAACATTGTGTTACCATAGAAACAGTACTTATTTTATCAGGCTCCTCCCCTTTTGGGCATCTTTATATTTCATAATTTATGATCAAAACCTTTCTAATCTTGACAAAACACATTTTGTCAGAAAGGTCTGAGTCTCAAGGTTCCAAATTTTGTGATAAAATTAATATTTGGACAGAAATGTATAAATTTGTTAAGGCAGAATAAATTCAATGGAATTCAATGGCACCCGGTGGCTATTTTTGGTACTACACATAAACAAAATCACATGGGAACTTCAATTTTTGTGATATCAACTTCAAATTTGGAACATAACTTGGTAGATTTATGGCTTTGATTTTATAGTAATTTTAGAGTAAAAAATATTTTGTAAAATATAGATTTTATATAAAATAAAAAAATATATAGTACAGTATATTTGATTTACTGTGAATTTAAACTTCCATAACTTTTTCATACTTTCATTTTAATAATAATAATAATCTGCTGAGTGTTTTCTTTAAAACAAGACCAAACTTGGGTATATATTCCAAAGCATTCTTGAATTACAACCATTTAAGTGTGAATAGTGCATTTTAACTCCCATTCTCAAAAAGGGGGTGACAGGTAAGGGGTTAATGTCTACCTGTGTTTCAAAATCATTTTTTTTTAATCTGAAAAATCCCAAATCATGCATCTCATTGGTGAAATCAATATAATTAGATATTCAGATGTGAGTTTGGCACAGGACTGTGGTGAGGAGGCAAAACCTGTCATTCATCATATTTGGAATTCTGTTTGGTAAGTGGAGCAGAAATATTATTGAGATGTTATCCCAGATATTGTTGTCTTTTGAAATGCAGGAAGATAAATATTGGATTTCTAAATTTAAATTAGCCATCAGAACATCCGTATCTTTACACACATAGTACCAGGATGTTGTTAGGGGAATTCCCATCTAATAAAAAATATTCGACATCCTTATATTCTATACCCTGTCACTAAACAGGATGTTAAATACGCCCTAAAGGCCAGCAATGTAAATCACCTGCTTTCAGCTGACACTGCAAACACATTAATGTGTGACCAAAATGTGTTTTTGACCTCATCTCTTGCTCAAGGGCAAAAAGGGGAAGTGTAAGTTTGTCAAACAGTGCCTGTGTGTTTATGTGACATAATAAGTGGTGCTTTGTTTTTTTAAAGACCTGAAATATTATACGCCACATAACTCGTTCCGCACCATTTGTGCCACAGACTTGAATTTAGTGTCAAATCACTGAGGAAGAGGAAGAGGCTTGTTGTGCTAATACTTTTCTAAATAATCAGACCTGCGCTTTTTACTTGTTGACTTATTGAAGGGCGATCTGACCCAATGCCTATAGATCAGAATATCACAGAGACTTGTAGGTGAACTCTTTCGACCTGGGCCAGTAAACAACTACCCTAGCAACACCTTAGTAACCACATAGAACATCCAAGCAACACCGAGTGCCCAGAACACTATATTCCAGAGTTTTTCAAATGTAGATATTTTGACATGTACTGTATTTATAACAAAAAAAATGCATTTTTTCCAATGCACTCCCCCAGAGTTAAACTGTTGATTTTTACTGTTTTTTAATCCATTCAGCCGATCTCCAGTTCTGGCGGTACACTTTTAGCCAGAGATGTATAAAGTACTAGAAACCCGGACTTGAGTAAAAGTACAAGTCCTCTATCAAAAAAGTGACTTGAGTAGAAGTTGAAGTGCTCTTTAAGCACCACACTTGTTGTACTAAAGTATTCAACATTTTTTGTGCTTAAGTATTGCAAGTTTATTTTAAAATGCACTACTTAAGTACTAAAAGTAAAAGTATTGTGTCATGTAATTATTAAAGAAAGCGGTCAAAAGTTTGAACTAGCAATCAAATAAGGCGCTTTGGCGGGATAAAAATTTGCTTTGGAGGCCGCCAAAAGAAATGTTATTGCTGGAAAACCCCTGAATTAGTTTTCAATATCTGCGTCAATCAGTACCATTACCCTATAAAAGGGGCGTGTGATTTAAGCAGCATGAAAGCCAAATTCATCAAACCTGATAACAGAGCCATTTACCGATCGATAATGCGGGTTTGGAATGATTCGTAACATTTTTATAATTGTAACGAGTAACTAGCAGAACCTTAAAAAATTTATCAAAGTAGAAGTATTAAATTCATCGAAAATATCTACTGAAGTAAAAGTAGAAGTATGAGAAAAAAACAATACTCGAGTAGAGTACAGATACAGCCTTTTAGTACTTAAGTACAGTAGTGAAGTAGTTCTACTTCGTTACTATACATCTCTGCTTTTAGCATAGCTTAGCATACATCATTGAAGTGCACAAGACTATTAGCATTTCTGAGAAAAATTACCAAACTGCTTCGATATTTTTCCTATTTAAAACTCGACTCTGCTGTAGTTACATCATGCCTTAAGACTGACGGAAAATGTAAAGTTGCGATTTTCTAGGCTGATATGACTAGGAACTATACTCTCATTCCTGCGTAATAAACAGGAAACTTCACTGCCGTACCATGAGTGCAGCAGGCGCAATGTTATGACGCCAGTAAAGTTTCCTAATTATTACACAGGAATGAGAGTATAGTTCCCTGCATATCAGCCTAAAAATCGCAACTTTACATTTTCCGTCTGTCTTAGTGCACGATGTAACTACAGAAGAGTCAAGTTTTAAATAGGAAAAATATAGAAACACTTTGGTAATTTTTTGGGAGAAATGCTAATGGTCTTGTGCACGTCAATGATGTATGCTAAGCTATGCTAAAAGTGGTACCGCCAGAGCCGGAGATCGGCTGAATGGATTCAAAAACGGTAAAACAGTTTAACTCTGGGGGAGTTGTAAAATGAGCCTATTTCCAAAAAAGTGGAGTATCCCTTTAAAAAACAACACTGTTTTCCATGATATGGCATCTTTAAATGACTTTGGTTTTCAAGGAGACAATGATAATAGTTTATGAATCCACAACTTTTCAGACCAAACTATTATACTAGGCTACATCACCAGCCTAAACAACACATTACTTATTCTGGACTCCAGTTTTAAGCGCTGTCAGATGTGTGAATTTGACATCACACACACACAGTGCTTCACTTCCTACACAAATATTAGCGACTGGCAGCAAACAGATATAAGGGTGTGCTCACACTTGTAGTTCGTTTGCTTGGTTCGCTTGGTCCAGACCAGGCCAATTAGTCCTGGTTCGCTTGGCGTTAGGAATAGGGATATGTTCACACCCTGATTGGTCAGCTTTTATTCTATTTTCTCGACTGAACTCGAACATCCAAAAAAAAAAAAAAACGATATACGTGAGCATTCTGTTCTTTTTAGGGTCTCATCTTTCTGTTTTTGGTTTGTCTATGGTCCGTGTTACATTCATATTTAATTCGAACCGCTTGTTTGGTGGCAGCAAGGTTCACACTTTCGGCCGCATTCACACGTTCAAATGAACCGCACCAACAGACCAATCACACCAGGGTTAATTTTAATAAAACTAAACACGCCAAGTGTGAACAACACACCCTTACACCACATTGTGACTCTCACATTTTAGTTTAATAGTATTTTAGTCTGTTTAAGAACTGAGGATGAGACCATCTCACTGACATATAAAGTGACCAACCACAACTAAATAAGATTCCTAATGCAGCTAAAAATGAGTGCTGACTTTCAGAAAAGTATGAAAACTGTGGAATCCCCCAATCATACTCCAAGTAACTGTATTATAACCATTGAATATGTTCTGATTAGCTGTGGTCGTGCCACATTGCACAGCATTCTTGCTTTCATCGTGGACAGATCATTTACTTGTTGCTGCAACAAACTTGTCATGTTGCAACATGCCATTACATACAGTAAGCCTACTACAACCGAAAATATGATGATGTGTTGTAAAGAGTCCAGTTAAATTAATGCAGAGTGCCATTCTAATTAGGGGTCGACCGCACAGCTGTCAACATTGAACATTGAAAATAAGGGAGATTTCCCGGAATCCATCGCCAAAATAAGGGATTTTTTTACATTATTAAGAGCATAAGAAACAAATGAAAAAAAAAACAAAAAAAACGATATTTTATTCCTGTTATGCCATGACCTCTGTAGTGGACACCAGGACTTGATTGTTAAAAAAAATGACATGAAAATATATGTAGGCAAAAATAATGGATTTGACATAAACATCGTTTTTCTTTCTTTTTTTTGCCAGGAAACGCTTCCAACACGCCTGTGTGTCGCGTGAAAAATAGGCATCTCTGGTTCTATTTCTAGCATGCACGCGTTTGCGCGTCACGCAGGCAGTGTGCAAGCTCTAATCTGTTAACACGGGAACCATAGACAGTAGTACAATAATAACGGTCACACCACGCAGCTGAGACGCACGCAGCCAGTGTCTCCGGCCAGCGCGCGCGGCGGTGCATCCAAGTGAACGACTTCAAGCCGAATATGTCCAAACTTGTGCTCACACAATCAGAATGTAAAAATACGGGATATTTTACGGGAAAATACTAAAATGGGAAGACAGCGGGAACAGAGATAAAATACGTGAGAAACCCGGAAAAAACGGGAGGGTTGACAGCTATGGTCGACCGATATGTGATTTTCAGGGCCGATACCGATTATTACAGATCAAATAGACCGATAACCGATATTTGATCCTATATATATATATATATATATATACATATATATAGTCTGATGTAAAACTGTAAATTAATGTCAAAATTAAGAATAACAAAGGGTTTTGACAAATACTTTCTTTAAATGATTTTAAACATATCTTTGAATCTGAGAACTGTTATTAATAATAATATTAATAATAACTTGTAAAAAAAAGTGCAGGGAGCACCCAGCATCATTCTGTAAACATTTTGTTAAACTTAAAGACTCTATTTTAATGTTTAAATAATTGTTTTGTAATCAAAAAGCATTTCTAATTAATTAAAATCATCAAACTTATTCAATTTATTTACAGTTTAACAAAAAATTACATTTTTAGGGCTTTGTGAAAAACCGAAGTTTTATTTTGAGTTCCGACAGAGGTGGCTGCGTAAGAGCCAAATATAGCGCATTTCAAAATCAAATTATTTTATCGGCAAATCGGTTTTGAAAATGGCCGAGACTGATAAACATAAAAATGCTTAATATCGGTGCCGATAATCGGTCGACCCCTAATGCTGACCTCTAATATAAAACTGTTAGAACAGAATATAAAGCATTTCACTTGTTCTGTATAATAAGACGAGCTCAATGTCATGTACTCTTTGGTTTTATCTGTTTTTAGCATCTTGCAACATCCTGTCTTAATTTTAATTATAAATTGCATCCCCAGGCATTTATATTGGAGCTTATCTAAACATTGTAATTTAACAACAGAGTTCTCCCTATAATCATGTTTGAGCAAGTAAAACTCTCACATGCTATAAGGTTCGGCATTAATGGTGTTGGATACACTGTGTTTGTGCATGTCATATGTGCACTAAAGTTTGTGGGACAATGTCTGTTTTCTTCAGGGCGTTAATGCAGCTGGTAACGGTGGCATACAGACTTTAATGCCTATCTCAGCAATGTACCAGTTGGACATTGTGCTGAAAAGAGGAAACAACCTTGCCATTCGAGACAGAGGCGGTAAGACCTGCAACTTTAATGCTCATGTTGTTATGTTACTGTAAATATGCGTTTACTGTCCGGAAAATGTGTTTTAACGTTGTATCTATAAGCTATTTAAATGTTCAATAGCTGTTTAATCAGTATATTGCAATCAAAACTTTATATGTTTCAGGAACAAGTGACCCGTATGTGAAGTTCAAAATAGCCGGTAAAGAAGTTTTCCGCAGTAAAATCATACACAAGAACCTTAACCCGGTTTGGGACGAGCGCGTTTGCCTGATAGTGGACAATTTACAGGAGCCTCTATATATTAAGGTAAAAAATACAGCTTTTATTGCAAAATGCTGATGGATTACCCATATATTATCCATGTTTCCAGCATAGCGTAGTTCAAAAACTGAATGAATAACTCTTATGAGCCAGTTCATTTTAATGAATTAAAAACATACAGCTTGAACAGTGTTTTCCGAAACCTGAATTAATGACTCTCATGAGGCGATTCCTTTTAATGAATCAAAAATATACTGAATGAATGACTCTGAGATGGTTTGTTTTAGTGAATCAAAAATATACGGCGTGACCGGTGTAGTCCGATTCCCAAATCAATGACTCTAATGATGTGGTTTGTTTTAGTGAATCAAAAGCCCATTGCTCGACCAGTGTAGTCCGATTCCCGAATAAATTACTCTTATTTGTCTTTTTAGTTAATCAAAAAGCTACTGTGCCTGTGCGACACGTCCAGTCCAATTCCCGAACAAATGACTCTTATGAGCTGGTTTGTTTTAGCGAAACAAAAACATTACTGCATGAACAATATAAGGCACTTCCAATACAATATTACTTATTTTTTAAGTCCCCCTGTTGTCAATAATTATATCCCTTAAAACCAAAATAACTTATTTAAATGTTTTTTCATGCCTTTAAATAGCTTGAAAGTAACTCTACACCTTTGCCTCGGTTGTATGAATATGCAAATTAGCCCCGCCTCAACTCAGCTCAGAGATCTACTCGTTGACGATCAAACACTGACCTGATGTGTGTGACGGTTACAGTTTGTGACGTCTGAAACAAAAGGCGATTTCAAACCGTGTTTTTGAGACTGTCTTTGGTTCATTGCAGTTTTAAGGAGAAAATACTCAGCGATCGTGTTGACTTGAGAATTTGCACATGGTTTGTCTTAAAGCATTAAAAACACCACATAGAAGAATAAACAACATTAATAGATTGATTTTCACCACAGGTGGACTTTAATGAATTGAAAACCGTTATTTGTCAGTCAGAGGAGTTAATCTGACTTGTTTATTGAACGACAAGCTATAAATTGGATTGCATTTATGCTGAAAACTCATTAAAAAGGTGTTAATATCTTTTGGAATAAATACATTATGTCTGATCTGTGTTCAACTGAAATCTAGAATGATCTCTGATATTGTATTTCTTCCTTTAAAGGAGTAGTTCACTTAAAAAAAAAAAAAAAACTTTTGCTGATAATTTACTCACCTCCATGTCATCCAAGATATCCATGTCATTCTTTCTTCAGTCGAAAAGAAATTAAGGTTTTTGATGAAAACATTCCAGGATTTTTCTCCATATAATGGACTTCAATGGGAACCAAACGGTTCAAGGTCCAAATGAGAGTTTCAGTGCAAACTGTTCAAAGGGCTTTAAACGATTCCAGACGATGAATAAGGGTCTTATCAAGTGAAATGATCGCTCATTTGAAAAAATAAAAATAAAGTTTAAGTTTTATAAGCTCAAATGGTCGCCTTGCTCTGTACTGTTCTGTTCGTAACTCTCCTGATCAAACTCGTTTATAAAATGAACGAATCTTTTTTCGTGTCATTTGGTTCATTCAACGAACGAATTGAACGAGTTGACTCGGGAAAAGATTCGTTCATTTTTTTGAACGAGTTCGAACAGGAGTCACGAACACACATCACAGAACAGAGCAAGGCGACCATTTGAGCTTATAAAACTTAAACTTTGTTATTTATTTATTAAATGAGCGATTGTTTCGTTTGATAAGACCCTTATTCATCGTCTGGAATTGTTTAAAGCCCTTTGAACAGTTTGCAGTTTGTCCTGAAACTCTCTTTCCCATTGAAGTCCATTATATGGAGAAAAAAACCTGGAATGTTTTCATCAAAAACCTTAATTTCTTTTCGACTGAAAAAATAAAGACATGGATATCTTGGATGACATGGGGGTGAGTAAATTATCAGCAAAAGTTTTTTTTAGAAAGTGAACTACTCCTTTAAAGGGATACTCCACCCAAAAATTTAATTGGGTCATCATATACTCACCCTCAAGTTGTTTCAAACCTGTATGAGTTTCTTTCTTCTGCTGAACCCAAAGGAAGATATTTGGAAGAAAGATTGGAACCAAACAGTTGTTTGGCACCATTGACTTAAAAAAAAAAATACTATAGAAGTCAATGGTGCCAAAGTTCTTCCTTTGCGTTCACCAGAAGAAAGAAACTCATAAAGGTTTGCAACAACTTGAGGGTGAGTAAATTATGACAGAATTTTCATGTTTGGGTGGAGTATCCCTTTAAGAATTTTCCCTCTTGCAATCTATTTTAGGTGTTTGACTATGATTTTGGCCTTCAAGATGATTTCATGGGCTCAGCTTACCTGTATCTTGAGTCTCTGGAGCACTTGAGGTATCATGTCTTCATTATTACTGAAATTATATAAGAATTCTAGTTTTTGTGTCAAATGAATACATTTTCAATTAGCATCAAAACAGTGTTCAAAACACTGAAATGAAAACACTGAAATGAATGGTGACAAGGTTATTTTTGCTAATGTTCTGTCGTTTTCTAAGAGTTTATAATGACGTAAAGCTGGGCCCGAGATGGGTCTTGTGCATGTTGCCCACTTGGGTCCGGCTCAGTACCATGTGCAACCTACATGAAATTCATCTGGGCATTTAACATTAAGTAACTAGCGGACAATCCTACATGGGGCTCTTTTTACAGCCCATTTCAAACCCACATGGGCCCCACATTCAAATGTTGGCTGGGTAATTCTGTGGATGCAGGATAACACAAATGCAAAGTTACCGATGCATTGTAAAACTATAGTGACAAGCATACTTAAGTTGTCACCCATTATTATTTTAATGACTTAAAGTGTCCTTAAAATTTGGCTGGTCATAGGTGGCCACGATGTGATTGTAAACAGGTTTATAAAAAGTTCTATGCTTTTCTTTAGGTCTTAAACTACTTATAATGGTTGTCATAACAAGCCATGTTTTTGTCACAGACCTCTTGATGTTCGGTTGGACCTTCAAGATCCTCACTGCCCTGATCAGGACCTGGGCTCTCTAGAGCTGGCAGTCACTCTGTTCCCAAGAAGCACAGAGGACAGAGAGGCCCTCAGACAGGCGGTGAGACTCATTTGGCAGATTAATGTGGTTTAATACTTGTTAAAGTTGGGGAAGAGGAAATCTGCCAGCAAACCCTCAACATGCATCCAAAAAGACTTAATTCTGACACATTTGCAAACCTCACATTTGTTTCACACTTTTCACTTGAGACTGTAGAAACTATATCTAGCTGTCAGGAAGTTAAAAAAAAGAGTTTTGATTTCAATTTTGGAACCTTCCAAAGATTATGAAAATGTAGTGCCAAAACATACGGATAACATTTTCTTTCTTTCAGTGAGAGGTACAGACAATATTCATCATTATTATCTAATGTTGGAATATAGCTTTAATAAATGCTAGAGGCTAGAAGAATAGATATACAGTTGTAGTCAGAATGAATCTACTACGGGACATGCTTGATGTTAAAGGGCACCTATTATGGAAAATTCACTTTGAACATAAATGTGTGTTGGCAGTGTGTGAGCAAAACCACTTTAGAATGATAAAAATCCAGCCAGTGTTTTTTTTACAATCTCAATAAATCATATGCACTGAACGAGCTGTTCTAAGATTCAGCGCTTTGTGACGTAGAATTGAGCAAGGGGTTTGATTGACAGTGTGGTTGTGGCATAGACCCCGCCCTCAGTGATCTGTACACCATCCTCCATTGTTTCAACGAGCCAGTAATGTCTCTTGGAAACATAAGTGTTATGCTGTGGGATGGGATGTAATTATGACATACATAGAAGTTTTCACTTATTTCCTACATCAGAGCCACTGAAAACACAGTGGATGTATTGTATTTTGGAAGTTTATGATTGAGCGAATCATTTTCTGACTGACTGTTTTGTGAACGAGGGTCAGTTGAAAGCAGGTCTTGCTTCAAAGTTAATCCTCAAGTGTGGATCGTCGTCTACTGTTTGCGATCCAACGTCACCTCCAGTTAGTGTATTTTATGATTTTTGAGCAAATAGTCATTTCAGTCACTGTCAATGTCAGCCAATTCAACAACAAATGCGTCTAAAGTTGTCGTCGTCGTAGGATGTCTGTGTAAATATGTAATTTAAAACTTGTTTGTATAGTGTGTAACCACACGTTTATAAATATATATATATATATATATTTTTAAAGATATTGTATTAAAAACTGCATATATGTTCTTGTTCTGTAAGCTAGCCATCTTCACATTTGCCACAGAAGCACCTGTATGACAAGTAAACATGACGCAACAGGTCCCTCGCATAAATGTAATTTCACTTGTACGTAGCAAACTTTATCACAGTGCAACATGACATCACAACTTTTGCGTAAACATTATCTCTACGCATTTTGAGCTATCCACGTGTATCTGCGTGTATGTCTACGCCATTAACGTCCGAGTGATTCCACGTGTCTGTACATGCCGCCAAATGTCCAGTCATAAATGCCATTAACCCCAGTGACGGTTAGGTTTAGGGACGGGGTTGAGGTAAGTCATATATTAATATAACGTTAAGTCAACGGCGTTCATAAACACGCTGAAAAGCGATTATGCGTCTTGATAGCACGCCAAAAATAGAAATACGAATTGGCGTGTCATACACATGCTACTTCATGAGATCAGTCTGCACAGTATGTGTATGTAGTTTCAAAAAATTGCGCCAACGCCATAATTTCAAAGGGGACATGATAACAACTCTATAAGTACATAATTGTATCAAATAACCATATCGAGACATACTGGTCCATTCTCATTTGTGTTTATTCTGCCAGAGTCTCTTCGTCATCTGGGTCTGTTCAGAGACTATTTATATATTCCGATTCAAACATGCAAGGCTAAATGACATTCAAAACAGCGTCTCTCACTCTCTCAGCCCTTCCGCTTAGACCGACTGCCATAGGTATCAAGTTACACCCTCATCCAAAGGCAGGGCGGGGATATGCAGCTCATTTGCATTTAAGGTTGTATACACCAAAACAGCTCGTTTTTAAACAGGCCCCAAAAATGACCAAGACCAATATTACATCTAGTAAAAAGGGGCATAATAGGTGCCCTTTAAAAAGTGTTCATTAAAAGCACATTAAGCTGCGAAACTTGACTGTTCCTTAAGCCTTGTTAATACTCGCCGCATCTGCGAGTTTGCTTTGTTACAAGTAACAACATTTTAGACTTTGGTCATATCGCCTACTCTTAATTGTGTTCGATAATTATTTCAACCAAAATAATCATGATATATGTTTTCCATAATCCAGCAGCCCTAACATCTAGTCGTCTTGCTTTAGAAAACACGTATACTCTGTCTTACCATTCAAAGGTTTGGGGTTAGCACATTTTTTATGTATACTTTTATATAAGATGCATTGAATTAATCAATAACAGTAACAACACTTATAATGTTACAAAGTATTAATATTTCAAATAAATGCTGTTCTTTTGAACTCTCAATATGGTTTTCACAACATCATTAACAACTGTTTTCAACGTTATAATAAATGTTCCTAGAGCAGGAAATCATCATATTAGAATGATTTCTAAAGGATCATGTGACACTGAAAACTGGACTAATGATGCTGAAAATTCAGATTAACCATCACAGGAATATATTTTTAGTTTAATACATATTCAAATAGAAACCTGTTATTTCAATCGAAATAATATTTCACAATATTACAGTATTTATACTGTATTTTTGATCAAATAAAAGCAGCCTTGAGAATAAGACTTATTTTATATTATTTTATATAATAAATCTTACTGACTACTTTATTTTATATAAATAACCTTACTGACCCTAACTTTTGAATGGTAGTCCAGTTATCCAGTAAAAAAAATGGTTATTTTCTATTTTTAATCCATTTTATGTAAAAGTCACTCTGAACAGTGCAAGACCAAGACAAGCATTGTGGAATATAGTACCTTTGGTCTGAACACTGTACACTGTCTGCATAATTATTCCAGTAGTATGGTATGCTAGTCCAAAATGACTCAAATGTGCTCTTTGAGAGATACTGTACTGGCATGAAGAGATGTTGTGCTGTCTGCATAATGCATGAAATGACTTTAAATTAGACATTAGAAACCTTCTGTACTGGGCGAGAACGCATTGAAATTCACATGGTGTTCCACCAACAGATCAAACAACAGTCGGATGGGCGATATCGATCATCAGGTCAGAGCGCAAGAACAGAAGATACGTCTTGATCGGATATACAGTACAAAATAGCGTGGTGTCAATCAAAGCGTCCCCGCCTCCATCCTGCTCTCCTGTTTATACCCTGATTTCACGCAGCCGCCATTTTGAAATGGTTCTGGTGCGAAGAAAACCAGAAGTGCCGCCTTTAATCATAGAAGAGTCGCGAAAACGATGGCATATTGTTGCGTTTAACGTAAAAATTATTTTTGTAGTCATAAAATTATTGGGTAGTCCAAGGCATTGTTGTTTATCTGTACAGGGGTTCTTCCCACTGGAGGCTCGCTTTCGATTTCAAAATGGCGACTGCGTGAAATCAGCGTTTACAGTAACACATGACCTGCTCTGTTGTTTTTGTAGACCATGCTACTGAGGAGAAGCTGGAAGGGATGCATTAAGGTAAAAAAGCAAGAGTGTTTGCCCCCAAATTCTCTGACTGGCTGCTGTGTAAACCATCCCACACGTTGTATCTGCACTATTAGCAATGATGTTTTTGCAGAATGACTTATGCAAAATGGATGGTCTGTTCAAAGAGGATTTGGTTTGTGTGGCATGTGCAATGCCGAACAGAGTCTTAAATATCAGATACGGGTCAGAATTGCAGCGGTCTGGTCAGAGGATCCATTAGATGCCGCAGTCATGCATCTGTCAGGGTGATGGGCCATGCCTTTTTGTAGACATTTGCATTTCATGCTTTGGTGACCCAATCATTCATGGTGTGTGTGAAACCATCCCACACTCTGAGTATTTCCTCCATTGTGAACATTTTGGCATGGACACTACCATTCTAAAGATTGGAATCGGTAAGGTTTCTTTAATGTTTTTGAAAGAAGTCTCTCATGCACACCAAAACTTATTAATACTGTTGAAAATACACTCACCTAAAGGATTATTAGGAACACCATACTGATACTGTGTTTGACCCCCTTTGGCCTTCAGAACTGCCTTAATTCTACGTGGCATTGATTCAACAAGGTGCTGAAAGCATTCTTTAGAAATGTTGGCCGATATTGATAGGATAGCATCTTGCAGTTGATGGAGATTTGTGGGATGCAGATCCAGGGCACGAAGCTCCCGTTCCACCACATCCCAAAGATGCTCTATTGGGTTGAGATCTGGTGACTGTGGGGGGCTTTTTAATACAGTGAACTCATCGTCATGCTCAAGAAACCAATCTGAAATGATTCGAGCTTTGTGACCGGGTGGAAGTAGCCATCAGAGGATGGGTACATGGTGGCCATAAAGGGATGGACATGGTCAGAAACTGAGCCAATTGGCACTTAGGGGCCTAAAGTGTGCCAAGAAAACATCCCCCACACAATTATACCACCACCACCAGCCTGCACAGTGGTAACAAGGCATGATGGATCCATTTTCTCATTCTGTTTACGCCAAATTCTGACTCTATCCGAATGTCTCAACAGAAATTGAGACTCATCAGACCAGGCAACATTTTTCCAATCTTCAACTGTCCAATTATGGTGAGCTCTTGCCAATTGTAGCCTCTTTTTCCTATTTGTAGAGAAGATGAGTGGTACCCGGTGGGGTCTACTGCTGTTGTAGCTCATCCGCCTCAAGGTTGTGTGTGTTGTGGCTTCACAAATGCTTTGCTGCATACCTCGGTTGTAACGAGTGGTTATTTCAGTCAAAGTTGCTCTTCTATCAGCTTGAATCGCTTGTCGCCCATTCTCCTCTGACCTCTAGCATCAACAAGGCATTTTCGCCCACAGGACTGCCGCATACTGGATGTTTTTCCCTTTTCACACCATTCTTTGTAAACCCTAGAAATGGTTGTGCGTGAAAATCCCAGTAACTGAGCAGACTGTGAAATACTCAGACTGGCCCGTCTGGCACCAACAACCATGCCACGCTCAAAATTGCTTAAATCACCTTTCTTTCCCATTCTGACATTCAGTTTGGAGTTCAGGAGATTGTCTTGACCAGGACCACACCCCTAAATGCATTGAAGCAACTGCCATGTGATTGGTTGATTAGATAATTACATTAATGAGAAATTGAACAGGTGCTCCTAATAATCATTTAGGTAGGTGTATATTTAAATAGAAAATAGTCAATTCAAATTATAATAATTTTTCAATGTTATTTATTCCTGAATTTTCAGCATCATTACTCCAGTCTTCAGTGTCACATGATCCTTCAGAAGTCATTCTAATATGATGATTTGCTGCTCAAGAAACATTTATTATCAATGTTGAGAATAGTTGTGCTGCTTCATATTGTGGTGGAATATGATTATGTGTTGAATAGGAACAGCAATTATTTGAAATAGAATACTTTTGTAAATGTATTTACGGTCACTTTTGAAACAATCACTTAAAAAACAATCAAACAGAGCCCAAACTTTTGAACGGTAGTGTACTTGGCCTCACGATGCTGAAATTTTGGTGCTTTACAGCTGCGACCATCACACACTTTTGTTGTATGTTCATCTATACATCGCATTTAGTATCCAATAGAAAAGTAAAATCATGTTTTGAGCAACATAAGGTCATCGTCAAGTAGATGATGACAGAATTGTCATTTTTGGCTGAAGTAACCCTTGAATGCCCTGTGTTATGTGTGTGAACTGCAGCAACAGCAGCTGCAGCAGCAGTATCTCCGACTGTCGGACCTGCACGGAAAGTCTCAACTGTGGAAGGGCATTGTGAGCATCAGACTAATAGAGGGTCGCAACCTCATCCCTATGGACCAGAACGGCTTCAGTGACCCTTACGTCAAGTTCAAACTAGGCTCTCAGAAGTACAAGAGCAAGGTATGAACGACTGCAGCATTTCAACACGGCAAGTTTAATAAAACATGACACTGAGGGCTCTCTCTTTAAATGTCCCTGGGGCCGGTTTCACAAAAATAGACCGCATCTGCCCATCATCATGACAACCTGAATGTCACACGAAGAACACTTCACTATACGTATCAGCATTTCTGAGAACCAGTAAAAGAACATCACTTTTCAGTAAGTTATTTTTATCTTCTGTGCAAACAGACAATTCCCAAGACCCTGAACCCTCAGTGGATGGAGCAGTTTGACTTGAATCTGTTTGACGAGGAGGGAGGCGTTCTGGAGATCTCAGTTTGGGACAAAGACATTGGAATGAGAGATGACTTCATCGGCCAGTGAGTTTGATTTCAAACGTTAATACACTATGTCTGTAACTTGGGAATCAAACCCATGATTATCCCATTGCCAGCAGTCTCTAACATTAGACCTATACGAAGTAAATGTGTTGAGGATGGTGTTTAATCATTTTAGATGTCAGCTGGACCTGTCAAAGTTGAGCCGAGAGAAGACGCATAAGCTGGAACTTGAGCTGGAGGAGGATAAAGGGACGCTGGTGCTGCTGGTGACCCTCACCGCCACAGTCGCCATCTCAATCTCTGACCTATCCGTCAACCTACTAGACAACCCACGCGAACGCCAGCAGGTGTTGAAGAGATATGTAAGTGTGATGTCTACGTTTCTGACATCCACATTAGGGTCTCTGATAGACAGTGTTGCTGAGAACGGTTTCCTCTGAGAGAGACTAAAAGTCCTTTCACACATTGGGTCTCATTCATGAAACATTCGTAAATATACGACTAAAAATGAGAGTGATTTGCGCGTAAAGAGACCTTCTCGAAAACTTTTCTCCTGATTCACAAATACTTCGTAAACGTCAGATGTGATAGTGAAATGTGTGTGTGTGTGTGTGTGTTAATGAATTCCAATCAGTCGTAAATGGTATGAATGCGAATGAAAAAGAAAGATTTCTCGGATGCAGAAATTGAAGTATAGTTATCAGAAGTTCATTCAAAACGCCACATTTTATTTTCAAGCGTACTAGTGGCCTATCAGGTCCTAAAAAAGGAAGCTTGGCAGCATATTACAAATGCAGTTAATGGAGTTTCATCTGTTAATCGAACAGTCCCAGAAGTGAGAAGAAAATGGTTTGACATTAAGCTTGACAGCAAAAAACGCAACATGACATCATGACTATTGCGTAAACATACACGCCACTTTCGAGTCAAGTGGCGTGTTATCTCTACGCATTTTGAGCTATCCGCGTGTATCCGCGTGTATCCGCGTGTATGTCTACGCCATTAACGTTCGCGTCATTCCGTGTGTCCGTACATGCCGACAAATGTCCAGTCCTAAATGCCATTAACCCCAGTGACGGTTAGGTTTAGGGATGGGGTTGAGGTAAGTCATATCTTTTTTTTACCTAGGATGGTAAGGGAACAGTCATAAATGCCATTAACCCCAGTGACGGTTAAGTTTAGGGATGGGGTTGAGGTAAGTCATATATTTATATAACGTTAAGTCAACGGCGTTCATAAACACGATGAAAAGCGATTATGCGTCTTGATAGCACGCCAAAAATGGAAATACAAATTGGCGTGTCATACACACGCTACGTCATGAGATCAGTCTGAAAAACTAATTAATTCACTTCGGAAAAATCGTATTCAAACTGGAGAAGGACCGCCATCGATCACCAGATCTGCTATTACTGGCTCTCATAATAAAAAAGAAAAAACGTAAGTAATTATTACTATATAAAATATTTTTTTTTCAAAATGCTGTTTAAATATGTACCCATTGGTGAATTAAAATGCAGTCTTATTAATGAGCAAAACGTTCGGATGTTAAGCACACCATTTACGCGTGGCTGGGAGCAGGTTTAGATTTCTTGCGTACCAACTAACATTTGGAAAATACGAAAATTTTAATGAATCCGATAATTTACGCCAGAACCACTTTACACACGATTTACACACAAATTCGTTCAGCTCGTGTTTCATGAATGAGACCCAGAGATTCCAGAAATTACACATGATAACATGACCCGGGATTGTTTGATTTCGCTTCATTCACACTCCCAGTGATTTGCCGGGATCTGTGAGTGCGCCCCGGAAAAGTAAAGATCCCGGAAAAGACACATGACGTCAAGATGAGACGTGTAACGTACACGTCGAAAACATGTACACGCGCATACCATTCCACAAAGCTAGTGAACGATCTCAGCTATAGCGCGGATAGTGAGGAGCTCCTGGTCTCTGCTTCGTTCCAGTTTGCAGACATTTGTTCGTCCTTTCTTTGTTGATGACGAACACAAACTGTCTTCTAAGAGCAACAGAGTCGCGCGATGGCACGAGCATCATCACTTAGACACAACCCTTACACCATTGATCCTGGCTTTTGTTCACACAGCGCGCATTCCGGGACTGATTCCGCCAATGTTACTAGGTCCACAACCCGATGTCGGTATCAATCCCGGGTCATGTTTGCGTTCACGCAGAAGGCGTTCTGGCAATTTCCCATGATGAATGCGTTGTGTGAAAGGGGCTTAAAGGGATAGTTCACTTTGAAATTTAATTTTTTATGTTTTATCTTACCTCAAGGGCATCCAAGATGTAGGTGTCTTTGTTTCCGTAATATTTTCAAATTTGATATTTTTAGGTCAAACTGTTGTAGTCTATCAGTCATTTAATTGAGGTCTATGGTCATCACCTCAAAGAGCATGCACAAGTCCAAATTTAAACATGAATTTAATGACTCGTAAATGTAAGTACACATTGATGGTCTAAGACACGAAACGAGCAGTTTGTGTGCGAAAACGAACAGTACTCTTGTAACCACAGCCACGTCCAACCTATCTGAAGGCACGGTCTGTGCATGCGCCGGAAGTGATCTCTTGCGCGTGTACGTAAGTCATTGATTACACAGAGATTTTGAAAGTTTTACCTTTCACTGTGAAGATCTAAATATATTTAGATATATCGAAATCGTCTTCCATTGTGATTTCCTGTATATCTAATGTAAACAATGAGTGACATTAGGGCTGGGCGATAAAACGATAACGATAATTATCGCGATATATTTTTTCTCGATAAAACGATATCAAGAGGTCGATAAATGTTCGATAATGTTTATGCGCCAAAAGCGGAACGAAACTCATTTGAACCGCGCGGGCCACACGGAGCATTTATCCGCTCGGCTCAAAGTCCAAACGGCAGTGAGCGCAACACAAGCTCGCTAGAGCAGACGCGATTGCTTTGATCGTCTCGCTCAAGACATCCAGCGAGAAGCGCTTTAGTTCAGCGAAGAACACAGATGTCAAGTTTAAACCAGTTTAGGTCAGATGAAACACCGCTGACGAAAAGGAGAAACACTGTATGCAACGATCCAGTTCGAATCTGAATCGATACTGAATCCATTTAGCCTAGCATGGATTTACTGTAAGGTTAGCCTAGTAATATTAACTGCACCTTGAAATGTGGGATATACATATTTAATTGTATAATACTATTAATGTAGACAATTCATTAAATGTCTTATGGAATATGAGTACAGCATTTAATAATATATTTAACTGTTAGGCCACTGTTTTCATACAAATACCACAGAAAACATAAAGTTACATTTTGCCATGATAGTGAGGTGCTAAGTTATAGGCTATGCCTGGTTTTATCTGTGGTTATCATCATCTAAATGCATGAGACTGGATGACCAATAGTTCATTTTAATACAACTCAGTCAGAATATTACTTTTGCCAAATAAAAATGTGGTTGTTAGATTAAAAAAAAAAAAAACAGATGTTACTGTTTTTGTTAATGAACATAAATTTAACATTAGCTTAGTATTAGCTTGAGTTAGGATGCAGATTTACTGTCAACTCACTGTCAAATATGCATTTGAGACAAAACATGTAATTTTAATATTGCAGCCTACACTGCAAACTGTGCTGAAGAAATATTTTTCTATTCATATATTTATTTTAGGGAAAAATGTTTTACGGAAGAATGTTCTACCTCGTATTTGTGAAATGTTCACCTGTTTGGCAAGTGTTTGTCATGATATGTTCTGACAATAAAGAGTAGTTTAAAACCACAATTTATGCTCTGGTTAATACAACTTTCACTTGGGAGCAAAAATCTGCCTTTAAACTTGGAAGAAATAAAGATTTGACATATATCGTGATAATTATCGATATCGACTGATATAACAAAAATTATCGTGATAATTTTTTTTGGCCGTATCGCCCAGCCCTAAGTGACATACACGCGTGAGAGATCACTTCCGAGGCTTTCCGGTGCGCTTGCGCAGATAGAAGCGCACTCGCCCTCAGATCACTTAGACATGGCTGTGATTACAAGTAAAAAACGATATAAATACTAGAGCCAGACCGTTTTATCGTCCGGCCGATATTATCGGCTGATATTAGGCATTTTCCAAAATATCGGTATCGGCAGTTATAATGGCCGAAAAATGAATATTTAAAAAATAAAATAAAATGGACGAAACACACTTCAATGATCTCTCCTTGGCATGTTATATTGAAAATGTTTTACAATTTGCAGTATGATGTTATCCATTGGCTCATCATAGACTAGCTAACCACAAAGCTAGCTAATGCCACTATCATCAGTGAAAGACCACTAAGTAATGATTACTGTATTTATAACTAGCATATCTCTAGTTACAGTCCCTGCATTGTAAAATGTAAGTTATACTTGCGAGGAGTGAACATTTAGACATAGAGAAAAAGTATCAAACGTATCTTGAGCAGAAAAGTTAGCTTTTCTTTTACACGTGTGTGAAATCCAACAATATTTAATAAAAAAAAAAATATCGGCCAACATATATCGGAATATCGGATTTTAAAACCCAAAAATATTTGTATCGGTATCGGCCTTCAAAATCCTTTATCGGTCGGGCTCTAATAAATACTGTTCATTTTTTCTTAGACCATCAATGTGTACTTAAATTTACGAGTCATTAAATCATGTTTAATTTGGACTTCTCTGTGCATGCTCTTTGAGGTGGTGACCATAGCCCTCCATTAGGGTTGGGTATCGAGAATCGAGTATCGATTGGAACCGGGACTAACTTTTCGTTTTTCCCGGAATCGTTCAAAAGTTAAAATTTCGATTCCTAGTTTCGATATTCACAGTCAAAGAAGAAACCGCTGAACAACACCAACGAAGAAGCGTCTACCGGATGTGTTGGCATAACCGCGAGAGTCGAACATGAGTAGCTTACGTCGGCGGTCCAAAGTGTGGCTTCACTTTTCTAAAAATAACGAAATCTCGGCAAAATGCAAAATTTTTGACAAAAGGAGAATTTGTGACAGAAGGAGTATTTCCTTCAGAAAGACCGTTGGTTAGCAAGGTTAGCTTAACTTTTTTGACCCTACCTCTTAAAAGAATCGGAATCGAGAATCGTTAGGAACCAAAATCGAAACAAGGAATCAGAATCGTAATCAGAATCGTTCAAATTCAAACGATACCCAACCCTACCCTCCATTATATGATTGACAGACAAGAACGGTTTGACCTAAAAATATCAAAATTGAAAATACTGTGGAAACAAAGACACCTACATCTTGGATGGCCGTGAGGTAAGCTAAAACATACCAAAAATCCCTTTAAGTTGTCCTCAGGAACTGGTAATGCTCCACCCTGTAGTACACTTCTGTGACCAAAAGGGGGCGTAATATGACCACAGTCCAGTGCACTACTGGATTAACTGGGTCTCCTTCACAACTGGACCACTGTGGATGAAACAAAGGCAGAGAGAGAGACATCTCGCTCCTCTCAGAGTTGTCTGTCCTCTCTATTCACGGTTTGTCTTTGTCCTGCCACTGTCCCCTGGAGGGCCGGTCAGTGAACGGCTTACAGAAACTCGCCACCAATGCAGACTGACCTTCTTTCATAACAGCTGCATAATGAAGATGTATTCGTGAGAGCCACCAGATAATCTGGCGTGGCGGCTCGATGGTTTTGTCTCGACGTCCGAGGCCAAGCGGCTTTGACGCAGACACAAAACTGCTCGCGGACTCTGACGGGGGATTAGAGAAAGTTAGGGCCAAAATAGAGCTGTCAGAAACATATGGATGTATTACTGCTCGCTGTGAATGTAGTTTTTGTTCTTTTTTCAGTGTTCTCTGAGGTCTCTCTTTAAGCTGAAGGATGTAGGAATCGTGCAGGTAAAGATCCTACGGGCCGAGGGGCTGATGGCTGCTGATGTCACAGGTAAAAAACACATGTCACTTCCTGTATTCGTTTCATTCAATAACCAACATTCCTACTGTAAACTGGATGGTCCATAAGACTCTTTCCCAAGGATTTTTCTCAACACCTCGGTCTCTCTCTTAAGAGCGGAGTCTTTTCATTTCATTTTTAGTTTATCTAGTTCTTCTCTCAGGAACGGCCCACACCTCATGGGTTCTGATTTCACGGTTCTTCTAATACCACACCATGGTGGACAAAGGCTTTTAAGAAGCTTTCGCGCACACACACTGTCTGTTTTCAGTGCCACATTTTTTCAGATTACTGTTTTCTATTGTAATATATCAAAAAATGTCATTTATTCCTGTGATCAAAGCTGAATTTTCAGCATCATTACTCCAGTCTTCAGTGTCACATGATCCTTCAGAAATCATTCTAATATTATGATTATCAATGTTGAAAAATTTCTGTTTTTTTTATAGTAATATTAAACTATTTCAAATAAAACATTACTAATGTCTTTGCTATCACTTTTGACTTTAAGTACCCAAAGCTTTTGAATGCTAGTATTTATTAAATTACTGTTTATTAATTATAGCATTGAGGCTCTACCAATTTCAAGCTGTTTTAAATAAATGCATAATTATAATACCGAGTAAAAATACTAGAAATGTATTAAAGCTACAGAGTTCAATATTTATAATGCATCATATAATATCTCAGTTGGGAATTTGAAACTAAAACCTTTCGAATGCAACATTGTGTTTCAGGAAAGAGCGACCCGTTCTGCATTGCGGAGTTGTGTAATGACCGTCTGCAGACACACACGGTCTACAAGACGCTGAACCCCGAGTGGAATAAAGTCTTCACCTTGTGAGTTCATTATGCATCCGCTTCCAACAGAGGACGAATTAAAATATTCACAGCTGATGAAGTTGTTCTGACACCTGGACTCAAACATGCAGTCGATCGCATTTACAAAAGCAAAAATCAGCTGCAATTGGGCTTGATTGTGGAATATATTACATGAAAATGTAATATAATACGTGCACATAATACATGAAAATGTATCCCATTTACTTTATCATGAGGAGGGGGGGGGGGGTGGCTACATTATCTTTTATCAAAATGCAATGATTTTCAAAAAGCTTGCATAACCACGGATATCAAAAACATTTATGGTTACACTTTATTTTAATGATCCACTACTATCTATAAGTAACTTTGCAACTACATGTCAACTAATTCTCATTAGGGCATCAGTAGACTATTAGGTTAGGCTTAGCTGAGCTAAATTAATTCTTCTAGTTCATATATCAATCAAACTTTAGGAAATTATATTACACATAAATAAAAATGCTGTAACAATGAACAGGAAAGGAGGAATCAATACAATGCTGTGACCGAAAAAAAAAAAAGTCTGTATACTGAGATAAGATTGATTTTTTTTAAATTAAAGTCTACATTTTTTATTGACTATTTTATTGACCACCTTTTAAAAAACAGTTGAAAGTCGATCACTTAATAAAGTTATTTTTTTAAACAGCCTCATGATGAAAGATATTATTCATCATCCAATCAAATCCTTAAGTCAAGTACCACCCTGAATAATTACAAACACTTTCCCTCAGAAATACGTCAAATTATGAAATGCCATTTGAATGTGTTGTATGCGTTTCATATTGACTTTAGTATATTTTTAAATGTAAAATATCAAGCAATATTATAGTCAATATTAACTCTTTCCCCGTCAGTGTTTTTGTTTTAAGTTTACAGCCAGCATTTTTTTAATAATTTTCACAAAATTATCAAAACAAACTGTTTTGATAATAATAATTTTATTCTAGGTTCATGTAGGAATGTTAAAAAGGATAGCAAAAAATGAAAACTCAGTCATTAATTACTCTCCCTCAAGTCATTCTAAAACTGTAAGACTTTCGTTCGTCTTCAGTACGCAAATGAAAATCTTTTTGATGAAATCTGAGAGATTTCGGTGACACTTTACAATAAGGTTTCATTAAAAAACATTAGTTAAGGTGTTAACTACCATGAATGAGCAACACATTTGTTGCTGTATTTGTTCATCTTTGCTAATGTTAGCTAATAAAAATAAAGCTACTCATTGTTTGTTCATGTTATTTCACAGTGCGTTAACTAATGTTAACTAGATTTTAATAAAATATTAATAAATGTTGAAATTAACATGAATAAAGATTAATAAATGCTGTATAAGTGCAATTCATGATAACTAATGTAGTTAACTAATGTTAACTAATGAACCTTATTGTAAAGTGTCCATTGACATACGCAACACTTTGACGCTTCAAAAAGTTAAACGTTAAACTAATTCATATGAATTGAGTGGTTTAGTCCAAATTTTCTGAAGAGACTCGATCACTTTATATGATGAACAGACTGAATTTAGGCTTTAATTCACATATAAACATAAGCTCAAGCGGGTTCGCTTGACGTGCGAGAACCAATGTTGTTCATTCTCGTTACACAGCACGAAATTCAATCTGTTCATCATATAAAGCGATCGAGTATCTTCAGAAAATTGACTAAACCACTCAATTCATATGGATTAGTTTTACGATCTCTTTATGAACTTTTTGAAGCGTCAAAGTGGTAGTTGCGTAGCCGTCAATGGAGGAACAAAGCTCTCAGATTCCATCAAAAAGATCGAAAGGGTGAGTAATTAAAGGAGTAGTTCACTTTTAAAAAAAACTTTTGCTGATAATTTACTCACCCCATGTCATCCAAGATGTCCATGTCTTTCTTTCTTCAGTCGAAAAGAATTTAAGGTTTTGGATAAAAACATTCTAGGATTTTTCTCCATATAATGGACTTCAATGGGAACCAAACGGGTCAAGGTCCAAGACAGTTTCAGTGCAAACTGCAAACTGTTCAAAGGGCTTTAAACGATTTCAGACGACGAATAAGGGTCTTATCAAGCGAAACGATCGCTCATTTAAAAAAAAAAAACAAAGTTTAAGTTTTATAAGCTCAAATGTTTGCTTGCCTTGCTCTGTTCTGTGATGCGCGTTCGTGACTCACCTGTTCTAACTCTTTTATCGAAATGAACAAATCTTTTTTTCGTGTGATTTGATTCATTCAACGAACGAAATGAACGAGTTGACTCGGGAAAAGATTTCGTCTGAAATCGTTTAATGCCCTTTGAACAGTTTGCACTGAAACTGTCTTTTGGACCTTGAACCATTTGGTTCCCATTGAAGTCCATTATATGCAGAAAAATCCTGGAATGTTTTCATCAAAAACCTTCATTTCTTTCGAAGAAAGAATGACGTGGACATCTTGGATGACATGGGTTTGAGTCAATTATAAGCAAAAGTTTTTTTAAAAGTGAACTACTCCTTTAATGGCAGAATTTACATTTTTTGGTGAACTAACTCTTTAAATAGAAATATTTCTATGGAATTTTGTTTGGTGTTTGATTAAAAAAAAAACTCTCTCTCTTTAACCCCACAGCAATGTGAAAGACATTCACTCGGTGCTGGAGATCACGGTGTACGACGAGGACAGAGATCGCAGTGCAGATTTCCTGGGTAAAGTGGCCATCCCTTTATTAAACGTAAGTTTCCCCCATTCAAGCTTCTTACTGTAGATCCACGTGTGTTTTTAAAGGCGCTTTTATAGTCGCGTTTGAAACAAACAGCCTCGAGATTGATGGTGGCGCGTCTTTAAAAGCGCACACAGCTGTGTCTCCCGGTGCCTGGGTAATGTCTCGATGACAGAGGGATGCTGGTAATGAGCAGGTACTTGTCAGAGTTGGAAGTGCTGGAAGGAGGAGGGAGGGGAGCGGGGGGGATGTGCGGCTGGCTGTTTGATGCTGCCGCTGGGAGATCAGGGGTCAGTCGAGGAGGGGGGTCCGTTGGGGCTCTGCCAGACAGCAGGCTGTCACGTCTTCTTCACACAGATCCGCAACAGCGAACAGAAGGCCTACGTCTTAAAAAACAAGGAGCTGACAGGGCCAACAAAGGGGGTCATCTTTCTCGAAGCAGACGTCATCTTCAACGCCGTAAGTGTGCGCTGGATGTTGTGTCTTTTGTTTCTGCTGTGTGTTTTTTTTTTCTTTCACACTGTCGAATATGCAATCGTTATTGATGCATAGAGAACTCCGGCACTAATTAAAACAAATCAGACGTGTTTCGTTTCGCTTCAAGGTGAAAGCCAGTTTGCGGACGTTCGTTCCACCAGAACAGAAGTACATCGAAGAGGAGGCCAAAGTCTCTAAACAGGTAATATGACAACAATATAACTATTCTTCAAAAGGAATAGCTCACAAATAAATGGCACCTCTGTCATTATTTAGTCCCCTTGGTGTCGTTTCAAACCCACATCGTGGAGTTTAATTCTTTTGGAAGAATCACTAAATGGCTTTTTCAATACAAAGACACTTTAAAGTGCTCCAAAACGGACATGAAACCACAAAAAGCAGTTCAGATGACTCTTGTGATGTATTAAAAATGGCGACACCAAAATGGCATGTATAAGAATGTGGGCTAGTATTAATTTACATTATGTATATATATATATATATATATATATATATATATGTTTATATTACGGCTGAATAATCACATCCAAAATAAAAGTTTGTGTCTACATAATATATGTGGGTCTACTGTGTAGAATTATTTTGTATATATTTATATATACACACACACACACACACACACATGCATGTATATTTAAGAAAAAAATATTATTTATATCTAAAATATTTATATATAATATAAAATATATAAATCTATATACAGTATATGCATGAAAATATTTCTTTAATATATATACAAGCATGTGTGTGTATTTAGATATATAAAAAACACAAACTTTTATTTTGGATGCGATTAATCGCAATTAATCGTTTGACAGCCCTAATATATATATATATATATATATATATATATATATTGTATTTTGAGTTAAAGTTTATTAATTAATTAATATATTGTATTTTTATTTGAGTTAAAGATTAATAATTTGTAACATTTTTTATATTTATAATTTTATAATTTTTTTATAGTTTTTATACATTTTTTATTTCAGTTTTTGTTGTTTTAGTACATCAAGAAAAACTATGAAAATTAGAAATGTTTCCTTTACAACTAGCTGAAATGAAGTTTAATATATTAATATTTAATTTACCTTCAATTATCATTTTTTACTTTATATAAAGTAATACAAATGTTTTAAATTTTATTTTAGTTAACTATAATAAACCTGCTTTGGAAGACTTTTATGGTGCTTTAGTGATTACTTGAGTGTGTGTGCCTACATAACTATATTTTGGGGACATATTTGTACCGAGAAATAACCAAAACCTGATAAAACCTCCATTTAGGTTTCCTTTGTAAAACTGGTATAAAAATAAAGTAATTAAAGGTTTTTTAAAAATGTAAAAAAACACCGAAAGTTTAGTGTGACGGGTAGGTTTAGCTGTAGGGTTAGTGTAAGCGGATAGAAGATACGGTTTGTACAGTGTAAAAACCATCACGTCTATGGTATGCGTGTGTGTGTGTGTGTGTGTTAGAAATGTCTACATTTGTCCTCCATAGATAAAATAAGAGCATACGGGTATGAAACCACATTAGGAGCGAGACGAGTAAATAATAAAACAATAATTTTAGGTGAACTGTCCCTTTAATCCGACGGCTGCAATCAAATCAAAATCACCCCAACGAGGGCCGGCGGTCCCATGCCCGCCACACAATAGGCCGACGTGTTTGGGACAGGGGGCGCAAGTGCTGAATCGCAGCGTTTTCCCCCTTGCCCTGCCGCTCTAGGTGTTGAATAGAAATGTCAAGCCGGCCCTCATGAGAGGAGAGGGGCCACCCCAGAGGGCCCGGCTGCGGCTCTACGGCTGGGCCTGCTCATTGTCCTCTCTCTCAATGTGCCTGCGTGACAAAAGCGCTGAATTGGAGGGGCTGGGCTGAATCAGACGCTGTCACAAAGCTGCGCATTGAGCAGAACAGACCGATTCTTCAGTCCTTTATGCCCGTCTCAGTGAAGAGTTCAACCGTGGATTCAACCCGTATATCTAACCCCAGCTGTCAGTCACACCATCACTTATGGAGATGATTACATTTGCCTCGTTGTTTTTTTTTTTTTTTTTTTTTTTTTTTGATATGCTCAAGTTTTGTGCACCTTTTGGGGTGGTTTGTGTTAATCATGCTTACCAGAACAGTCGTTTGATTTTCTTTAGTTCGGCCATTGATGGAAGAGATAATAATGTTTAATTTTCTTTAATATTTTTTTTTATCTTTAATATAATAAAAACATATTAATAAAGGAACTAAAAACTAATTTTTAATGTTTATTCTGTAAAAGTTGTATAATATATAAAAAAGTCATATATATACACGAAATATATTAAGCTGAACATTTGTTTTCAACATTCATAATAATAATAAATGTTTCTTGAGCACCAAATCCGCATCATTAGAATGGTTACTGAAGGATCATGTGACACTGAAGACTGGAGTAATGATGCTGAAAATTCAGCTTTGATCACATGAATAAATTAATTTTGGAAATATATTCAAATAGAAAACAGAATTGTAAAAATTGTAATAATGTCTCACAATATTAGAGTTTTACTGTATTTTTTTTGATCAAATAAATGCAGCATAAGAGACTTGCCAACCACAAACTTTTGTGGGGAAGTGTGTATTGTTTTAATCTTTTGTTGGAATACAAAATACAATAGAATTATTATGATTCTGGTAAATTATATAAAATATTTCCATGGCATTAAGGAGTATCCTTAAAGCCTAAAACTATTGTGAAAATTATTTTATGATTATATGAAGGAACATGAATATTCTTTTAGTTTCAATGGCATACAATTCTATTAATATTAAATGTACAGAATAAATACTGTATATGTGTATGTATATATATATATATATATATATATATATATATATACATGTGTATGTGTGTATATGTGTTATTTACACACATACACGTATATATATATATATATATATATATATATATATATATATATATATACACACGTGTGTGTGTGTAAATAGATCATTATTGTTTGAAGAGAATGTTTTGTGGTTTATATCTAATAGAACATGTTTTGGATGAATTTCTTTCTCATATTCCCTCATGTCAGCTGCTGCAGCAGAATTTTAACCGAGTGAAACGCTGCATCCTCTTCCTCATTAATGTGGGCTCCTACATCAACAGCTGTTTTCAATGGGAGTCGCCCCGCAGGAGTTTATGTGCTTTCTTGGTAGGTGGCAAAACTCTACTTCTAAATACACACAAACAGCCAAAGACTTGCACCATGCACCACTGTTACAACGACTTACAAAGAAACTCAAACTCACTCAAACTGGATGATAGATAGATGATAGATAGATAGATAGATAGATAGATAGATAGATAGATAGATAGATAGATAGATAGATAGATAGATAGATAGATAGATAGATAGATAGATAGATAGATAGATAGATAGATAGATAGATAGATAGATAGATAGATAGATAGATAGATAGATCTCTCGTGTGTTGAAGAGCTGTGGTGTGTGAAGTGTGCTCATAGCTCAGCACTGAAGAACCCTTGAGCTAAATCGAGTAGATGTGATCTCTTAGACGACGTCCCGCTGTGACCTCGTGCCCGACCTCACCCCGCACCCCCGCCTGCCCGTCTCTGAACACCTCGAGAGCCCTTCACACGGTTCCCTCGCATTCACACACTCCCTCCTGTACCTGGAGGAGGCGCTGTACACTCTCAGTCTCTCCAACAATAGATTCACATTGCTATTTTCATCTGTACCTGTTCTTGAAAATTAGCTGACCGAGATTTGACCCTAAGTTTAGATCTGGTTTACAGTTTATCTGGTTCACCTAAAAATGTAAATTCTGTTATCATTGACTCATCCTTAGGTTGTTTTAAACCTGTATGAGTTTCTTTCTTCTGCTGAACACAAAAGAAGATATTTTGAAGAATGTTGGTCGCCAAATAGTTGATGGACCCCATTGACGGTCCCACTTTATAAGTGGCTTTTAAGTACTATGTACTTATAGTGAAATTAATAATTTGATACAATGGACGTATTGTGTACATACATGTTTTTACATTGTACTTATGTTTTGAAAATACCTGCCTGTAATTACAGCTGTGATTAATTTTTAATTACACTGTTGCCCCTTAACCCAGCCTTAAACCGACCCATACCACACACACCTGTCCCTAACCTTTCCCGTATCACACCTCAACAGCAGCTAAAGTGTTTTACAATACAACCTGAACACAATAAGTGCATTGTACTTATTTTTCGATGTACATAATACTTAAAGCCACTTAATATAAAGTGGGACCAAATATTTAATAATAGTATATTTAAAACAAAAAAATAACTTTTGTGTTCAGTAGAAGAAAGAAACTCATACAGGTTTGAAACAACATGTGGGTGAGTAAATTAATTTTCAATTTTGGGTGAATACAATTATACAATACTACATATTTTTCATTACTATATACAATATACTATATACAATATACTATATATATATATATGATATATATATATATATATATATATATATATATATATATATATATAAGTATAATATTGTGTATACTTATACTTATATATATATATAATATTGTGAAATGTTATTATAATTTAAAAACCCTATTTTGTATTTTAAAGTATTGTAAAATGTAATGTATTTCTTTTTTTTATATATATATAAAATATATATATATATATATATATATATATATATATATATATTAGCGCTGTCAAAAGATTAATCGCATCCAAAATAAAAGTTTATGTTTACATAATATATGTGGGTGCACTCTGTATAATTATTTTGTGTATCTATATATACACACACTCACACATGCTTGTATAAATTTAAGAAATGTTTTCATGTATATCCTGTATATAGATTTATATATAATTTATATCATATATAAATATAAATATTTTATAAATAATATTTTTTTCTTAAATATACATACATGTGTGTGTATTTATTTATATATATATACAAAATAATTATACACAGTGAACCCACATATATTAAGTAAACACAAACTTTTATTTTGGATGCAATTAATCGCGATTAACCGTTTGACAGTCCTAATATATATATATATATATATATATATATATATATATATATATATATATATATATATATACATGTTGTCACATAGCTTGGCAATCATAAACTTACACATTAAGGATGACAACTGTATACTACTATATAACTATACTAATATATTGTATAATGAATAATAATAATCAATGTTATTATTTATTGGATATTGAGTATGTATTAAGTGTAATACCTATATTAAACTGTCTCATGGTTTATTGCTTTATTAACTGAAATTTAAGTGTATTAATGTTATAAAAAAATGAGATGTTATTTTTAATGTAGCAAGTTATAGGCTATATTGTTATTAAGTTATCATTTGGACATTTACTTGGCGGAAAATGGAATTGCACAACTTCTGTTAGTCCATAAAATCATAGTCTTAAACGTGGCGTTGTCCTGATTGTTTAGATCTTTGTGGTGGTGGTTTGGAATTTCGAGATCTACATGGTCCCGTTGTCCTTGCTTCTGTTGCTGACCTGGAATTACTTCCGGCTGACCTCCGGGACGGAGCCGCGCGAGGGAAGTGTGGTGAGTGCTTTTATGAGTCTAATGATTGCTAAATTTGTGACATTTATCTCGAGCTCATTTTGGTCGTTGTAGGCCGCCACAGGAAATTGAAACGTCTCCCCGAACCCAAACTAGCTTTGATTATTTGAACCAGCCATCAACTATTCCAGGTCAATAAACAGCTATGTTATATTGTGCATGTTTATTTTGTTAAGATGTGTGCACAGCCGGAATTGAATGTTTTTATTCCAATTACTTCAGGTAATTAAAAGTAGCACAAATATACGAGCTTTTAAACGTGCCATTCCACTTACCTAGTGTATTTACTTATCTCATTTTCCAATTAAATTGTGTCAAACTAATTTCATGCCATCGTGAAATGTTGCCAATCACACTAAGGGTGTGGGCAAAACTCCCTGAAAATTGATTCAATTTTAGTTGTTCAGATGGCGTGGAATGAGTGCTGATGACTTTCAATGAGCGCCATTTCTCGAGAGGGTGTTCACTTCCCAATTAAGCCATCAAAATTTTAATTAAATTTTTATTCAGGAGTATTCGGTCAAAGAGTCAGTGGCGATATGCATCGGATGAATCTCAAAACAAAAAAATAATAATTTTCCACTTCTTTACAAATTAAAATACGGAATTATCATATTGGCCAGCATGAATAAAAAAAAATTATTATTATTATTATTTTTTGTGAGCTGGATTTCAGCTGACGGACACCTGACAGACACACAAGAGAGAATCGTTTTCACTTTCAGAAGGAGATTGACACAAATATACAGTCTGTCACAAATGTGAGTCGTATGCGCGTGTGTTTTCATATGTGGGCTAACGGCTAATAAATGGCGGAACAGTTGCCATTAAAATGCTATCAGCCTGCATGAGACGTGAGTGTTTAAATCTAAACTCGCCAGCAGGGAAGTGTTTTTGCTCAGAGGTTGATCTTTCATTGCTCTGGAGACATAAGGAAGTCTTCATTTATGTTTCATTTAGATATCAACCTCGTATCAAAAGTCGAATTTAAAATTGCTTATGGAGAAATACAAATGAGACGGTTGTTGACACTGAGTGTGAGATGGGAAAATTGTGATTTACAGGCCTGGAAAAGTCATTTTAAAAGACTATTTTGCTAACTGATAAAATGAAGATGAAAAACTATTTTAAATGCTATTATTTTTGTGTTTTTTATCCTTATCCTTATCTTTTGAGACATGTTTGAGTAAGCATCAGGATCTCACTTTTATGAATTGTGATTCAGATTTATATTGACTTTTGCAAACTTTTGGTATCGGGGCAAATCGGAGCGCAGTTTGAGATCTCGTCTGAAAATCCATAGGAGACTATTTATATATTTATATAGCAAAATATATTTGCTCTCCATTTGAACTCTTTTCTCACCAGCATTTTTGATCATTTTTCACAAAGGTTTCATGGCCCACAGAATATTTTGTTGTATATGAATATATGAATATGCAATAGAGACTCTGCTTAAACACACACACACACACACACACACACACAAAAAAAACGTTTTATCCTAGCTTCATGGATTCTTTTTTTATCAACACTTGAATGTGGGTACATTTCATAAAAAAGCAACATTATTCTACATATGCATCTGTTTGCATATGATATCGTTTCAGTCAGTACTCACTAGGGGTGGAACGGTACACAGAAGTCACGGTTCGGTTTCGGTACAATGGAGGGAAAAGCAAAACAAAAATACAGAAGGCATTGTATTCTTTAAATAAGTTTTATTAATAAAGGCATAGAACCAGTTAATTTGTAGTACACTGACAATAGTTTTATATAATTAATGTATTAATTAAATGAATAAAAAGACTTTGTAATATGTTTGGTAATTGTACCGGAATTAATTTAAAATTATTTTGCAATATTTCAGATCAATATATTTGTTTTCCTTAATTTTAATTAACATTAATAATTAACAATGTTAACATTATTCTCATCTGAATTATAACTAATTTATTTCTGTATAAAATAATACCAAACGGTTCAAGGTCCAAAAGACAGTTTCAGTGCAGCTTCAAGGGGCTTTAAACGACACCAGATGATGAATAAGGGTCGTATCAAGCGAAACGATTGGTTATTTAGAAAATAAATAAAAGTTTAAGTTTTAAAAGCATAAATGTTCGCCTTGCTCTGTTCTGTGATGTGCGTTCGTAACTCTCCTGTTCGAACTCAAAATGAACTAATCTTTTTTCGAGTTATTTGGTTCATTCAACGAACGAAATGACTCAAAAAAAGATTCGATCGAGGGCGCGGGTATAAAGCCAACGTTTGAAGTGAACGTGCGTTCAGAGCAAAGACGGTTCAGAGCTAGCCGATGGTACAGATTATGTGACCCTAAAGAAACCGCGTATCTAACAGTAGTTCCGCATAACATTAATTAATTTGCATGCATGTTTTATTTATTTTTATACCGTGTATTCTCCGTGTAAATTCGTGCACCGAACCGTGACGCCCGTACCGTTTCGGTTCAATAAGAATACATGTACCGTTCCATCCCTAGTACTCACAGATTAAGGCTCAATCCCAATTCACCCCTTGGCCCTACCCCTTAGCCCTACCCCTCGGTTTTGCGCGTTCACGTCTAGGGGTAGGGTGTCTCAATTCTTCTTGAGATCGAGGGGTAGGGCGAAGGGGTAGGGCTACATAGCCCTCGAAACGGACATTTTTCAGAGGCACACTCCAAACGAAGGGCTAAGAGAAAAGTTCACGGATTGCATCGGAAATCACCGGCGAGATGGACCGCAAACGGTTAAACATTTAAATTTAGCGCCAGATGATTCCACCACGCACTTTATTTACTCTTATAATAACACTATAGTCGTTTAAATTAAGAAATGGTATAATAAATTACCTTTCCGATCAGAAAAGACATACATTTCGAGGAAGGGATGATTATAATCATCATGTTTATTCAAAGTTAAGAGCAGCTGCGCTGATTATCAGTTGTTGTCATGGAGAAATCCTGTACATTGCCGACGACTGATGACGCATTAGGTTCATGAAGGGTCGTTCCATTTCGTAGGTAAATATTCCAACCCCTTGGCCCTTGTCACTCCGTTTTAAGGGCCAAGGCTACACTCGAAAACAAGGGGTAGGGCTAAGGGGTGAATTGGGATTCAGCCTTAGAAGATGTTATTGCGCCCCCAATTATATAACAGTGAAAACGCGGAAAGCCGGAAATTTCTTTCAATTGTGGAGAAAGAGTTAAACTCATTTCTGCTTTTCCTAGCAGAAACAACTGAGATTTCAATGAGATCGCATTTGTGATTTTTCTTATTGTGGCTTCACAGCAAGCGATGGAGGACCTTCTTGAGGATGTGGATGAAGAGTATGACAAAGATGACAAGGTAACCATACAGTTCATAATTTCCTGATTAACTCATTAAAGGAGTAGTTCACTTATTTAAAAAAAAAACTTTTGCTGATAATTTACTCACCCCCATGTCATCCAAGATGTCCATGTCCTTCTTTCTTCAGTCGAAAAGAAATTAAGGTTTTTGATGAAAATATTCCAGGATTTTCTCCATATAATGGACTTCACTGGTAACCAAATGGTTCAAGGTCCAAATGACCATTTCATTGCAGCTTCAAAATGAACAAATCATTTCTGAGTCATTTCGTTCGTTGAATGAACCAAATGACTCGAAAGAAGATTTGTTCATTTTGATAAACGAGTTCGAACAGGAGGCACGAACACACATCACAGAACAGAGCAAGACGACCATTTGAGCTTATAAAACTTAAACTTTGTTATTTATTTATTAAATGAGCGATCGTTTCGCTTGACAAGACCCTTAATCATCATCTGGAATCGTTTAAAGCCCTTTGAACAGTTTGCACTGAAAGTGTCTTTTAGATCTTGAACCGTTTGGTTCCCATTGAAGTCCATTATATGGAGAAAAATGCTGGAATGTTTTCATCAAAAACCTTAATTTCTTTTCGACTGAAGAAAGAAAGACGTGGACATCTAGGATGACATGGGGGTGAGTAAATTACCACCAAAAGTTTTTTTAAAAGTGAACTACTCCTTTAATATGCTTCTTTCCCCTTGCCGAGGATCTCTCTTGGCCGAAGGAAATCTAGCCTTGTTTCTCTAGAATAGCACTATCGTTTGTGGTCTTGTGCGTTAGCTGAAGCTCGATGGGACAGCTAAAGGTTGGCGCACGGACACTCAGTTTAATATATGTGTCAGTGCTTTAGTTTAATTGCACCTGAGGCTTGCGTTGCCAAATATACTCAACATATCCCAGATGTTTAAGTCCAGCCATCCTTCGCGTTCCCATAACCCTTTGTGCGCCACAAGGCAGCCATTAGCAGCCTGACCTTTGACCCTGGGAGCTAACTTGGGTATTTTGGCACAAATGACCTAGACACCTGTTTTCCATTCATAAGGACCCCTCATAGGCCCGGGCTAAGCCTGGACATATGTTTGCACTTAGCTTACCGCCGGCTGGTCATGAAAATACGCAGAGGGTTAGCATCGCTCTCCAAGCTTTCAAAAATTGTTCCTGTTAATTTATGGGGACAATTGATTTGTTGAACTCCGACTCTGTAAGTTGTCGGAGAAAGAATAACACATCTTGCAGCCCGTCCCACTGATTTTACAACCAACCAGTCGCAGGTGAGGCCTGGGTTTCAGAATAAATGCTGTCATTATTGCGTATGCGTTTGTGTACAAGGGCAACATGATGAAAAACATAAGCTAGCATTGCTTTAAGCGATAATATTTTATTGAAATATTAAATAACCCATACAATTGTGTAATTACAAATCACGTGTTGGCGTATTTCCTGTTGACACAGGAAGTTGGGGCGGAAGTTTAACTTTGATACAATATAAAGTTAAATAAACAGCTTTTTTAATTTGAAATATAATTTTTTGTAATGTCATAAATGTCTTTACTGTCAATTTTGATAAATTGTCCCAATAAAATTATTAATGTCTTTAAAAAGAATCTTCCCAAATTTTTTAACAGTGTAATTATTTATTGATCATTATATAAAATCCATATACCGAACTTCCTCTTGTGTTACTTTACTATAAACAGTTACATTAGCAGTTATCTTTATTATACAGTAGTAACTTATTTATTGTTATGCCTGGGAACATTTACTAGAAAATTAAATTGCAGCCTGACTATTTGCTTCTTGCTATTGAAAATATATTTGTTTTTGGTCCTCAGAATAAAACTTAAAATATATTTAAGTTTTTTTTTCTCAGAATAAAACTTAAAATTTAATTTCTCAACACTATAACATACTCAAAAACTCTAAGAACTATTAGAAAAACCAACACAAATATATTTATGTTTTTGGTCCTCAGAATAAAACTTAAATATATTTAAGTTTTTTTTTCTCAGAATAAAACTTAAAATTTAATTTCTCAACACTATAACATACTCAAAAACTCTAAGAACTATTAGAAAAACCAACACAAATATATTTATGTTTTTGGTCCTCAGAATAAAACTTAAATATATTTAAGTTTTTTTCTCAGAATAAAACTTAAAATCTAATTTCTCAACACTATAACAAACTCAACAACGCTAAGAACAATTAGAAAAACCAACACAAATATATTTATGTTTTTGGTCCTCAGAATAAAACTTAAAATATATTTAATTTTTTTTCTCAGAATAAAACTTAAAATTTGATTTCTCAACACTATAACATACTCAAAAAGTGCTAAGAACAATTAGAAAATCCAACATAAATATATTTATGTTTTTGGTCCTCAGAATAAAACTTAAAATATATTTAAGTTTTTTTCTCAGAATAAAACTTAAAATCTAATTTCTCAACACTATAACAAACTCAACAACGCTAAGAACAATTAGAAAATCCAACACAAATATATTTATGTTTTTGGTCCTCAGAATAAAACATAAAATATATTTAAGTTTTTTTCTCAGAATAAAACTTAAAATCTAATTTCTCAACACTATAACAAACTCAACAACGCTAAGAACAATTAGAAAATCCAACACAAATATATTTATGTTTTTGGTCCTCAGAATAAAACATAAAATATATTTAAGTTTTTTCTCAGAATAAAACTTAAAATTTGATTTCTCAACACTATAACATACTCAAAAACACTAAGAACAATTAGAAAAACCAACACCAGGATATGGAATTTGATTGGCCGTAACTTTTAAGATTTCCATTTGAATTTGATTGAGATTAATTCAGATCTAATGTTTAATATGATTCTTTTTGGTTCCAAGGAATTGTGTGTCATTCAGAGGCCCTCTTTTCCATATTAATGAAGCTGCGGTTGGGATTGGAGACTCGCTGCTTTTGTGTTTAGCTACACCAACTAACCTTTTAGTCTAAAGAGAAGAGACACCAGCAAGCAAACAAAAGCTTCCCCACCCCCACGTCTTTCATTTCTCAAAACAACTAAACTTATATTACCTTGCTGGACGATTTCCTACAGGCCAAAGCACAACTGTCATACATGCGACTCAAAATGAACTCTAACTGGCCATGTGTTGTGCACTCAAACAACAGGACTCTGAAAAAAAGGGCTTCTTGGACAAATTCTACGCGGTTCAAGACGTGATCATAACGGTTCAGAACGCTCTGGATCAAGTGGCCTGCTTTGGGGAACGAGTGAAGAAGTGAGAAGTTTGGATATTATTATGTCATTAATACATTATTTATATTAATTCTCATGCTGTCCCTTTCTTTTTTTAGCACGTTTAACTGGTCTGTGCCTTTTCTGAGCTGGTTAGCCATAACAGTGCTATGTGCCGTTGCCACGCTAATATACTTCATCCCACTACGGTACATTGTGCTGGTCTGGGGTGAGAAATCCTATTGCTCTTTTGCTCTTTTTTTTAAAATTCAAATGATTGCTTAGTCTGTTGAAAAGTAATTTTTAGATGTAGATGTCCAAAACTACATGTGTTCGGTTGATCTAGATCAGATGCATTTCTCTAAAGTAGGGAAGCACAATATATCGGCCGATATACGTTCATTTTTAATGTTATCGTTATCTGGCCAATAAAAATAATTTGCCCGATATATTAAAGCCGATAAATAGTGGATTATTTCCTTCAGCTGAGACACTTCAGTTCGCCATGGTGATTTCGAATTGCTTGAAATACACTCTAAAACATCATGGGTTGTTTCAACCCAAATTTGGGTCAAATATGGACAAACCCAAATGTTGGGTTAAAAATTGAATTAAAAAAATTACAGTTGAAAGAGAAAGTTGAAGTTGGGTTAAAATTTGAAATAACATTTTTAACCCAACATGGGTTTGTCTATTTTTGACCCAAATTTGGCATTTTTTTTTAGAGTGTGTGATTGAAATCGCTTCAAAAAACTAAAATACAGTTAAGTGCAACATGTGTCATATAGGTTGTATAAAATTACAATGAGAACATAATTGTGTGCTTGGGACATGGATTTTAATGATGAGACTTTTGTTTTATTTAGATTTATCGGCTTTCAATTGTAAAGAATTATCGGTTATCGGTATAAAATTATCATATCGGTGCATCCCTACTTTGAAGGCTTTTACACAAGCCATGTTCTTGCATTCAGGTGATTTACTAGCATATGAACAATATGCATGTCCCACACAGGGATCAATAAATTCACCAAAAAACTGCGGGACCCCTACAGCATTGCTAACAACGAGCTGTTGGACTTCCTGTCTAGAGTTCCATCAGACATTCAGATGGTAAGGAATTGATGATAAGTGACGTATTTTCATTCATTAGAACATGATTCGAGACTCATTTGTCCAAAATCTCCTCTTCAGGTTCAGTACAAAGAGCTCAAACCGGAGAACACTCAGAGTCCCTGCAGGAAAAGGAGGAGCAACCCCAGATAGATGCTTTACATTTCTATACAACAGCCTCCAAAGAACTGCTACACTGTGCAAAGACTTTAAAAATGAGATTGTTTTAAAAAGAAAGTTACTATCATTGTCTAAAGGAGTAATTCACTTTTAAAAAAGCTTTTGGTGATAATTTACTCACCCCCCATGTCATCCAAGATGTCCACGTCTTTCTTTCTTCAGTCGAAAAGAAATTAAGGTTTTTGATGAAAACATTCCAGGATTTTTCTCCATATAATGGACTTCAGTGGGAACCAAACGGTTCAAGGTTCAAATGAGAGTTTCAGAGCTGCTTCAAAGGGCTTTAAACGACACCAGACGATGAATAAGGGTCTTATCTTGCGAAACAATCTGTCATTTCAAAAATAAATTCAAAAGTTTAAGTTTTATAAGCTCAAATGGTCGCCTTGCTCTGTTCTGATGCGCGTTCATGACTCTCCTGTTCAAACTCGTTCTTCAAAATGAACGAATCTTTTTTCGTGTCAATTGGTTCATTCAATGAACGAATTGACTCAAAAAGATTCGTTCATTTTGAGTTCGAGTTTGAACAGGAGAGTCACGCACATCACAGAACAGAGCAAGGCGAACATTTGAGCTTATAAAACAAACTTTTTTAAAATATTTTTTTTTAAATGAGCGATCGTTCGCTTGATAAGACCCTTCTTCATCGTCTGGAATCATTTAAAGCCATTTGAACAGTTTGCACTGAAACTGTCATTTGGACCTTGAACCGTTTGGTTCCCAGTAAAGTCCATTATATGGAGAAAAATCCTGGAATGTTTTCATCAAAAAAACTTAATTTCTTTTCGACTGAAGAAAGAAAGACATGGACATCTTGGATGACATGGGGGTGAGTAAATTATCAGCCAAAGTTTTTTTTAAAAAAGTGAACTACTTTAAATAAATTGCACAAATATAATAGCACAAAAATCAATTGTTGTACAAAAATGTACTTTTATTATTTATATGCCCATTTTTACTCACAATCAGTGTCTTGAACATTTTTATAAAAGGAGAGCACAATGGGGGAAAACGTTGCAAGCCGAATTTGAACTTGCGTAGCCCACGTGAGCGCCACAGCTCAAATAACATGTGCCTACACTTGGTCATAGCTCCAACAAATTAGTCATTTTAAATGTTACTTTTTCAATCAGTTGAGCCTATATAATGTGGTTTTGAGTACAAAAGTAACAGCTTGAGAGTGTTTAGCTTTCACAAACTTCTGCACAACTGAATGTAGAGTATGCCACTGGTTCAACTAGAAACCCCCCCTCAAAACATTACAGTGAACTTTGAACCATTGAGGTTGCTGTTCATATCATAATTATTTTATCCACAAGCACATATTTTATGGAGAAAATGCATGCTGTGCATCTGAATCGAAATAATATGTGTACATGGAAAAAAGTGACTGTAAATACAATGTGGAAACATTATTTATGTTTGTCTCAACGTTGACAGTTAAGGCCATTGCACACGGAGTCTGAAATTCGCGTCCAAAATTTCCAAACGTTAAAAAATAAATATGACCTCATATGTCAATCACGCTTGCACACTGCCTCCGAAACTTTCGTCCGTCATAAAAAAAAAAAAGTTTTTCGGATCTGTAGCAAACAGTTTGAATGGTGTTTTGAGAATTAAGAGCCACCAAATCACGAATACGAAAAAAACATACGAAAATTTCGGACTCAGTGTACAATGGCCTTTATGCTATATGATAAATGATGAAATTGTGTTTTATTGTAATATTTGTACATTATGTTGCTTGTTAATAAGATGAAATATTTCTTTATGGTATATGAGCATGTATAATTCTTAAACAGATGTACTCGAGGAGAATAATTATTTGTTGGAAAACATTATTTCCAACATTTGTGCTGATTCAAAGAAAAAAGCAATAGCTTTGACTTTGCATGTTTATACGAGGCTGGAACCAACCAATGAAAACCTCTTTCATTTGAACTTATGGTTATTTATGTTTCTGTATTCTTTATTGCTCTTCTGAAATTCGTCAAAAATGTCATGATGAAACGTCTCAACAAGAAATCACATTTTATCATTTTATAACACTCAATATGGCTTTTTTATTTGCCACAATATGCACCAATGCCACATTCACAATAAGACCAGGAATGTGTATTAAAAGAGTAAATAGGGACCATTTTGATTTCATGTTGACTTTTAAGTAACCGCACAAGAAAAAAACAAATTAATACATGCAATTAAACATGGTGCCAAGGGGTTTAGAGTGCATATGGCATTGCATAATCCAGTATTTACTCCTTGTGTAAAATGTAGATTGTTAATCGTTTGTCCAAGAGCATCCAATTAACTAATCCAGATTAGAGATACAGTATGTGTGAAGTGATGCATTTTTCGGGGAGGGACAGTAAGAGATAATGAATGAGTCATCAGGTGGAGTTTTGTGTCTACATTAACAAGTTCATATGGGCAACTGGAGGGTCCATCTCCCAGTTACAAATGAAAGGTTTATAATTAGTTTCTTTAATCTCTGCCTTATTAATAAATGCTTCTTTGGGAATCAGGACAGACTAATTGAGCTATGAAGGGCATCTTTTTAAAGTAGCAAAAGAGCAGTCTCTCCTATGGCCTGGGCTTTTAAAAGAGATTAATGAGAATTTAAAACGGTCTTGGGTTTCCCTTCTCACTGCACTTTAATAAAGACCAATGAAATTCTCCAGTGTTTCCATTGATGGTTTAAAGATCGAGGAGAACACAGATGGTTGGGTAAACTCAAAGAACAAAAATGTCTGTTTTTATGGCACTGCAGTCAATAATGTAAGTGCCTAACTTTCCTAACAAAAGAGAAGTTGCTATTGCACAATTAATGTCAAGTTCAACAACAGATCTATATTTAAAGACTTGACTGCTATGTCGGTTTAAGCATTTTCAGCGATCTCTGGGTGACTTTCAAGAAAACATGTTCAGGTCACATTTCCTTTCAAATCTAAAGGAAAAATTAGACATTATATGTTACATTAAGAAAATAAAGCCAACATTAGGACCATACATTTTTCATTACGCAAGTATACTATGTTTTATTCCATTGTTTTTATATATTTTTGAAATTGAAATCAAATGAATAAATTGCATGTATATATACAGTGTATATATATATATATATATATATATATATATATATATATATACACACTAGTGCTGTCAAATTGATTAATCGCATCTAACAAAAGTTTTTGTTAGAATATGTGCATATATTATATCATCATTAATCAATATTAACCCTCTGAGGTCTAGTGTGTATTTGTGGTCCTTGAGATGTTCTGACATGCCCTGACATTTGTGCTTTTTCAGTTGCTTATAAACATATTAATGGTACAGGTGAAATTACACTATATTTAGCAGAAACAGGGCTACCATAATATGTGAGCAACATGTATGTACATGTTTGTATATTACAGAGAATATTGTTTACGCGTGGTTATTGAAATAAAAATGAAAGTTTCTGAAATAAGGCCACAAAACACATACGAAATATGCGTTCACAATACTTTTGACTTATGGATGTTTTGGCCTTTTTTGATCATTTTGAAGTTTTTTCTTCAAAATGATCTGAAAAACATCCTGTCTAATCATTCACATAAAACTGTGAATTATTCACATAAAACTGGTTATATTGTGAAAAACATTTTTTGTTTGCCAAGGCAATATGCTAATGGGCGTGAACAGGCCAGCCCCATCATGTATAATTAGGTGATTCTCACCTGAGAGAGACAAAGATACGCATAATAATGAGCCTTTCATTCAGGTGAGACAGACAAGAAAAAATTGAAAGGACAACACATATATATATATATATATATATATATATATATATATATATATATAAATGAAAGTCAAAAACCCATTTTTAGTCATACCTGGAAACAAATCCTGGTCAAATAGGTTATATGGGCCATTGTGTAGAATTGGTTCAAAGTTAGAGTTGGAAACATCTTGAAAAGAAAGTATTCTTTTTAAAGTAGGCCATTTACATTTTATCATACATATTTCAAAATTAAGGATTCGTTATTTTGATATGTGCATTGCATTAGCTTGCATTGGATCACAGTTGATTAGTTTATTTTTGACAAAACATACTATATATTTAACAGATGAGCAGAAACTGTCTAACTAAAGCTTATTTGATGTCTATTTTGTATATAATTTAAATTGCAGTAATTAGACTTTTTGTGTTGCATCAATGAAATTAAATGAGGGGAAATGTGCTTAATTGGTAAAATGGTACTAAAAAATGGTTTGCATTTAAATGTGTTGTATGCATGCCACACAAGGGAGATTTTGCATTTTAGCAAAATATAATTTTATAAAATATAACTAATTTCTTTCTCGTGAATTTGTTTTGAAATATGATCTTGACATTTTGTGAGATTAACCTGCCTATTGACCGAATACTGATATTGAATATTTACTGTATTGGAAATATGCATTAATATACAGTTTAAAAACAAGAGGAAAGAAAACCTCATATCCATCAAACCATCATATCTTTGCTTGCTATCTGGAAACCCACTCACGAACACCAAACTAAAACATAGCTCTGTGCAAGCACAATGTATAAACTTCTCCAGTCCAACTCACCAATACTATTGAACTGCAGTTCATTATTCCTCAAGATCCCTACACAACTCAAACATAACGCCCCGGGCAGGATTCAACACCCCCTCAGGCTCAGATACCCCACCGGATCATAAAGGGTGGAAAAAGGTGAAAAGTGCAGGATGCAACGTGGAAATCATTGTCAAGATTGTATTTACCGGGATTCAACTCATTGTGTAAAGATCTGCTTATATGCTGAAAGAAGTGGTAGCAGCGGCACGTCTCATGAGGTTTGTTTGCTCCTCTTAGGTACAAAGTGGTAACACTTTAATCTAACTTATGTCACCGCTGCACAAAAAAAAAAGTGACATCCAGCACTAACGCAATGCATGATGCTGAAACGAGTAAAGCAACAAATTACAGAGTAAAACACGCCATGCCTTGTTCATCTCCATACCTCATCCCTACTGATCAGAAATACCAAAGACTGTGGCATGGCTACAACACATTTAAAATTAATAATGGTCCGATCTGTATGTGGAACACGTAGCAGCGGTTGGAAAGCAATGCATGAAAGCTGCCCCCAGGTGCTGAGCAGAATATGAGCACTGGCACCTCTGCGGGTTCACACAAAGTGCTATGCATCTAATTGCTGGAGTGTCCACTCACAGTCACTGTGTTTCTCCACGGCATACTAATGCACTCACGGCTCCGCATGCGATGAGTGCCAGTCTGGCCTTGCATACTCCCGGTGTCTGTAGCGCTGATTAGGGGGGATTTTAGCCATAGATGGAGAGCTCTGCAAACAGAAGAAACAGACTGCTGAGTGTTTGCAGATTAGGTTATTGTTTAGATCTGCTGGCAATGCTCACAATGTTACTGTTTCAATCGAAGATAGTAGATCTGACGTACCGGATCAAGTAGGATTAGAAGGTTAAGAAAGGATTACTGTTGTCTTTGAGTTGAGAGTTAAGTATTCTTTAGGTTTTAGGTACTTTGCACAATACGCCTGTCATTAGCAGTAATTTTCTGCAAATTGTTGTTAAATATAATATTGTTGAAGGATAATAAACACAAGTTTGGCCCAATTAAAATTATTTTACAAGGAACTGAGAAAACATGAGAAAAACCCATAATTTTCTCAACCAAGCCCAAGGTTTAGTTAAAGGGATACTCCACCGTTATTCCCTTAACTAAGATGAGTTGATACATACCTCTCTCGTCTCGTGCACTCAATCGTACTCAATAACATAGTTTAAAAAGAAAAAAATGGTGGAGTATACCTTTAAGGTCCAGAACATGACATCAAACTGTCTTTCTTCATTGACAGTCATTCAAAAATAGCCGTGAATATACAAAATAGGGAATTCTGAATCATTTGCTCACCCTCATGTTGTTCCAAATCTATGATATGAATAATATATTTGGAAAATGTCCAATTGTGTTGGTCTATAATGAATGTCAATAGGGTTCAAACAATGACAATGCTAATTTTCTTTTTTAGGTGAACTATCCCTTTAAGGCGCACAGATTAAAATGGTATTTCTTTGGTTCAGATAAAAAAAATAAGGAAGCATTCTGAAGATTGAAAGGGGAAACTACAGTCAGTTAAAAAGCTGACAGTTATCCCTTAACCATGCCTTTCCTTTCTACGGACCGCTCTGGTAAGCACACTTTCTGATCTGTTATACAACTACACAGCCGATCAAAATTTTGGGATTCGATTGTTTTTAAAAAAAGTGCTTTAAATTGATTAAAAAAACATTGAAAATGATAAGAAATGTTTTTGAGCACCAAAACCAGCAGAGAATGATTCCTGAAGGATAGTGTGACACTGTAATGGCTGCTAAAAATCAGCTTTTCCATCACAGAAGTAAATTAATATTTAAAATATATTAAAATAGAAAACAGTTATTTTAAATTGTAATAGTATTTCACATTATTTCTGTTTCACTGTTTTCTATTCATCAAATAAATGCAGCCTTGTGAGAATAAGACACTTTTTTCAAAACCATAAAACAATCTTAGAGCCCAAACTAAATGTAGCGTTCAATAATATTTTAGTTCTATAATAAGTAAACACTTGCACCACATTTTATTTTCATTCCTTTACATTATCTCTCTATACTTCAAAAACATTTGTATCAGTATCTTTCTTGTTTTCCAGATAAAACTTGAGACGTTGAGGATGAGAGCACACCAGTCCAGGTTGGCATATACCCAATTTGACTAGCTTTTTTTTAACCAAGTGACAGAAGTATCTGCACTAAAATGCTATAGAGTTTGATTGGATGCAAAGCCTTTGACACCAACAACAAGATATATGTTTCTCCTCCAATTTTAGTTGATATGGGTATTTTTTTCGGGAACACTTTACTTAAAGGGGTGTGCATAAGACTAACATGACACCTTCATAATCATGACATGAGTTATGAATATGAAGGACGTTTTATGCATGTTTGTGACAAATGTCATTAAGTGTAATTCGCTCAGTTATGACATTTTTAATGCAAATATGACACTGTTTGAGATGTCTTTGTTATGACACTTTGACATAAACCAATAGATCATAACCTGTCAGTGTCTTTGTCATGACACCTTGACATTACTAAGACAACACAACCTGTCATAAACTTGACAGCAGATTAATTATCAAACTTAAGAAAACACCTAGCTTTATTGGTTAAAATTGCATTAAACTATCAGGTGGTTGGTTTTGACATTGCCTGTCATGAAGCCATTATAACTTTTTAATGAAAAATCCACTTAGTACCACTGTAGTTGAGGTCACGAAAAATATTCATGATGACACAGTTATAATGGCCTCATGACAGCCAATGTCAAAGCCAACCACATGACAGTTTAACTTCATTTTATGTCAAGTTGTCATGACAAAGACACTGACAGGTTATGATGTTATGGTTTATGTCAAGATGTCATTAAAGACATCTTAAACAATGTCATATTTGCATTCAAAATGCCATTATTGAGTGAAAGACACTTAATGACAGTTGTCATAAACATCTTTCATATTCAAAACATATGTCATAGTTATGAAGGTGTCATGTCAGTCTTATGCATACCCCTTCAAATAAAGTGTCACCCTTTTTACCGTTTAGTTTGCATTTAACAATGTAATTCCCTGCTCTTTACGACTGTGCTTCAGAAAGTAACTACTGTATGAATAATGGATTCTCTCAATCAATACGTCCTCTCATTCACAGGAGTCTCTCCACAATCTCAAGAAAATGATATTTGTGTTCATTTTGATATGTGCCGCCCATTCGTCTCAAGGCCTCAGTTGGGCTTGGAGAAAGCTTCCATGCGATGTGAAGCTTAACAACAGCTCTGTCGTCTTGGACTGTTCAGAACGATCTTTGAAAAGAATCCCGAAAAACCTGATCTGGAATACAACTGAACTAGACTTTGCGAACAATGAAATACATTACCTCCCAAAGGACGCCTTCTGGAATCTGACTAAAGTTACAAAGATAAACCTCAGCAAGAATCAAATTGAACAATGCCTTAATAAAGACCATGGGATTTTCTCAAGTTTGGCTAACCTGGAGACTTTGCTACTCAACAATAATATGATTTCAGCAATTCCTAGGGATCTCCCTCCTGGACTGCAACGGCTGAGCCTCAATTCCAACCGTATCAAGAAAATTGGACCATCAGACTTTGTAGGAACAAAGAAACTCAAAGTTTTGACATTAGATAAGAACTGCTATCATGACGCAAGTATAGAACTGACAATTCACAATGAAACATTTCAACATTTAGATCTAACTGTGCTAGAACTGTCCAGAAATAGAATACAGAAAATACCGTCTGCTTTACCCAGATCCCTCCAAACACTCTCACTTCTCTTAAACAGGATTGAGCAAGTTCATGCGTCTGACCTGAACAGTCTAACAAACCTGACAGTGCTTGATTTATCTGGAAACTGTCCATTTTGTTTTACCGCTCCTTTCCCATGCACTACCTGTCAGACAAAGAATAACGCTCTACAGATTCATCCGGATGCTTTCAGTGAACTTTCCCAACTGCAAGACCTACGACTGTCTGGAAATTCCTTACAAACAATCAACTCGTCATGGTTCCGGAATCTTCCTATGTTGAAGTACTTGTATCTTTCCTTCAACTCACTGATTAGTGAATTGGAAAGCGGAAAATTCTTAAATGTCCTCCCACAAGTGGAAGTTGTAGATTTCTCATACAACAATCCGTCTCAAACATTTTACCCAAGAATGAAACTCTCGAAAGGTTTTGCTAGATTGAAATCAATGCAAGCACTTCACATGGAAGGCTACAATTTCCATAATCTTTTTGAGGAAGATCTCCGACCTCTCTTCGGTTTGAGAAACCTATCCGTTCTAAACTTGGGAGTCAACTTTCTCCAACATGTCAATCTATCAGTGTTCAGGAACTTTCACAACCTGTCTTTGATTTCGTTGATTGACAACAGGCTAACATTTACAAGTCCAATTCGCAGACAAGACTGTAGACGTGGCGTTCTTTCTGACGACGATGAGGGAAACCGCCGTGAAGGCCCCTACATTCACACAAATGAAGAGTTCCGCCATTACCCACCGTTTACCAAACCTGAGTGTCTGGCAACAGGACCAGTTTTGGACCTCAGTAGGAACAACATTTACCACATCAATCAAATTTTCTTCACAGGAGCAGAGAACATCACTTGCCTCAATCTTTCCTCCAACTTCATTGCATCATATTTCAATGGTACAGAGTTTGCTCACTTTCCCAATCTGAAGTACCTTGACTTGTCTCGCAACCGAGTCTACATGCGTTCAGATTTAGCACTGAATGAACTGAAAGAATTGGAAGTATTGGATTTGAGTTACAACAATCATTACTTTGAGGTGGCGGGTGTCAGGAGCACTCTGACATTCCTGGAAAATCTTCAGTTCCTCAAAGTGCTGAATCTCAGTTGGAATGAGATCAATTCGCTGACCAATAAGACTCTGCGGAGCGAGTCACTGAAGGAGCTACAGTTTCAAGCCAATCGACTAGATATAATGTGGAAGAAGGGCCGTGGATTCCAAGGTCTTTTTAAGTCTCTTTCAAACCTAACACACCTCGATATATCACTCAACAAGCTTTCCGAAATACCGGACGATATTTTCAGCTATTTTCCATGTACGCTTAAATATCTTGGCATGAGCAGGAACACACTCACTGATTTTGAGTGGGACCAGCTCAAATATTTACCCCAGTTGGAGACTCTGGATCTAAGCAAGAACAAATTGAGCAAAGTCACTAGAAAACTATCAAAACATACAAAATCTTTGAGGGTCTTGGACTTGAGTCATAATCTGATCGTCACGTTGAAACACAGCTTTCTTAAAGATGTCAAAAGCTTGATGATCCTTAACCTTGCTTTCAACCGCTTAAAACATATCAGTGAAACATCCTTCCAGACAGGTAACGATCAATACCCACTCACACTGAACCTGCAGAGAAACCCTATCCATTGCACATGTGACCTTCTGGGCTTCATTCTCTGGTTAGAGAAAAGCGACACAGTCCTTCCTCGTCTAGCAACGGACATCTTGTGCGACCTTCCGGAATCCAAAAGGGGACATCCAATGGTCAATCTGGACTTTAAAAATGCCTGCATCAACAGTGGTATTGATCAAATCCTATATGTACTCACCTCATCTATCATCATTGCCATGATGTCTACAACTATCGCAATACATGTGTTCTACTGGGACATATCCTACATTTATAATTTCTGGAGAGCCAAACTTAAAAGTTATTACTTGAAGACGACTGACTGCACCTATGATGCCTTTGTTATGTACGACACCAAGGATCCCATGGTGGCAGATTGGGTACTGAACCACTTGCGTTTTGAGTTGGAAGATAGAGGAAGAGGAGTTCGTCCACTTTGTCTGGCAGAAAGAGATTGGACTCCTGGTACACCCATCATGGACAACCTGAACCAGAGCATACACCGGAGTCGGAGGACGATATTTGTGTTGACGGAGGGATTTGTTTACAGTGGGATTTTTAAGATGGCGGCTTTCCTAGCGCAGCAAAAGCTTCTGGAAGAGGGTGTGGACGTGATGGTGTTGGTATTGTTGGAGCCGGTTCTTCGGCAGTCAAGAATCTTAAACTTGCGGCGCTGCCTGTGTGGACAGAGTGTGCTGGAGTGGCCCAGAAACCCAGCAGCGGAAGGCTGGTTCTGGCAGAGCCTGAGAAACGCAGTTAGGTTTGAGAGTCAAGGTGTGCAAAGCAAAATGTTTAAAAATTACTTCAGTGGATGATGAACTGGTAAAAAAACGAGACCTTCTCTTTAAATACTTCTTCCTCCTGAGTCCTGAACCATTTGTGATTACCGTTAGCATTGGGGACGTTTTCACATTTATTTGTATTTGAAAATGTATTGTTCCAAATTGGTATATTTTACAGAATAAAAGTAGAGTGTTTCTCATTATAAAAAAACTATCATACATTTTAAAGGAAAGTAATGTTTTGAGATACTTTTGTTATTTTTTCCCACCATCAGCTACCTTAAGATTCTCCAGAGCAAAAAAATAGATTGAAAGAAAACTTTTCTTCCATTAGTATAAGAAACACTCCCTAGAACTACATTCCCATTATGCTTTTACTACAACAACCATCAAAATATACATCCCTATTTTTCTAAAAAAAAAATATATATATATATATATATATATCGCAACAAAAATTAAGCAAATAAAACCAACTAATTAATAGAAAAGTAATGCACATTGCATTAGAAAAATTAACACTGGTGTTATGGTGCAAAGTGATAAAGTACAGCTTTTCTTTACTAATGACTAAATAATCTGATAAATGTAACATGTGACATTACTCATTACCAAGTTCTTATCTAATGAAAACAATGTGCCATGTGATTTTCGGCATTCTGTGTCAAGATGACCTTCCCCACCAACGCAGTCACTTGACTTCCCTCTAAAACTAATTTTAACAACTTCCCAGTAGTCTCAGTTATGGCAAAATCAGTCACATTTGTACAGGAAATACTGTGGTGTACTTTATCACTCTAGAGAACGATACAGCGTGGTGACAGATTTTTATCAGTGCCTTTTGTGGACTCACATAGTTACGATAAACAAACACACAGATACTCCAGCTCTCTATGTCCTTCCCTTTTTCATCTTTTATTCATCATGAAACCAGTGATGAAAAATTCATGACTCCAGGCAATGAAATGAATGCAAAATGAAAACCGTGGGCGTATAAAAAAAAAAGGGTGAGAGAAATAATGTCTCTATCTAGGGTGATGCTGACACAAGGTGCGGATCACAGCGAGGGCAGTGGGTTCTGGAGAACAACTCTTTGCTGCTAACTCTCTCTATGGTAATAAAGTATATAAACTTCTGATGGACCAGTTTTATTTCCAGCATTACGGGAAAACTAGGCTAGCTCTTATATACAGTTTCGGTGGTCTTAAATGACACTACACTATTTCCCCTTACTTTTGCCATTAATTATTTTATGCAGTAAGATTAAGGGACTTTAAGTTTACTCCATTTATTCATTAAAGTATTCCATGATGAACTTTAGGGCCTAAGCTTTTGCTTTCTTCTCATGGATCCCCCAAAGTAGATGTGTGATTTTTGGTCAGTTAGCTTTGAATAAACCTCATTTAATTCCTACATTAAAATGGTTTCATGTAGGACACATCTATCTAAAACTGACTTATTATAAATAAAATGGTTATGTTTGGAATAGCATACTATACCATACTAATAATGTTTGCTATGAAATATGTAAAACAAAAAACAATACTGTATAGGCCTACTAATGTTTACACCGTAGGCTTTATTATTGTACAGCATACGCCTGCGGTTAAAAAATAAATAAATAAACTGTAGTAGCCAGTGTAACTGCGTGGTATAACCAGCACAAGCATTCAATTCCGAACACAACCATTGATTGTTGCTTATTCGTGCTTACCAAAAAGTTCGCCACAAGAACTGAGGATGATGTAGGACAGGTCCAGTGCGCTTGACACACGTAGCCTTTAGGGACGGTTGGTCTTCGGTGATGTGAATGAAGGTAGTGCACCTCCCTTGCATTGGGGTTGTTTCAAAGGGCGTAAACACTTGCAGTGTTTGTTTGAACAGCCTACTCCATTGCTAAAACTTAAAAATTAAGCGTCCAGTTCTGCCAAATGACTCAGAATTTGATGTGCTGTCTGCACGCTCATTTACCATAAACTCACGCCAATAAAAAGGCCGCGTGGGCGAACCTGACAGCCTTATCGAAAATAAAAAAGGTGAAAAAAATTATCCTTTTTTCTGTAGTAGACAACCGCGGCTACCATCGTTTTATGACAAGCAGCCAATGTCAAACTGGTAATGGATACATTTCGCTCAACATAATTGTCTCTCTACACAAACTAAACAACCACGTAGCCTACGTAAACACGTCACACGTTTACGTCACTGTTTTATGCTACACTAAAATGAATAGTCAGCAATCTTAAAAATAAATAAATAAAATAAAACAAAAAAGAAAGAAAAAAAATAGTCAGCAATCTTATCACGTTAAAAAAGCCTGTTTTGTTACCAATTTATTTTATTAGGAAATTCAATATCCATAAATGTAAATTCTCCAACAACAAACCGATTTTTATAGTTTTTTTGAAAGAGTTTGAAATGTACCTTAACATTATCTCATCCTCAGTAAATAAGAAAGCAATAAAAAAAACTTTTATTTTGTAATGACTTTAATTTGGTTAGACCTACTCTAAATTTTGTATAGAATATCTTGCCCTCTTGACCCTCATTTTATTTATTTATTTTTCTCTTTCTTTCCTCTTCTTTTTTGTTTTAGATAGTTACACACTTGTGTTAAGATGACTCTGTACATATTGTTGTCATATTTTGCACACATATGTTTGCAATTTTGTAACAGAATTGTATGCTATGTGCTATGATTGTCATCTTTGTTTTTTTGTAAGCATAATAATAATAAAAAAAAAATAGTCAGCAATCTTACTTTTTATTTCAGCCATAAAATAACGTATGGTATTTAGCTAAAGTAGGCCTATAAGTGAAGTAGGCTATTATTCTATGGAAGCTTGTTTCCAACAGAGAATAAAAACAATTTAAAAGATAATTTTATCTCACAATTCTGACTTTCTTCCCTCACAATTATGAGAATTTTGTTTTTAGGAAGCAAGATGGTTTTCACAGACAAAGCTTAAACCTAGTCCCGGACTAAATGCATGTTTGAGCTTACACTGATATATCTTAAAATATGTCAGTGCCATTGTTTTGTCTCAAGATGCACACAAGTAATGTTTTTTTTTTCCTAAGTCGCATTTATAAAAGCTACTTAAATGTCCTAATTGACCTAAGGTTTAATCCTGGCTTAGTCTAAGCCCTGTCTGTGAAACTGGGCTCTAAAGTTCAATTTTGAGTGAAAATGTTTTAGTTCATAATCTTTATAAATCAAAATTGCAAGATCTAAACTTAACATTCTGAGAAAAGTTTATATATATCTGACAATTGCAAGAAACGAAGTCAGAATTGTGAGATGAAAAAGTTGCAATTACCTTCCATAAATATTAGATAATTTGCAAATAAAAATATAAACAAGATAACATGAACTTGGCTCAGCTTATCGTTGCCTGCATAACCAGTACAGTACAGTACCGTACCGAGCTCCAGGGAGCGTGAGCGTCACACACTCCCTGGAGTGCCAGCTGTCAGTACACAGATGCCGGCCCCATAGGAACCTACACTGACCCCAGTGGTGGATGCACAGAGCCAACCAGCACACAGCTTCTGTGTAATGAGACAGGGCCTTTCCCTGACAGTCCACCCCTGAGTGAATACTGCGCCTGACATACAGCCACAAAGCGTGATGACAACTCCCTCGTCACAAATTCAGAATACGAGCACAAACAAAATGCTCTCTCTCTATTCATTACTGTTGTTCTGTGAGTTGCTGGGACTCCTTCTGCTTGTGTTGTTGAGTTTTGGGGCCCACTGAGACTTGAATGAGGGTGAACCCCACTGTAGTGTGAACATGAGTGTGTGTGGTCCTCCTGGCTTTTTAATTCTGCATTATTAAAGAGAACATGCTAGTGGCTAATTAGGCATTGATGCACCCCCCCTCTCTTCTCATCGCCCAGTTAGCATCTCTCTGGTAATCTGATTGCTTACGTTGAGTTTTGTGCCGTTTCGCTGACATTGACCCCCGCCACAACGCTCCAGATGCCATGCTGCGACGTGACTGGAAAGGCAGAGCAGGGTCTTGGAGGCTCTTTTTCATTTCATTGGTTCATCAACGGGCCAATGAAATCAGTACAACACAGAAAATTAAATGCATCGCTAAGTTGTTGAGCCTTTACAGCCTTATTTTGTATAATTATTTTGGGGTTTTGGGGTTTATTTTGGGGTTTGGGGTTTTGGTTATCTTGGTTTCTAGTCATATCTAAAAAAAGAAAAAATATTTCTTTACATGTTATGGTTTTCTTGTTCATATAGATTTTTAAATCAAAAATATTGGCGAATCTCACAAAACTCGTAGGCCATTTCTCTAATAAGAAATGATATTTTACAAAAAAATAAAGCCTGTATTAAAGTCAAGATTATTTAGAACTTTTGCATTATTTTCATGTCAAATAATCTTTTTCTTTTACATGACACATTTTTTCACATTGAGTGACTAATACGAAAATCCATAATATGCATTCATTTTTTATGAATCTTTTGATTTTAATGTGAAATGTGACTTGGAGGTACGAGTCGATTTGTTTTTTGTGCTTTAATCAATTATAAAAAAAAAAAATTACACGCTAAACCGTGAGTTGTTTTAAACTGAAACTTCAGATTCTTTCTCCTATTTAAGGGCTGGATTTGTCTATTGGGAGAAAAGTGTTTTCCCATGGATATTGGGGTTTGCAGGAAAATGAGCATGTTTTAGATATAGCCAATGGCAGTCGACTCTATTATAGATTTAATATAGAGGGCATTCCTGAGAGACACACAAGATTTCTTTTCTTTTCTCGCTCTCTTTCTTTCTCTTTGAGTGTTTTGATTTGAATATCCTAAGGTGCCATGACCTGAGAAAGTATTAATGGCATCAGTGCCACTTTAAGTGGGTCATTTGGAGGTTCAGACGTATGAAATGCTGTCGCATTCTGGGGCAAATCATCGCTGCATGGCATGCGCATCTTTATGATATGAAACGCATTAGGAGTGAACCAGACCATGGTTTTATTTTAACTCTTGCTATTATTTTGATAGTTCTTAATAGGAAACTATTGCAAGATATACGACCATTTGAAGTGTATCGTTAATGGTGTAAGGGTAATAGTACTTATTTATTTATTATAGTTTTTGATATAGACATGAATGATACCTCAAATTAACATATAATTTCATATAGATTTACATTAAAGCCGGGACACTCAATCTAATTGCCAGTGTTGGGGAAAGTAATGTGTTACAAAAAGGGCTGTCAAACGATTAATCGCGATTAATCACATCCAAAATAAAAGTTTTTGTTTACATAATACATGTGGGTGCACTGTGTATAATTATTTTGTATATATATAAATACACACACACATGCATGTATATTTAAGAAAAAGATATTATTTATATTTAAAATATTTATATTTATATATAATATAAATTATATATCAATCCATATACAGTATATACATGAAAATATTTCTTAAATATAAATGCATGTGTGTGTGTATTTATATATATAAAATAATTATACACAGTACACCCACATATATTATGTAAACACAAACTTTTATTTTGGATGCGATTAATCGCGATTAATCGTTTAACAGCCCTAGTTACAAATCAATCATGTGTTACTTCCTAAAGAAGTAACTAATTGCATTACTTATAATGGAAAGTAATGTGTTAGGTATACTTTTGCGTTATGATGAACAAATTAATAGTATTTTTCAAAACTACTGCTTGATCAACACAAAAACGGGTAATTTGACTCTGAACTTTACAATGCATTTACCCAATTTTATTAACTCTTAAAGGAGTAGTTCCCTTTAAAAAAAAAAATTGCTGATAATTTACTCACCCCCATGTCATCCAAGATGTCCCTGTCTTTCTTTCTTCAGTGGAAAAGAAATTAAGGTTTTTGATGAAAACATTCCAGGATTTTTTCTCCATATAATGGACTTCAGTGGGAACCAAACGGTTCAAGGTCCAAAAGACAGTTTCAGTGCAAACTGCAAACTGTTCAAAGGGCTTTAAACGATTTCAGACGATGATTAAGGGTCTTATCAAGCGAAACGATCGCTCATTTAAAAAAAAAATAACAAAGTTTAAGTTTTATAAGCTCACTTGCCTTGCTTTGTTCTGTGATGTGTGTTCGTGACTCTCCTGTTCATCAAAATGAACAAATCTTTTCTCGAGTCAACTCGTTCATTTTGTTCTTTGAATGAACCAAATGACACGAAAGATTTGTTCATTTTGATAAACGAGTTCGAACAGGGGAGTCACGAACGCGAAAAGAACTCAAACTCAAATGTAAATATATTCCTCATGATGACTCAGAACCTTGTATACAAAAGTAGCTTTCATGTGGCGGTTTTTGCTTTTAACTTCATGAAACATGCACAGATAATGGTAATGATGGACAATTATTATATTTACAGCAGATTCACAGGATGAAAAAGAGTAGTGGAACTTAAGTCAGCAAAAAATTATTTTCCTGCTACCTTATTTCCTTCCTGAGGTATTGCATGTCAAATAAGAAAGATATGTGAAATTTCCCTTGAGCACACTTTTATTTTAGTTTCTAATCATGAGAATAGTTTTCTATCAAACTATACCTTCCTTTTGACCCTCCTTGCTATAGTTTTGTAGTTGAGTCTTCTGTGTATGTTAATTGTAATGCATTACCCCCAACACTGCTTATTGCATTAATACGTGAATTTATTTCATGTTTTACTAGCTTGCACTAGTGTAAACTCAAACTGTAGAACCACGTCAGCCTGTTTTCCCTATGGATTCATTGTCTTTCAGGATGAATACATTTTTGCTAAATGATCAAATTGTCTTCCTTCTCTTTAGGCTAGAAACAAAAAGGGACATTCAGTTGCGAATAAACATGCTTGAAGGGGCTCTAAACACACTTCAGATACTCACGTAATGTCTAAAGAGAGAAGGAATAGATAACAGAGGCTTCAGATCTTTTGTACTACAGATCAAAATGGGACGCGCTCTAGCCTACAGCCTGTGGTAATTATCTTTATCTGAGAGCCAACAGTGTTTGAGTGGAGAGAGCCAGAGGGCGACAGTGCACGAGTTTACTGAGGAGTGAAGGATCATCACGCTGGCTTCAGGCTCTATGACGACTTCAATTAGGAAAAACCTTTAAACGTGTTATTCAGCTGAGCTATCTGGATCAGATCCTACTGGGAATGGAACTGTAAAGCCACATGCTTAGTTTAATGTGTGTTTGCTGAATTTTGTGGATAGCCTACTGTTTTGTTGTAACAGCAAAAGATTAACTGTATCAGTCAATTAATATCTCTTCCTTTGCTTTTCTCCCAAGAAAAAAAAAGACTCCAATAATCTCACTTAGACTCTAACTTAGATTTGTGATGAAATATCTACAATCGAAACATTACTTATCAGTTTCTCTCAAGACCAAATCAAACACAGAACATTCTCATAATGTTATGCTTTCTGTTCTTATCGTTTTTATATGTTCCAAGAATGTTCTATTTTTTTTTTCAATAAAACTTGCAGAACTTTTCAGAAAGGATTTTTGACAACCTTATAGACCTTATGTAGCCCCGCCCCTTTTCAGCGTTTTTTTTTAATTGAACTTTTTCTTATTACAATAAGCAATAAAGAGATCCAACAAAGAGAGAACCAATGACAATCTCAAAAAGTACAATATAAATAATATTGTATAACAACCCAAGATTCACACCTCCTGCACATCATCCAAAAAGACATCCTCTGCACTGTTTTGCATGACCCTTTTCAGCGTTTTCGCTCGTTGTCTTTTGACTTCCGGTCTGTATTTTTTTTGCAGCGATCTTGCGTAGGTATCGTAGGTATGAATGAACTGCTCGTAAAAAAATTCCCGTTCGACATTTTTAAGACATCTTCTTTAGAATGCTTATGATAAACATTACAATGCTCATGATAACTTTTGTTAACTCTACAATAAGTAAATCCACTTCACCAGCTAACAGCGATGCCATAGAAATATACAGAAATATACAGAGTTCAAAGACAATTTTCTAAAGATGACGGCGCCCACGTTTCTCTGATGCATAAGGTCTATAAGAGTGAACATAGCCTACATAATATTCTCTAATAATCATGGATTTAATATTTAATTTCTTAACCATAAACTATCCCTCCTAGAATATTGAAGCAAGGTTTTTTTATAACATAAAAACAAACTGAAAACGAAATTTTCTAATCGTTTAATTGCAACTATCTCCCAATAGTAAGTGACTGATATTAGTATAATACAGCATTTAATAAATGTAGAAATTAAGATCCTTTATCTGTGAATGAAACTATTAGATAGATAGATAGATAGATAGATAGATAGATAGATAGATAGATAGATAGATAGATAGATAGATAGATAGATAGATAGATAGATAGATAGATAGATAGATAGATAGATAGATAGATAGATAGATGATAGGGCTATAGATAGATCGATAGGGCTAGATAGATAGGGCTATAGATGGATGGATGGATGGATGGATGGATGGATGGATGGATGGATGGATGGATGGATGGATGGATGGATGGATGGATGGATGGATGGATGGATGGATGGATGGATGGATGGATGGATGGATGGATAGATAGATAGATAGATAGATAGATAGATAGATAGATACTACTATGAAACTACTAAAGATAATATCAGTGGTTATTTCCAATAACCTCCCCTATATTTCTCATCTCATCTGTTTTTACTTTTGTCTTTACACTTGCTCTCTCTCTCTCTCTCTCTCTCTCTCATGTTAACCTGTCGATGGCGTGTGCGGTGTGACTCTGACCTCCATCTGCCCATATGTGACTCTTCACCCTCCCACGAGACCCCTGCGCTCCGTTCTGACAGCCCGTGATTAATTACTCACCCTTATGATGCATGCCTTAGAAATATTTCACAATAATGGACAACAGGTGGTCCTTCAGAACATTATTTTAAAGACGCATATGTGTGTGTGTGAACCTGCTATATGTGTATTCGGGTGATGATGGAATGTGTATGAATGGTGATATATGATGCTTTCATTTAACTTTTGGTGGTCTAGTCTGCACTTTTTGTAACTCACTAAAATGTTTTTGAAGAACGTCACATTATTGAAAGAAGGACGGCAGGTAGTGTGTAGACATAAAAGTCATCAGTTCATTTTTGTACTTTAGTTGCGATCAACTTAAAAATCCACCACTTTCTTCTATCTTTGTTAAATATGCAGAGAAAACGATAACTAAGACATTTATAGGTTGATTCTCATGAAATTCCCATGCAAATAATACAGTGACTGTGGAACATTAAGCATCATGACATCTTTCAACCGATTGTGTGAGTTTGATAAACCTGTTTGAAAGCACTTATTATTTTTGCAATTCCATTCGCTGGCACCAGGTGTGTAGACATTTCTCAATTAAGCTTTAAAACTAAAGATAATTAACAGTTTCAGAAGAAAAAAATAGTTGTCCTTGCACATCCCACCTTAATGCTGGAGTGTACTTAAAAACTTTCTGTAGGAAACTTTCTGAGGGTGCTTCAGGTGGTTGCTAGGGTTTTTAGATGGTTGCTATGAATCTCCAAGGGGTTGCTAGGGTCTTCTAGATTGTTGTTTAGGTTGTTGCTTTTCACTCGTTTTTTTATCATCCACCACTCGAAACCTCTTAGTCCAAAAAGAAGCTTAACAGCACTATTCTCGATTAAGACAAGCAAATTGAGCACAAATGATGTAGGATGAGCTGCATGCACACTTAAGGCTTATTCACACCAACGATAATCATAACAATTGTTAAAAGTTTTAATAATCCTTCTAATTGAGAACAGTGAAGTCCAACAACTATAACGATAATGAGACCGAAAAATTATACATTTTTAAAATGATAAAAATTCCCCTTGAATTAATTGAAACGTGATGTCAGCCATAAAAATGGACTGTGTTTTTTGTTCCAAAGTCTTTTGTGGATTGACACACACACACACACACACACACACACACACCTCATGACTTTATTGTCTCCTTCATGTGTGATCTGTTGGAGGGCCTTTCATTTGCATCGCCCAGGGCAAAGTTTCCCTCTGGCAGTGATCCGCGGATCCGGCTGGGCCGCTCACCTCTGTGTGATGAATCCTGCTGCTGCTCCCACAGACACTGGCACACGGAGTTCAGCTCTGACAGCTCACACACAACACAGAGCGAGGACCCACTCTTCATTTAGCTCGTTCAGAGACAAAGCCTTAGGAAAAATCATAGTTGAGATCACTTTAATGCCTTACTGTCATTTATTTTCCTTTTGAACAACATGCATCGTTCACAGGAATGTGCTTTAAAGTCGGATGTTGTGACTGCCTTTTCTTCCCTATTGTGTGATGTAGCTATATATGCGTGAAACTGCTTCTTGAACAAGAAAAAATGTAGGGCAGGATTTAATTTTTGTCCATCAGGATTTGATTGGATGGTTGTGGTTTGCTATTGGTGGATCTCATGTGAGTGACAGGTTTCCCCGCCCTCACATCAGTAAATGCGTCATTAGAGATAAAAATAGATGTCGCTGCAAGTGAAGGAAATATTTTTTGAATAAAGATTAAGAGGACACATGATTTTTTTGAAAACGAATGATGTCGACGGATATATCATTTATATTAAATACTGCAATATTTTTTGCCTGACTACGTCATACTCATATACGCACAACCGGCGCTACGTCATCATAGAATGTTCACGCCCACTTTTGGGGGAAAGAAACTAGATTCCCCATAGACTTCAATACAAAATAACGGCAAAAACCAACGTCCGTACACAGCCGACAGGCGTAAATAACTTAAGAAGTCACTTATATACACCATGTCAAGTAATTATATGTCAAGCCTGCCTGCTATAGAGCGTGAAAGATACATTTTTTATGCCCGTTATCAACTAGCCCAGGCTACCTGCCATCATAATCATTAATTCATGAGATATACATTAAGGTTTTTTACTTTAAAAAGCAAAATAAAATCATTCACTCACTTACCTCGTGACTCGACGAGGTAAAAGTAAAGGTCCGGGTAAGACACCTCTGGCCACTGGGTGGGGTTGTTACCCCAAATTGACGCTGGGAGAATAAAGGGACATGTTTTTAAATTGACCAAATTAAGTTTGTGTATGTGTTTTTCACACACTATGGCAGGAAGGGTGGACATATAATTACTTGACATGTTTTATATAAATGATTTCTTAAGTTATTTACGCCTGTCGGCTGTGTACGGACGTTGGTTTTTGCCGTTATTTTGTATTGAAGTCTATGGGGAGTCTAGTTTGTTTCCCCCCAAAAGGGGGCGGGGACAAAATTGACAGTTAAGTTCCCAGATGTGCCGGATGATGTCACTTTGTAGGACAACTCGGAAGCTAGCGGCGCATGGGTTCACTCGGTCGAAAAAGCTAAGCATTTTCCCCATAGACTTTTGTAAAGTCGCAAAAAATAAGATCTGTGTTTAACAAAGAGTTGACCCTTACACATTTTGTCTATCAAGTTAATCCAAAATGTATACATTTTGAAGCCTACATAAAGATTTTAAAAAACACAATCAGACACAATAAAGTTTAAAAAACCACAAGCAGGTTATAACTGTGTGTTCATCGATCAAAACATGAAAATATTTAGAGGTTTTGTTCACCACAGACCTTAATTCAGGCGATTTAGGAACCGGGAGTCCTAAAATGCTTACTCTTCTTCCGCGTTTTGGCCTACAGACGTCGTAACTTCGGCACTCTATGTGAGTCTGATTCTGCTTCATAGGGCTTTGATTATGAGACGTGTCTTAATCGCACCAGGAAAAACAAACTCTACACTCAATTGGATAGACCTACAACCAATCAGAGCAACGCAGTAAGTGACGTATGTTGAGCGACTAATAGTTGTCAACAGAACTCAACTCCACGCACTCTGGAAAAAGTATTTAAAAGAAAAATGAGTGTTAACGAGCTTTGCCCCGGTGTTGCAAAAAAAAAAAAAAAAAAAAAATTAAGGATTCGCGGAGTACTTGCAAACTCGAAAAACATTTTTGAACGAAATAGAAAATGTGAATGTGTATACGAACAAGATCAAGATCTCAACCATAAAGCCAACAAATCTGCTCGCATTTGTGGGACCTGTCTCAACTTTATAACATGGTTGAAGCGCAACTTGACTGATTTTAATAAATGGAGAGATGACTAAAGAGACCAGGCTAAAGAAGCGTGTTCATTTGAGTATTCAGAAAAAAGAGACTGGGAGTCAAAATTTTGTTTTAATGATGTTTTTAATGATGATTTAAATACAAATTAAGTAGCATCATCTAATGATTTATGTTTAAAAATACACCGCTTATTAGGAGTGCAGTGACTACCAGTATGGGTATGGTGTGCGAGTAGTATTTCCACTAACATTTCCACTGCATGGTACGGTACGGTTTTGTTCGGTATGGCACGCTTTGGCGCTTTTCCACTGCATGGTACGGTACGGCTCGCTTTAAACGATACATGGTCTGTTGAGGTTCCAAGCGTACCGTACCGGTACTAAATGTGACGTGAAACACTGCAGATCACTGATTGGTCAGACAGAATCGTCACTACCAGCGTCATTTTATTTGCGGCCTACATCGACACGAGAAACCAAACCCGTTAGATTTAAATAGCCAGTAACAGCCACTGCTGTTATCGATTAGTTTATAATCCCACCCACTTTAAAGTGGTACTAACTGCAGTGGAAAAGTGAACCGAGCCATGCCTTGTCGAGCCAAGTCGTACCATGCAGTGGAAAAGTCATACCACGCAGTGGTTCGCCGAACCGTACTGAGCCGTACCGAGCCAAACCAGCAGTGGAAAAGCGCCATAACAAAGCATCACCATTGTTTGATGCCGCGATGGCTTTGACATGAGTTGCATCGCCATGATGCTCATTTCGGTTGCTTCTTTTACTTGGTCTTACTGTGCGACCAAAGAAGAAACCACAATGACAACTGGGTTTTCATTGCGTCCCATCTTCTTAGCGACCATCGGAGCCAGATGATAAATTAAACTTTTGCCGAATCCTGTAGGAAGGACGGCAAACACATCTTGACGATCGACAAATGCCTTTAGTACAGTTCTCTGTTCGTCTTTTGAAATGAATGCGCTGTCGATTTTTTCTAAAACAGATGCGAAAGTGGAATCTATACATCTCAATTCTCCAGCTGCAGTCATCCCTGTTGTAAACCAGTTCAAACCAAGCGCTCTTTGATGACGTGATGATTACATAACTGCAGATCTTCTGTCCATCATCGTATAAAGCCCGCACTGGCAATTTGATTGGCCCGACCATTTTTTGACTGATCATAATTACTCGTCAACGGATCGAGTCCAGACCGACCTTCTTGACCCAAAAAAATGTTGTGGGTGGGGTTCGGGCTGGCATCCAGGCTACAATACTCTAATATTTAAAATAAACAAGAAGTGTCTATTTTGATTTCACGCTGACTTTATGCAAGTAAATAATGTTGCCTTTAAATGAAATTCCACTGAGCAATAAAATATTCCACTGAGAATCACATCAATGCCAAACCTGCATGACAGATGTACCAGAACGCATATCAAATCTCATTATATTTCATTTCTGATGCTTCAGAAAGGCAAGCGGCAAATGAAGCGGATCTGTCTGTAGGTGTTTGTCGGATCTATTAACAGCACAAGCTCTGATAATAACCTCTCTGGGTTGAAGGGAAAAAAAAAACTCCCTCTTTTCTTTTATACCAAGGACAAGCGCGTGGCACGACTGGTTCAGACATACAGAATCCATTTCAGAGAGCCTGGAGGGTGAACAGACAGCACAGGTTCATTCAGAGAGCAGACTCCATAATATTCACACCCCGCGGAAGTTACTCGCAGAACGGAGCATGTTCAGACTTCCAAACATTCGCATTTGAGGAATACGGATGTGTGAAATACATATGTTCCACCAAGAACTGTTTAGTTGTCAACACAATGTCAATGTGTTACCTTCAGTGTACTGCATATTTGATGAATTGTATTTATAATGCATCAACTTCTAGGTGCAATGAAGTTTCTCAGTCATCAGGGATGTTGTTTCTTGAGATACGTCAATGTCTCCTCATTGTTAAGTGGACATGTTCATGGAGGTAGCACTGCAATCATAGTTTTATTTCTGAGAGAAAGTGAAATTGCATCACTCCAAATGTATTTCTCAGTCAAGTCGCATAGAAGATACCACATGACTCCAGAATGAGGTCTTTTGAAGGCCAGTGGTTCCTTAATTAGAAAGAGATTCGACTTCAAAGAAGCAGAGAGTGGATTAATGCATGTCTGTGCTGAGAAGCGGAAGAGGTGAATGTGGATCCATTATAAAAGTTTGGAGAAAACTTCGTTGTAAAGTCATGATCTTTGTTTTTGGAATTAATTAATGTCGGAGAAGTAGGAAAGAGGTGTTAAAATCGTGTGTTGGGTTTAACTGTAATATTAATGCATTCAATATAAAGTGATAATGAGGACAGATTGCAGCTTAGCTTGAGAATTATAATTGAATCAAAAGTAAATGTGCTATTTTAACAGTCACTATCATCACCTTCGATTTGGTGTCAGTTTGAGTGGATGTTTGAGCATGTGTGCATGCGTGTGTGCGTGTTTGTGACACTAATGAGTGGGCTGCCGACAAGCTGTTGTCTAAAAAGTTGCGGGCCCCCCCATTGCGCAAAACTGTGTTAGAGCCGGGGATAATCCCGTGACCCTTCAATGAACCCCATCAATAGAGTTACCTTAATATTAAACTGTATGCTGTCTTTTAAAACACACTGATTTTGTCATATTTGATACATTTGTAGGCAACGCAGTTGAATTGGGCTGCTGTTTACCATTGATTTCAATGACCAAAAAATGTAGACAGCATTGCAGACGCCATATTCAGCATCAGCACACATGCTTTGTGGAGACCGTAAGTAGAGGCTAATTTATTCTTAAAGTTCTTGTGCATGGGTTGATTGGTCCATAACACGTCATTATCAGGCCGTCTGGAGCGGATTAGGGACAATGTTCTGTGCGAGACGATGGGCATTACGGGGAAATCCATGTTTACTTCATTAGGAGGATTACTATACTTGGGAGATCTGACGAGAGAGTGTTCTTTCAACACGTATTTCCAGTAGGCCAACATGTCACACACCGGTGCTTTAGTTAAAGCGTGGGGATTCTGGACTACAGATTGTTATATTCACCATTTTGGGTTTAAAGGGATAGTTCACCCTAATATGAAAATTAATTCATCATTTACTCATGCCATGTCCCCTTTTTTATGGACCACAAAAGGAGAATTTTCAACAAATAAACAAATGTCTCACTCGTCTATAATGCCACTGAATGAATACCATCAAGCTTTTAAAAACAAGATGCAAAAGTAATACAGAATGGTCTGATGCTACACGTGTCGTATATATCTCACGTGTTCTGGGGGTATATGATAGGGTTTGGTGAAAAACAAACCGAAATTTTATATTCTTAACTTGGCCGCTGGTCTTCAATGTGTTTGTGTGACTCTTAGCACTGCAGTTCACTTTGCCTCGTCCAGAAAAAGCAAAAGTTCTGAGAAATCCAGAGAAACACGAACTACAAAGCCTAGAAATTACAAAGCCTAAAAAAAAGTATCCATGTACTTTCTGCACTGAGTCAAATATCTCCTTGTCTGATAACAGTCAGAATGAGAGTTTACAGATGTGACCACAATATCCACACAACAGATCTACACTAACCTAAAGGATTATTAGGAACACCATACTAATACTGTTTTTGACCCCCTTTCACTTTCAGAACTGCCTTAATTCTACGTGGCATTGATTCAACAAGGTGCTGAAAGCATTCTTTAGAAATGTTGGCCCATATTGATAGGATAGCATCTTGCAGTTGATGGAGATTATTGAGATGCACATCCAGGGCACGAAGCTCTGGTTCCACCACATCCCAAAGATGCTCTATTGGGTTGAGATCTGGTGACTGTGGGGGCCATTTTAGTACAGTGAACTCATTGACATGTTCAAGAAACCAATTTGAAGTGATTCGAGCTTTGTGACATAGTGCATTATCTTGCTGGAAGTAGCCAGAGGATGGGTACATGGTGGCCATAAAGGGACGGACATGGTCAGAAACAATGCTCAGGTAGGCCGAGGCATTTAAACGATGCCCAATTGGCACTAACGGGCCTAAAGTGTGCCAAGAAAACATCCCCCACACCATTACACCACCACCACCAGCCTGCACAGTGATAACAAGGCATGATGGATCCATGTTCTCATTCTGTTTACGCCAAATTCTTACTCAACAAAAATCGAGACTCACCAGACCATGTAACCTTTTTCCAGTCTTCAACTGTCCAATTTTGGTGAGCTCTTGCAAATTGTAGCCTCTTTTTCCTTTTTGTAGTGGAGATGAGTGGTACTCGGTCTAGTCTTCTGCTGTTGTAGCCCATCCGCCTCAAGGTTGTGTGTGTTGTGGCTTCACAAATGCTTTGCTGCATACCTCGGTTGTAACGAGTGGTTATTTCAGTCAAAGTTGCTCTTCTATCAGCTTGAATCAGTCGGCCCATTCTCCTCTGACCTCTAGCATCAACAAGGCATTTTCGCCCCCAGGACTGCCGCATACTGGATATTTTTCCCTTTTCACACCATTCTTTGTAAACCCTAGAAATGGTTGTGTGTGAAAATCCCAGTAACTGAGCAGATAGTGAAATACTCAGACCGGCCCGTCTGGCACCAACAACCATGCCACACTCAAAATTGCTTAAATCACCTTTCTTTCCCATTCTGACATTCAGTTTGGAGTTCAGGAGACAGGAGATCAGGACCACACCCCTAAATGCATTGAAGCAACTGCCATGTGATTGTTTCATTAGATAATTGCATTAATGAGAAATTGAACAGGTGTTCCTAATAATCCTTTAGGTGAGTGTATATACATCAGGGAAAAAAGTTTATGGATTGCATGTCGTTGGAATATATGGCACATGTCACATCGAAACATTCACTTATACTTTTGCATCTTTTTTTTTTAAAGGTGCCCTAAAATGGTTTTTTAAATTATTTTATAATGTTTCCTGGGTTACCCTTATAATGTTAGTATGTTTTTTTAGATCAAAAATAGTCATAATTTAGAAATAAAAGGCATTTTTCTTAGCCTGATTTTAGCCTTTGCTTTGAACACCCGGTTTGAAGGGGCGTGTCTGCTGTGTGTAACCGGCCTCTGCTGTGATTGGCTGACATGCTTGCATATGAAATAGCTATGTATTATGTGAAACTCTCTCGAATAATTTTACTACAGCTATTATAGGTTTTTACTATTACAGCTATCGAGATTAACGAATCGTGAGATGTTTTTGAAGTATTTAGATCTATTCCCATCACATAAAGTGTTGCTGTGATTGAGCAAGCAAAGGACAGCGAGTGTGTCGATCGCGAGAATGAAGATCTTAGCATTGCAATGCAGTCTCTCTAATGCAGCAGATACGATGATGTAAATACAGTTAACGTGTCGTTAGAGCTTCGTTGTGCAGTGTAACGTGCGTCATTGAATTCATAACTTTGGCAAGTTTGGCTGAATAAGTTTGGCAAGTGTCCAGATAAACTCGCGCTGTGATTGTTCTTTGATCGCTTTCTTTCTGTATATAATTCACAATTTAAATAAAATTTGTTTCATCCTACTAAAAGAAACGATGTGAAGTTGATTTTTAATCACTGGCCTGGCTTACTGATGCAAAAACAGTATTGAACGATTTTAAAGTGAAAGATTACCTGTCTGAACTTGAACAACACATCAGCTCGATCCGAGGCCAGCTCTTAGCAAGTTGAGGAAACAAGTCGTCGGTGAAATGTTTGAAATTTCCAGAGCAGAGAAAATAAAATTAATCCATTGTTTCTTCAGAGGCTCGGACGAAGGAACTAAAATATACTTTTGTATTCTTGTGTACATCCAAACACTGATCAACTGCCATGCTTCGACTGCGCAGTTCCGTCTCGTCACCAGTTTCAGAACCCCAGTTTCAGAACCCCAGCGCCAGAACCGGAAGTGAGGGTGGGGCGGAATTATTATTATTGCATTATAGTTATTTTAGCAAGAATGTAAGGACAAAATGGCCCTGAGAGTGAGTTCCTCATTTGATACATTGTAAGTTAAATTTATACAAGATTGTTGTGATAAAATAGGTATAGGTTTGAATTGGTCATTTTGTATACATTTGTATTGTTTCGATTAAAACAATGCCGAATTTTCTCTGTGTTTTTTAGATTTTGACATTATACACGAAAAAAATGCATGCTGCACATGTTCTTGTGAAATAAAGTATATTTTATAAAAAATACCCATGCGTTTTTTTTATTTTATTTTTTATTAAACAATCAAAATCATCTTTCAAATACATATCTTCAATATCAAAACAATTTAAGATTTTTGTAAACACAATAAATAAATAAATAAATAAATAGAACATAAATATCACAGGTCTAATCAGTTATCAAATTGTGTATAATTTTGAAAACCTCCAATGCTCGTCTTGTTTTATATCTTTCAAAGCTTTATTATTATACAAAGTTAACTCCTTCATAAAAACCAAAAAACAAAGGTCTTACCTTCATAAATCTACACGTATGTATAAACTGCTTAGCTAAAATTATTGAACTGTTATACATTAAAATGCCCATAAGTTTCAAGTATTATTTTTTCACCATAAAGATCAGGAAGTAACTCATAATACAAAGAAACGGATAACTGAAACTATATACAATTATATTCCACAAAATCAATGTTTTAAAATGCTTTTTGTACTGTTATGTAGCATCATAACATAGCCTATAGAGAGTAGGACGTTTCATGTTCAATAAAAGCTGTTTCATGTGTAAAATACCCTAGGTGGCGTTATTAGGTTTCAAATCTAAGCTCCGCCCCTCACTTACGGCCCTGGCGCTGGTGTTGGTTAGAACGTAAGCCCGCCCCTTACTTCCGGTTCTGGCGCTGGGGTTCTGGCGTTGGGGTTCTGAAACTGGTGTGCTGCGGGTCTGCAGCTGGATACTATAGGGTCTGTCACTGAACATGGGCTGGCATATGCAAATATTTTGGGTCATACATATTAATGATCCCGACTTTTACGTCAGAGTCGGTATTATGTGGAGATTCGCCTGTTTTTCAGGGGTGTTTTTCAAAAACGAGATTTAAGTAAGAATAAGAAAACAATGGTGTTTGAGACTCACTGTATGTCATGTCCATGTACTGAACTCTTGTTATTTATTCCAACATAAATTCAATTTCACATTATAGGGCACCTTTAAGCTTGATGGCCGGCCGCTATTCACTGCTATTAAATGGACAAGCGGGGTCTTTTGAAAATATTCCTGTGGTCTCTTGTGGTCCATAAAAGAAAGAAGGGGATACAACACCAGGGTGAGTAAATAATGACTTAATTTTCATTTAGGGTGAACTCCCTTTAGGTTGTTGAGTCTTTTGTAAAAAAAAGGGAGAATTGCAGGTAAATTGGGACACATTTTACCATTGAGATGACTGGGGAAAAACGCCCCAATTATCCTGAATTAACCCCAAGTAACAAAGACCTTTATGATGTCATCTTCCAGGTATTGTGACATCATTTTGGTGGCAAAGCAACAGCACAAGCATAAGTTAGCAATGGATTTAATGAATTCTGTGTGGATGAAAATCATTAAAAAATTTAATATCTTCACCATTTTGGTTTTAAGCTGATTAGTCTTTTGTAAAATCCCTTAACAAGAGCCTTGACATCATCTTCCAGGAATTGACATCATTTTGGTGACAAAGCAACAGCACAATTATCAGTAAGTGTTACTAATGGATTTGACGAAATGTGCTGATGTATGGTGTTATGTGTAACTAACAAAAGCCTTTATGTTCTTCCAGGAAGTGACATAATTTTGGGGGCAAATCAACATTACAAGCACCAGTAAGTCTTATCAATGGAATTCTGTGAGTTCTGAAAGTTTGTGCACTTTCATACTATAGAAATACTTGGTTAAACACAAGCATATTTATTTTTAAGTTACAGAGTCCAAAAGGTGCTGAATAAGAGAACTTACCTGTTTATCATTATCATTTTAAAAGGCAGATCTTAAACAAATGCATATGTTTGTATATATTCGCATACAACTTTCAAAAATCAATGACAGCTCTATCCATGTTCATGTGTGCAACTTCTTGTAGAACAGATTCTGTTTGAATAGAACGCTTGGAAAATTAAAACATGTATCAGATGCATTCACGCCAAGTTAAAAAATGAACAAAGGCTGATAATGGGCCAGACTATAAAGTGCTCTGTAATTACACCAGCAGGACTTAATTGACTGGGAGAAGAAGAGACGATGTCTGATAATCAGCGAGCAACAAAAGAGCAGGTATCTCTGATCATCTGAGAGACAAAGACAAATTAACCTCGCCGATCAAAGATTGCTTGCTAAGATCGGTATTTAAAGAATGGGCTTCTTTTTTGATTCATAAGAGTAGGAATTCATTTAGCCACATACAAACCAATATTGTGAAATGTTATTACAATTCAGAATAACGGTTTTCTATTTGATTTTTTTAAAACCGCAATTTTAGCTGAATTTAGCGTCATTACTCCAGTATTCAGTGTCACGTGATCCTTCAGAAATCATTCTAAAATGATTAGGCTCTATGCACGAACCCTGCTGACGTGTGTTGAACGAATCTCAGTCAGCGTCTTTACTTCCGGAACCGCGTTCTGCAGGCCAAGTGTATAGGCGGCAAAACTGTAATAAAATCCGTTTTCTCAGAAACGGAGACAACGATTTTAGAAACGCTGATTCGCTAGTCGAATTTCGTACGATATGAGAGAATACTAACACTCAAAGTTGTTGATTTGGCTCGAAATATATAATTTAAATAACTTCTCTTTTTTTACTCTTGCGTGACAGCTAACTGCCTCACAGTGTTGTTAACATCATTCACGTTAACCGGAGGACGTTTTTATAAACAGCGAGTGTAATTTGACACTATCTCCACCTATCGCAAAACCGGCTTATGACCATAGACTGACGCAGCACCGGAAGTGAGTGGGCGTGCTGAGACAAATATGGAAGCGATCGTGCATAGAGCCTATTCTAATTATTATCAATTTTGAAAACAGTTGTGCTGCTTCATATTTTTGTGGAAACTGCATTTTCAGGATTGTTTCATGAATACAGGAAATTATTTGACATGGAAACGTTAAAGCTCTTTACCCTCACTTTTATTCAATTTCATGACCTTTTAATAAACAAATATTAATTTCTTTCTAAACAAAAGAACAACTTTACTTCATTAGCACACCTATAAATTCAAATGACTTCTGCATCCTGTTTGCTACCAATCTGAATTGAATTGGAATTTAAAAGCCATTCTCATAGAGGCCTACTGTAGATGTCCGTCTTTGGCTGTAAATCTAGTCCGCTATCCGACTTCAAATCCACTTAAGACGTAGGACGTGTACGTGGATTCTGCAAGTGAGATAATTAAGCCAGGCCTAGAAATACAATAAAGACTGCATTAAAGTCTTAAACTAGGATTTGGAGTTCCCTTCGATTTCTGTGCTAGAAAGCCTATTGTCCGTACTATAGGATCATGGATTGTAGGTGACATGTCCGGTTACCTTGATTCAGTTAGACAGCCCTCCCATCTCCAGATTGTGCCGTATAAGCCCCCTTTCCTGGTATGCCTGCTCATATGTCTTTACAGGTTGCTAATCCAAATAAGTCCAGTAAGACTTTAATGCTGCCCATGACAGGAAGACCCATATTTACATGCCCCATGACCTTTAAATCTGACCTTTAATTTACCTGACATACTTCTTTATTCATATTTGCAGGACATCACATTTGCACTCAGAAACCACAGCTTTCTAAGCGCTATTTTACTCACAAGCGTTTATATGTTTGCATTCCCACACTAGCTCCTTGGACACAGTTTCCTCTGACAGGCGTACCCACGTATAGTAACTTCCAACAAAGACCCTCCTCGTGGCCATCAGGAATCCCCCTGTGGGTGAGCCTGTGCTTTATTCTGAGCTCCAGTTCTCCTCGAGGGTCCCCAGGCACCGCCGGGGTCACGGCTAGCCCAGGCACGGAGTCAGCGATTCATCTAAGATGCTACGAGTTCATGCATCCACCTATGAGGGCGCGAGGGGGTGGGGGGAGCTCAGGAGGAGATCCACACATGATGAGAGAGGAGCAGGGTCACGGAGTTCACACAGACGGTCGCAATAACTAGACTCTGGCTGTCGGACTCCACACGGAAGAACACACACAGGTTATCTGGGGAGATGCACATACTTCACTTACTTTTTTTTTTTTTTTTTTTTAAGAAAACTGGTGTCTCCAAGCAGAGTTTATGTCAGATTTAGCCCATATTTTGTCACTAAATTACATGCACACATTAAATCTGTTAACAAAATAAGTAAAATATTCAGATATTGTTGTGAGATAAACTCCAACAGCCAGCCTGGGTTTTTGTAGCCTGATTTAAAGAAAGGACTATATAAAAATCCAAATAAGTTTTGTTACTTTCAGGTAATTTTTAGTAGGCCTTCACCGACTTTTTCTTTCTTGCAATTGTTGCGCATGCGTATTACATAGGCTATGCAACTTGGCCTAATCAACCGTCAGAAGACAAGAATTAGGTTTAAATATAATCGATTTATTAAAAATCCGTATTAAGTGAAAACCCTGACGGCAGGTTATTTCGTGGATAAACATGTTGGTTTGGGAAAGAATTTATCACATTTCTATAGCCTAAATCAAAATGTATGTGCTTCTGATTGGCTATATTGACGGACATTTTGTCATTTTTGTTAATGAACGTTATAGCTAAATAATGAGTTATTGTTGTTTTCAAATGCAATCACGCTTAATTAAATGTTTTAATTATCACGACTGGAAACTTTTCATTTGAAAGAAAATGCTTGATAAATTCAAATAAGGTGGTCAGGAAAAACGCCTGTATCAAACTGTTTAGACACACAGCTTTTACGCATTGTATAGGCATACCCTACAATAAAATATATCCATATTATCATGGCTAAATATAAATGGCAAAACTGTCTCTGGAAAATAAAAGATAGGCTGAACAAGCGATTTGAGATAGCTATGGCACATATAAAGGGCACAAACCAGTCCAATTACAATTAATCTCGTTTATTTGAAGCCTGACCTGATTAATGTGATAAGATCACAGCGCTTTCCTGACACCTCTGTGCAAAACACATCTCACCTATCATCGGTCTGTGAACTGATCAGATAAAATTCTAATATTTCTGATAAACATGAGCCTTTACAGGACAAACGATCTGTCTTTTTCAAGGTTAGATGGAAATATATCGTTTCAGGCACATATTTTAATGAACCATCAAAACGAGTTGCCTATTTTTGAAAGCGGTATTTGATGTAGGCGGCTATATTTATAAGACTACAAGGTATGCAACTGCGATTTTCTATTTCTTACTCTATTCAAAGTTAACTTTTCGCACGAACTTATTTCATATAGGCTATATATAATTTAATTTAGGCAACTGAAGGCGCAAACGTGTATTTTTCGTCTAAAAATGCACGAAGAACATATTTATTACTAGTTTTAAGGCACGAATAAAATGAACCAATAAACGAACATTTGTCATGAGAAACAATTCTATTTTGTTGCATTGGGCGTGTTAAAAGATCGCATAAGCCTATATAAATCAAAATATTTCATATTTTTGTAAATATTAATGACCCGCTTATAGTCTTGTCTCCTGCCTTTATGGGTTTTGTGTTTTAGTTTCTTTGCATTGGTGTTCACAGTTCCTGAAAGAGACATTTAAATCGCTTAAAGACAAGATGAAAATGAACATCACTTTGTCTCTCAAAGTTATGAAAACTATCTTTATTAGAAAAAGTAAAAACAAAAAGCACATTTACGCACGAAATGATTAATGCAAATTGTTTAATCAAATGTTTCATCCATCGTACATCAAATCCAACATCGCCCACCCTGATCATTTAAGGGTTTGAATTGTAATACTTAATACCGAGAAAACCGTTGAAAAATACATCAATAACATTTATTGTCGAGCCTCAGAAAAACATAACCGTAAGTGCTTGTGGTTGATTGTTTAGATACAGGAAGTTGATGAGCAGGAAAATAAATAGCCTACAGCAAAATAAATAAATGTTAAATCCATTGTCTCCGCGAAACAAACGTGGTATTTGTTGAAGGTTTTTATGGTAACACCATAGTGATTTTTTCTGTTATTTTGGATAAAAGCATACGCTACTCCCTCGTTCAAACAACTAAATTAAGACACTAAAATATCGACAATTAGCCTACACCGTGAGGAAATGATTCAAACGTTATTTTGTAAAGTCTGTATGGCACATATGATGTTAAAGTAGAGTTCAGGAGAAAGAGAGTAAAGATATCTTCACATTTTCACAATATCATTGCTATATAAAGCGACACTGAGTGAGAGAGATTTCAGTTTCATCCTGTACGTTTTGCTCACCAAAACGCCCATCATGTTCATCTCTCTTTCATTGAATGGACATATAGGGCCAGTTGAAACTGCTCCCAGATAGCAGCATATCCCTGATGAGCGTCTCGATAGGTGTTTTACCCACCAGTCGAACGAAGAAAATCTGTTCTATGACGGAAGAGGAGACCATGCGGAGCGCGGGGAGTCTCAGCAGAAGCTTGCCGAAGCGAGTGGGCTGGTTCGGGTACTGGCTCCTCACGTACTCCTCGAGCGCACACTGGGATTTCTCCTGAAGACCTTCTATATGCGGTACGTCTGAAAGGCCGCATGCATCTGCATACGAATACAGCGGAGTCAGATATAAACTCACATCATTCAGAAGGATAACAGCTCTGACATATAACTGCGACTCTAAATAGCCTATCCACAAATTCTGGAGTTATTGCACATGATTGTGTGTAATGGTTCGGAAAAACAAAGCAAGAAATATCCTACAAAGTGCATGAATTTATTTTCTTAACCGGAATTAATTTAGCCTATTCGTTCGAAAATCGAATTGTGCCATTCAAACAGGCAACATCCATTCACTATTCAACTTTCAAGAAAGCATTCGCCATATTAAACGAATGTGTTATGTTTCAGTTTAATTTCGTAGGCCTAATGTTTCTGTTATTTACACGATGAAATAGAAAATATTTTATATAGCTGAATTACCGAAAAGAATTAAGCACTTGCTGCAGTAGCCTATTTGTAGAATAGGATATATTCAAAAAGTTGAAAAGAGAGTGCTATAATTAAAACAACAATAAGAAACTCCAATAATTCGAAATAGCCTACATTGTTTTATAGACTTAGTAGCTTAGCCTACACTTTCCATTTCTATATAACTCTGTATTTAACCAGCCTATAGACCTTATTCACAGCAGCGCCTTTTTTGATGTTTAACGGGAATGAAAGCGAGGCTGTGAGGTATTGACAGCTCTTCCATAGCCTATTATTTGTTGTGTTTTTGGGTTGCTCTGAAAAATCTCTCTCAGAGAAATTTCAATAAAACAAATAAAAAAAAATGATAATGTGAGCTGTGAAAAATTAGAAGTGATCTAGAGCTTTTTACAGCTTTTTTCTGTCTTTTTTTCTTCTACTTTTTGCTCTCTCTCTCTTTTTCTTTTTTAAATCTGATATATTTCAAAACACGGTATAGCTATGTATCCCTCACAGACTTTGCATTAAGGTCTATAATGGCCAACTTATATTAACTTTTTAAAAACTTTAGCGATTTAGTATTCTTCAGTAAGGTTTATATTTAAGGAAGTTTGATATCAGTATGTCACTTTTTCTTTCAGTAACCTACAAGGCCTATTATTTCCGGGCGCATTCGGTCAACCTAAATGCCTTTGCGCAGTTAGCAAATCGTCAGCCGACATATTAAACAAAATACAAAATATTTTTTGTGGTATATTATATGTGGTGTGTACATTTATAACAAGCCTGTAATTAAAAATAATCCTAAGCCTACTTCTGCTTTTGTCGATGTGTCATGTCCCGTGTCATGTGACGCTATCGGAAACAGAAAGCGCTATAGAATGCTGTTGCTATAGTAACCCCGTAGACATGCGCGAGCTTATGTTTAGCGCACTCTACGTAAAACTTGCAAAAAAAAAAAACTTGCTAAGTTATGAAATTATGAAAGCAGTTCATATTTATCGGGTCACATTTGAAGTACTAAATGTAATATTTGTAAAGACTTTTTATACCAAAAATGATAATTTAAACCTAAATCATTAGGGTGATTAACACTTTACAGATACAATAGTAGACTATGGGTTATTGAGTAATACTCAAAATAATACCCTAAGGGTTGTGCACAGAAAATTTTGGTAAGATGAATAGTATTTGAAACAAACACAGCAGAACAAATAGGATTAGCCTATCTTATAGACATGCTCATTAAAGTGTACAATAAGTTTACTCGATCTTGAATGATTCGGGCCTACCTGATGTGAACAGCACTATTGCTTTGGCACAGCTGTATTCGGCAGAGTCCACCTGCAGGGCCTTCAGCTTCTCCACCTGTTCCTGGAAGAACCGGATATGATCCATGAAGGCCACGACCCGATCCGCAGACATTGGGGACGCGTGAAGTCCAGCGGCGGCCAGGAGAGGAGCCACATGGAGCGGCATGGAGCACTGCGCAGCGTTCAGAACAAAAAGTTCACTCCAGGTGAGTCTGAGGAGAGACACCTGATCCGTGATTTGAAGGTCAGGAAAGAAAGGGATGTTCCTTGCCCATTCCACCGCACTGAAGAGCAAACGGGCCGCCAGCTCGCAGATGTTCTCTATGCCCATGATGTTACCGGACTGCATGCACTGGTTTCCATATCGTGAGGCTGGATATGGTTCGGCCCGAAGCAGAAGGGATATGTATCCGGATAGGTAGCATTGGCCATTCAGGGGGTCTCCATTGGTCAGCACGTAATGGCTCGGGTTCGGCTGGTTTGGTGGCATTCTTCCTCGCTGAACCGCTATCAAAACAAGAGGAGATGGAGAAGAAATGTGCATGCAAATAACATATAATATAATCTTGAATAAAAGCATCTCTCACACCCTACTGTCTGTTTATTATGTGCACAGAAATCATTGGAATAATATCTATCTATCTATCTATCTATCTATCTATCTATCTATCTATCTATCTATCTATCTATCTATCTATCTATCTATCTATCTATCTATCTATCTATAAGTGTAATCATGATTATTTAAAAATTGAAATACTGTTGATTGCACAGTATAACTATTGCTGCTGATATGGTGTTAAATCATAAATAAATTATCTATCTATCTATCTATCTATCTATCTATCTATCTATCTATCTATCTATCTATCTATCTATCTATCTATCTATCTATCTATCTATCTTACACATTTAACTGAGTGCAATCTATGAACACAAGACTGAAAGGAACTACTGTGATGCTCTTTTAATATTTTATGCAGTTTTATGAGATGTTTTATTGTATCTGTGGTATATTGATACAATAAAGTAACTTTTCCAAGGCTAACTCAGAATTCTTGAGTTATTACTTTATATCATTACATTAAGAATCATTTAAAAAAGCCTTTTGATTATAAAGCATTTTCATACACAAAGACAAATTCTTTAATTGTATTCCTTTTAAGCAAGCTCATATATATTTGATAATTAAAGTTTGACAATAAAAAATACATATATAGGTATTGATTTTGAATATATTTGTATTATCTTTCTTTCTTTCTTTCTGCAACAAAAGACAAAACCCAGTGAACACTCACCTTCGCGTCTCATGCCCACTTTCAGGCATTTCTTCAGGCGGCAGTACTGGCACTGGTTCCTGTGGTGCTGATCCACCGGGCAGCTTCTGTTGGCACGGCACGTGTACGTTAAGTTCCGCCGAACACTCCGCTTGAAGAAACTTTTGCATCCCTCACACGTGAACTGTCCATAGTGCTTCCCGCTGGATTTATCCCCACAAACAGCGCACTCAATGTGCTGCTGGTTCTGGGCTGAGTTCTGTCCCTTATCCTCCGCGGAGGGAAGTCCGGTGTTTGGAGAGTGCGCGGCTGCGCTCAAGCGGTGGTGCTGGGGGTGGTCTCTCCCCGGTCCGCTCGGCTCATCCAGAGATCCCCCCGGTGGTAGTTCCTCCTGCGGATCTCTCCACACGCTCAACACCATGGCCATGGCTGGACTGCGAACCTTTTACGCGTCTTCTCCAGAATTATTCAAGATGAAGAAGACCGGTCGCGTTTTATCCATGCAGAAGAACCTATTGATGTGGAATGCGCTTCGAGGACACTGAAGATATGTGTCCAACAAGTTCAGACCGCCAGAGCAGATTAAACATCAAAAAATCACGCGGATTTAAGGAACTCCGTGTTGGTGATGTCTTGGCGCGTAAAAGGGACAATCGGAAACCCCAAATGAATCAGATCCGAGGGGAGCAAAGACGAGCGCAGCTTTCTGTTGGCATGATTGACATGAGCATGAATGGAAGAATGCTACACTAACTAAAAACGGCCTTATTTGGAGTATCCGTAAAAACAGAGCTGAACGGACTCAACTTTGGCATGATGGTGATCCAAATGACCACACCTTTGCTTGGTCTTAGGCGCTTCAGTGGTGGTCTATTGAATGGTCTGTATTAAGGAGCCCATCAAGTATTAAAGCACAGAAGTGGGCGGCTCCTTTAAGCTCGAAAGCTCTGTTTGATTGGCCATTTAGCTCACATCCTTCCGAAGGCGCCGCGGCTGGGTGCAATTATGTGCTTCGAGTCACTTTTTGCCTTTGTATTTTCCAGTCCAGTGCATATATAATATAATATAATATAATATAATATAATATAATATAATATAATATAATATAATATAATATAATATAATATAATATAATATTGATTGTTTTTTTTACATGTGACTAACCAAGGTATTTATAGAAACAGGTATTACAAAAATATTAATAACAGTGATTGCACTTTCAGCAGCAACTACTTCTCGTGCATAATTCAGTGAGTTCAAGGGTCAAATTTTTGCTTTGAGTTGCTGGTGAACCTCAAGGCTTGGGATGGAGCAGGATCACATGATTGGTGGCGTGTTTGTGAACAGGTTGTAGGAGCTGCAGGTTAAAGGGTCAAAGTGATACAATGAGCAAAGACAAGGACAGAGCCCAGGGTCAAAGGTCAAAAGAAGGGTCACTACTCACTACAAAAACAATGTGCTAGATTCAGCTAAGCATTAGTATCTTCATTTTTCTATGAATCTTTTCCATCTTGTTTTGAATTAATCTAATGGGTTCTAATGCAACTAGTTAGTTAGTATGCTCTGTAAATAACTTACTATTAAACTATTAACTAATCTAATGATAAACTGTTAATTCATCTAAAATGTGTAATAAAAAATGTATTTAATATATTTGGAAAAAAATATAAAGTAGCTTTTTGTGTTCAGTGATTGCGTGCAGGCTTAAATCAGGTGCCTAAATCACAGCGGTCGACACTAGCGCTGGCACTTCATGTACCAAAAGGGCCACAGAGGCTCAGGGGCAGCGGGTGATGTCAAAGGGCGCCGCATTTCACATGCAGATGTGTGACCTCTGTGACCTCTGGAAGGACTGAGCTATTTGGAAGCCAAATGCATGCAGCTGGATCTCTGACACACTGAAATGTACTCCAGCACACCTGGATGATATCGAGTAAATCTGGGTATCTATTACATGGGACACATTCCCAGATGTAGCTGATTTATTTCTGATAGTCTGGACTGATTGCAAAATATTGATTAGCAGTGACATATAGGTCTAGTTCATTGATTTGCTTCCTTAGTATGAGTGGTAGGAAAATAAACAACTTGCTGTCTTAAGCGCACCAAGCTTTGAGATTCAACTGTTATCATCATCGTATTGATTGTCTACATATGAGAAAGAGGGTCCTTGACTGGCGTTTAAAGGAATGGAGCTTCAATAGAGGCTTGGACCACAACGTCCCACCGTCAAACACAGTCCAGGGCTTTTCGCACTTGAAATATTTAACCGGGTCATTCTAAACCCCAGATAAACAGAATCCTGGGTTATCTTGTTTCTACTGCAACTTTACCCAGGATTAACAATTAATCCTGGGTATTCATAAACTGACGTTTTTGCACGGTATATTCCCAAACCCTGGGTTAACGACATACTTATTTGCATATTTGCTATCAGCTCATTTGATGGACGAATGCAGCACCCAATAGCATTGCGCGCCTTCCTTTTATAAATTGCCCTAAGTTTTTCCTGAATGGACTTTTCAAACTAGAACAACATCTCTTCTTCACTCCAATTCATGTATTTACCGTTACATTCGCCAATACGCGGCAGATGATTGGTTGCAGTAACATTCTAAAGTTCACACAAAGGACAATAACTATAAAGATTACGATAAAGATATAGTTCTAAAACTCGTTCTCAATATTAAAGGACAGCAGAGTCCACACCAGCTAACGGCACAGAGAAACGACATCATTGGAAACACTCTCAGACTGATGAATGATTTAAACATTGACAGCCAATCAGAATCCATCTTGCTGTAACAAGCTCGAGCATTTACAGCTATAGACAAACATGAGCTTAGAATATATAAACGATATTGTCAGCTAATGTGGACGCTAATAGAGTGCCGAAGTTACGACGTCACTCTGTAGGCCAAAACGCGGAAGTGAGTTAGCATTTTAGCACTGTCGGTTCCCTCGCTTATAAGTCTATGTGATTTTTGAATGGGTTTTGCTAAATCGCCTGAAATATAAGGTCTGTGGTTAACAAAGCCTCTAAATATTTTCACATTTTGATCTATGACATAGAACACACAGTTATAACCTGCTTGTGGTTTTTTAAACTTTTGGAAAATCGCTAAAAATTAGATCTGTGTTTAACAAAGAATTGTGCACGTGTAAAGAACCCTTACACGTTTTGTCTATCAAGATACTCTTTACAAGTTAATCCAAAATGTATACATTTTGAAGCCTATATAAAGTTTAAAAAAAAAAAAACACAAGCAGACACAATAAAGTTAAAAAAAAACATAAGCAGGTTATAACTGATGTGTTTTATGTCATAGATGAAAACGTGAAAATATTTAGAGGCTTTGTTCACCACAGACCTAATTTCAGGCGATTTAGCATTAACCCATTCAAAAATCCCATAGACTTTAGAGTGAGGGAACCAGGAGTGCTAAAATGCTAACTCACTTCTGCGTTTTGGCCTACCCCAGACCTAAACCTACCCATAACCAAAGCGTTATATTGACGGTAAAGGGTGCCATGTGCGTTGGATGGTGACGAATGGTCAAAAGCATCAGTTAGATGACGCCCTAGGATGAGAATCCGTTGAGAAACGACATTGTTGGAATCACTCTCAGACTGATGAACGCTAAAACATTGACCGCCAAACAGAATCCATCCTGCTGTAACGAGCTTGAGTATTTAAAGCGTCAGACAAACATGAGCTTGGAATATCAAAACGATATAGAGTGCCGAAGTGATGATGTCACTCTGTAGGCCAAAACGCGGAAGTGAGTTAGCATTTTAGCACTACCAGTTCCCTCGCTCTAAAGTCTATGGGATTTTTGAATGGGTTTTTGCCTACAGAGTGACGTCGTAAAGTGATGACATCACTTTGTAGGACAACCTGGAAGCTAGTGGCGCATGGGCATCTAAAAGCTATGCATTTTCCCCATAGAATTTTGGAAAATCGCAAAAAAATAAGATCTGCGTTCAAAGAGTTGTGACCCTTACATATTTTGTCAATCAAATTAATCTTTACAAGTTAATCCAAAATGTAAACATTTTGAAGCCTATTTAAAAACCACAAACAGGTTATAACTGGTATGTTTTATGTCATAGATTAAAACGTGAAAATATTTAGAGGCTTTGTTAACCACAGACCTTATTTCAGGAGATTTAGCAAAACCCCATTCAAAAAACCCATAGACTTTAGAGCGAGGGAACCGGGAGTGCTAATATGCTAACTCACTTCCGCGTTTTGGCCTACAGAGTGACGTGATAACTTCGGCACTCTATATAGTTATCTTTAAAGTTATCTTTCTTGGTGTGAAAAAGCCTTAACACTGCATTGTTTCACAATAGCTATAAGTTTGGCAGTGCAATGCGGCGTTAACAACGCAAAAGTAGCGCTAATCCTGCTCTGAAGCAGTTTATAACCCCGGGTAAAAAGTGGCGCTAACCCGTTTTTAAATTACGGGTGTGAAAAGATCATTTTTTAATTCCAAATTGATAGTATTTAGTTCAATTTTTTTTTAAATGAAATTAAATTTGGAAGGCGTTAATGGAAGCATTCTTTAATATAGAACATTATTAAGCAAATGCTAGAATCACTTTTAATGGTGGTAAGAAGTTACGTAATTACCAAATCATTTGTTCCTTTCCCCTCCTTTTTTGGGGCAAATTAGATGTACGAGCTGTCAACAGAATATCCGATAAATCAGACTCGGATGAGATTACACAGAACTGGTCTGTATCGTTTACCACTCTGTCAACAGCCTGGTCCTTCATGTTTACTGGGGGACAAATCTGTGTCAAAGGTCACAGGTCCCTCTGTTGACCTGTTGAACAGATGGAAGCTTTAGTTTCCCAGGCTGTCAGGGATCGCTCTCCAAGTGTGGGAAAGATTTGAGTCTTCACATTACATCATGGCCCTAACACACACACACACACACTACCAGCCTAAGGAAGGAGGCTTTATACTTTGGTAAGACACTGAACTCACAGCTCAGCGGCAAGAAAATTCATAAATTAGTTATGTAAATTAAAATAAATGAAGTAAAGTACTGTTAAGTCCAAGTAATAAAAATCTTGATTCGTCCAAATTTCAACCCGTGTGGATGCATAACTGACTGGAATTCTTCAATTCTAATTAGATATGTCTTCCGTTCATTCAAGAACCAATATTAATACTAATAGGAGACTACCCGTATCCAACAGCGTTTTGTAAGGTCTTCAATTTAAATACTAAATTTAACATTTGACCTCTGACGGTGACCTTTGACCCGGAGAGAGCAGACCTGTCCCCGCTCTGGAGGATGGAATTGATAAGATCATTCAATGAATTACATAAAACGAAGAGTAGGAAAGGTACAAATGGATCCATCATCTCAGTCATGGCCATTGTTTTAGAATGACAGCACATTGCATGAAAGGGTCTTTGTCTTTAATAGTCATCCAATGAGAATTGATCTGATACAATCAATTACTTGGGGAAATTGGTCCAGAATGTGTACGCTCATAAATGAATGAGGTTTTGTGACACAACTTTGCTTTGTTTTAAAAAAATGATATATGCTTTTGACTTTTAAATCAGACGTTGTGCTGTAAAATATGGGAAATTAAAATACTTTCTTTGGAATTGCCCTATATGTAGAGTCCATACATGGACCATAGCTGGGAAAAATGTGTCATTATGTTTTAGCATGTGTGTAAGTGAATAATGGTAGTTTAAAACAACTGATCCAAGTTCATGAATTTAAATAGAGCTGTGCTGCCATCTGCTGTTGGGTGCTTGACAAGTAATCTGGATTTTTAATGCAAGTTTCATGTTCAAGTTGTGTATATTTTAATGCCGTAACAGTATACTAATATGTATTTTTTAAACGTTTTTATTTTTTTGCAGCTAGTCCTGCAGTGACAAATGACAATTACATGTAGATACCTATGTAACAGGAGATCATAAAACACGTATGCATGAAAAATGCTTACAAAAATTATAGAAATGTTTCAAATGTTTTTAGATTAAGTATAGCATGTCACACTGCAGACACTGCTTGAAATGTCTTGTCTGTTATTGTTGTTATTGTTAACTTAAACTATTTTGAATAGAAATATATATAGAAATATAAAATAAATATATTTTTTTAGATTTTTAGAAATATTATATTAATTATACCTATATATATATATATATATATATATATGAAATATAATATTTACATTAAATATAATATTCATATAATATACTTTTTTATCTAATATTTCAAATAGAAATATAAGATAAAAAAAATTAGAATTGTTGCTTTTGCAACCAGGGGCACCGCAAGCAATTTTGGGCCCTATGAAAGATTATGAGGTTGGGCCACCCACCGCACCCATTCCTTTAACTGACTTCTCAACCAATGTGGTTGAGCACATTTTGAGTCACTATATTTTATTGAGAGGAGTACCTAACTTAACTCAAACTGATTGAGCCATCTCTATCATCTGGTTGAGGTATATTATGCCAAAATCCACTAGCTGTCACAGTGTCAATCAACAGCACTTGTTCTAAATGGATGTCAGAAACAAATAAATCACCCCAGCCATGTGAACAGTTTTTTGGTGAAATTTTGCAAGCTAAGTATATATATATATATATATATATATATATATATATATATATATATATATATATTTTTTTTTCACATATTACACTTTATGAGCCTTAACTTCTTAACTTTACAAAATGATGTTACTTGGTGCTATGAAAAAACTTATTTTTTTATAAGTATATTAAGTATATTTTTAATAATTTTTCACAAACATGCTCAACCAAACGGTTGATTTGGCACATAATGGTTAATTGTCAACCCCCTTTTTGAGAATGGACATTACAATGCACTATTAAAATAAAGACCTAAGTTTAGTCTTGTTTTATAGAAAAGACTCAGCAGATTATTGCTGAAAGCACTTCAAAAAATAAAAGTATGAACAATATGGAAGTTTTAAATTGACATTAAATCAAATATACTGTACTAAATATTTTTTCTATTATATAATATGTATATATATATTTTACAAAATATTTTTCCTATAAAATTACTATAAAATCAAAGCCATATATCAAACCAAGTTGTGTTCCAAATATGAAGTTGATAGCACAAAAATTGAAGTTCTCATGAGATTTTGTTATCACTCTTAGAAGAAAAGGTTCTATATAGAACCTTAAAAGGTTCTAAAGCGCTACGTATTTGGAACCCCTAAAATTTTCTATATCAAAATTCAAGATATGGGGGTTAGAAAATGTATATACTGTATTTATATCATTTTATGTAGTTAATCAATATACCACGAAGAGTGCCATTTAAGATTTTCTCCTCCAAAAATCAGCATGATTAAAATGTGATATTAAGTTTAATAAACAATAATTTAATTACAACTCCAAAATATTGCAGAATAATGTAATATATGAATGAATAATAGCCAATAAAGAACCTTTGTGCCAAAAGTGTTCTTTCTTGTCATTATAGAATCTTTTTTAGCATAAAATGTCATTTGGAGTTGAGTAAAGAACCCTATGCTACATATATAGAACCCTTTTTTCTAAGAGTGGGCGTAAAACCAAAAATGACATGAATTCCATTGAATTTAATTGTATTCATTCTGCTATAACAAATTAATAAATTTCTGTCCAAATATCACTTCTGTTACAAAATATGGAACCTTGAGACTCAGACCTTTCTGACAATGCGTTTTGTCAAGACTAGAAAAGGTTTTGATCATAAATTATGATGGGCAATGAAAAAGTATGACAAAGTATGTGTATGAATTCTGGTACCATTTATGACCATTAAGTGACATCTCAACCATTTAGAGGCCGATATTAAAAAAATTATGGGATGTGTTAAAAACAATACATTGATTGTGGTTACTAGCGACATAAGAAGATAAGAAATGCAAACAAAATTTTTTTCCATCACCTTTTTCTTAGTGCGTACTTCAAAGGGTCAAATAAATTGATCTCCGGGAGCCCCAAAAGTATGTTGGCCCTCAAATCATCCTTTCCTCCCCTTAGGCGCCCATCTGCAACAAACCGAAATAAATAGATTTAAGTTTAAATAACATATTGAAATAAAAACAAAATTACAAAAGTACATAACAAAAAAAAAAAGGAAAAAAAGAAGCCAACACTGTTCATGTCAGGTACAGTTCTTGTTTTCTTTAGCTAAAGTATTTTGCTGTATTTTGTGTCTGTGTCAACTCGTTCATTTCGTTCGTTGAATGAACCAAATGACACGAAAAAAGATTAGTTCATTTTGATAAATGAGATCGAACAGGAGAGTCATGAACGCGCATCACAGAACAGAGCAAGGCGACCATTTGAGCTTATAAAACTTAAACTTTGTTATTTTTTTAAATGAGTCATCGTTTCGCTTGATAAGACCCTTATTCATCGTCTGAAATCGTTTAAAGCCCTTTGAACAGTTTGCAGTGAAACTGTCTTTTGGACCTTGAACCGTTTGGTTCCCATTGAAGTCCATTATATGGAGAAAAATCCTGGAATGTTTTCATCACAAATCTTAATTTCGTTTCGACAGAAGAAAGAATGACATGGACATCTTGGATGACATGGGGGTGAGTAAATTATCAACAAAAGTTTTTTTAAAAGTGAACTACTCCTTTAACAGGCAGATGGCAGTGAAGAGCAATGGGAGAAAACCATGAAAGCTCTATCCATGAAATGAAGAGATTTAAAGGGACAGTTCAACCAAAAATGATCTTTTATAATTTATTAACCCTCAAAGTATCTTATTTTCTATTCAGCAGAAGGAAATTACAGGTTTGGAATAACTTGAGGGTGAGTAAATGATGACAGAATTTTTATTTCACTATCCCTTTTAACACAACACTGACGGCCTATCAATACAGCCATCTGTGGGAGCAAACAAAACATCCAAATCAAATTTCACCTGTCTAAAATTGCTTTCCAAAAAGCCGTATTGATTACTGGGTAAATTTACATTTAATTTAAGAAAGTTTCACCTCTGCAATATCAAAAACTCAAACTTTTCTTTTCTCCATACTATTGGGCTATTTGATACCATCATAATGTAAAGGCCTAGGAGTCACTTGTAGGCTAAAACACTTTAGATGTGGACACTTTAGCAAGTCAGTGAGGACAGGCTTTTTCTAAATACAAAAGAGACTCGAGCATTTTTATTCTTATTAAACAATATCAATTTGCAAACAGGGAAAAAATAATATAAAAGCATAACATAAATACATCTCCATTCGTATATCTGACTGACTGTGCATATAGGCCTATGCTTAAATAGGTTCATGTGTATAAAATAAACAATAGTATATTAAGCACACTAAACAAAAGCATAATCTTCAAACACAAAAGGGGGTTTTGGGGATAAAAGAGCACAGACAGCATGAAGGCGGAAGAAGACAGTAGGCAGCCTTATCGATTGCGCACGCGCAGTCTGGTTGTTTTTCCACCAAACGGAGGTATTAAAGCAGAGGCAGAGGCAGAGAGCAGAGACACAGCTGCATCTTCGCATGCAGTTACAACAAAACTCAATGAATGACAGGCAACTATAGCACTGAACCTGCCTGCAGCATCTCTGCACGGCAAAGAACCATAAATGGTTGATGAAACCATCTGACAGATGATACAATATTTTTATTTTATGTATCTTACCACAGCTTAGTAACATTTCCACCATGGTGCTCGGGAAGGTGAAAAACTTCTTTGTCAGCTACGATTGTCTCAATGACAGTAATGTGCCTGTCTTTGCCAGTGGGGACTTTGTGTCAGGTCGGGTGATCGTTGAAGTTACAGGAGAAATCCGCGTGAAATCGTTGAACATTCACGCGAAGGGACTGGCGAAAGTTCGCTGGACTGAATCGCGCAATGCTGGATCCAACACTGCCTACACACAGAATTTCACTGAAGAAGTGGAGTATTTAAACCACAGAGACGTCCTTATTGGACATGATCGAGGTAAGGAGCATTTTATTTAAGCACCTTACATTCATGAAAGGGACTGAATGACAAATGCTCCTTACATTGTGCCTTTTGTTTGCTTGTTAGTTATGTCCATATACATTTCAGTTTTTACTCCGTGAACAGGTTGATCCATTGGCATAGGTAGACACTAAAAGGAGAACTATAGCCCTAACATTTCTTTAAGAACAAATAGCGTATGCAGATGATGCTTGGTGTAAGCGTCTTCATTGCTCTTAAAATAGTTTACGTTATGAATAAATCTAAAAACAAACATCCTGAGTTATATATTTAATTCTTTAAAAAGTATCCCAACAATATGAGAGCTTAAATTAAGCTGTTTGTTAAAGCACGAGAGCTTAGAAACTACGTGCCCTTCTGTCCAAAACAACCTCTGTTCATCTGTTACTTTTAATATTTTCCTTCAATATCGACAATAAACGGTTTTTATGTCGACAGTTACCTTGTAATCATATGGTGACACGCGTTTTTTTTAATTATACGTTACATTTTCTTTCATAGACGATTCTTGTAAGTTTGTAGCCTTTGTTAGAAGCGGTTTAAACCTGTTCAGAAACTGGTGGAAAGGGGGGGTTGTGCGGACCGAGCCTCTTATCGCTGATTGGTGGAGGTCAATCCTACCTTTTCGCTGATTGGTGGAAGTGCTCGTGTGCCCCCGGTGATATCATATCTTTGCAGAAGTGTCAAGACTGCGACGCAACTTATTCGCAACGATGCAGGAACGATTGAAAGTTCGTTTGAAATGTGTTATTTTCAGCATTCACCCTATGCATCATTCTGCCTTCGTTAAAAGTATTATGACCTTGTAATTTTTAACTATATCGGGAACTGTATCTACTGTAAAGACATATATTAACTCACTTCCTATGCCAGTGGTCATGAGTTATGTAAACTCTTAATAATGGTCAGCATAAATGTCATATTATGTATCCGTGTTCTGCGAATGTAATATTTTGAAGTTTGTTCTTTTTACTCTGTCATACTGAATCAAATATACTGTAACAACTATTAAAGTAAATATGCAGTTTCTGTAATGAAGTCTTTCCCATTAATAAAATAAGTACAATTTTCAGTGTTTTGTCTTGAGTTTTTTTTTTAACGTGTTTTTCATTTTCCTAAACCTTTTACACACCTTGGCTAAACCACCATGCTGCAGTACACATGTGGCTTCCTTATGGGGGCGTATTTTAGACAAAAACACTCTGGCTCACCCAATCAGGTGCTGCCTAGTAATATATGCATGAGGAAATCCGGCTGAGAGAGGCTGCTCGCGCCGGTTCTGTCCGGTCCTCTCTAGCTCTTGGCTGCCTTCAATGACAGGCTCATAGTTATTTAAAGCAGGCAGTGGAACTGCTGAGATGGCAATTAAAAGAACAGAGGCAATAAATGCATAAAAAAATAAATAACGAAAACAATATGTTCAATGTTCATGTTATGATATGATTCCTGGTGTTATTTAGGGGCATAATTATTTACACCAGTCTGTTGAACTGGAATAGTAAATAAACAAAACCGATATAATAATACCTAAAATAATAATAATACATCGAAGACAATGGATGTTATTGAAAATAGTATCTATGAGAATAAATATTCATGTATTCCATTCATTTTTTGTTCTGAATCAAGTCCATGAATACAACATTTTACAACTTGTTATTTTGATTGCAACTTTATAGATTTTGGGTTCAGTGATGATGTGACAAGTGCCACCCTTTTGCTTTTGAAATGTATAAAAACATGACCATTTGTTTACTGTTGTATTTCCACTTTAAAAAAAAAATCGATTCATATGCTGACATTGATTTGACCAAAAACTTTATTTTATATTCTTTTGTTCTTATGAAGCACTGAGACAATGTTGGTCGTATCTCTGTCTTTGTCTTGTGTTTAGGGGTCTTGAGGAATATTGCAGGTATGGTATATTGGTATATCGAATTTTATTCTCCTTTCTTTTAGATGATGACAACTGCGACGAAGGCTTCACCATTCTTCACTCAGGGCGACATGAGTTTCCCTTCAGCCTTGAACTGCCCCAGACGTAAGTAACTCACTCTCCTGACTGAATATACACATATATAATGTATTGACCGAAACGCTTACATTATTTTTTCATGCCTCTTTCCAGGCCTTTGGCGACGTCCTTTGAAGGCAAACACGGCAGTGTACGGTACTGGGTGAAGGCGGAGCTTCATAGACCATGGCTCCTGCCCATGAAAGCCAAGAAGGAGTTCACAGTCTTCGAGCACATTGACATCAACACTCCATTGTTACTGGTAAGAGAAAAGCATTTGTAGCATAATCACCTTAGTGTAAAACTGAACACTTGCTTGAGTTGTGGTATGATGAGAGAGGCTCATATATTGTCTTCTTTCATTTAGTCTCCTCAGGCTGGCACAAAGGACAAAACGCTTTGCTGCTGGTTCTGCACCTCAGGGCCCGTATCACTAAGTGCCAAAATCGAGAGAAAGGGCTACACTCCTGGTGAGATGATAAACCTGCTTTTTGGTTCAGCCCCTAGTTTTGTGACACTTGTTCAGATTGAGTGAATTTGGTTGGGTTTCTTTGCAGGAGAGTCCATTCAGATCTACGCAGAGATTGAAAACTGCTCTTCCCGTGTGGTTGTGCCAAAGGCAGCCATCTACCAAACCCAGACCTTCTTTGCCAAAGGGAAGATCAAGGAGATCAAACAGCTCGTAGCTAACCTCCGTGGAGATCCTCTACCTTCCGGCAAGACTGAGACGTGGGATGGCAAGATGCTGAAGATCCCACCCATATCGCCTTCCATTCTAGACTGCAGCATCATCCATGTGGAGTATTCGCTCATGGTGAGTTCACAATCCTTTAGATTCACAAGAAGGAAGATTGGTCGCTGATACCTTCTATGCAGCTAACCTTTTGATTCTCAACAGGTGTATGTGGACATCCCTCGAGCCGTAAACCTGACCCTAAACCTTCCCCTAGTAATCGGCACCATTCCCCTCCACTCCTTCGGCAGTCGAACCTCTTCCGTCAGCAGTCAGTGCAGCGTGGGCATGAGCTGGTTGGGATTGCCCGAGAGACCTGAAGGTATGGCACAAATCCTAAACATGTCATCTCGACATTTTAGATCATGAGTGGGTAACGTTAGCCTTCTAGATCGACTTTCCTGCTGATCTTAGCACCAACTCTAACACAAGTGCTCAAGCTTATAGAGGTTTTCAGGATTGCTAGAAAGTCACAAGCAGGTGATTTTGATCAGGATTGGAGCTGAACTCTACAGGAAAGTAGATCTCGAAGGCCAGAGTTGCCCACTCCTGGTTTAGATCATGGGTACTCAGTCCTGCTCCTTGAAGACCACATTCTTTCACAGTGTACTTCCAAACATGCACCAACAAGCTATCTTTAGTAAATCCAAAAGTAATTTCCAGGAGTAGCATTGAGCCCCACTGCTTAAGATGCCCAAGAATCGGATACTTTCACAACAATCAGTTTAGAAGTCTATTTTGGGTCTAATGCTGGCTTTGCCCTCAACTCTTCCAGCTCCCCCAAGCTACTCTGAAATCATCACTGATGAGGATCGACAGAACAACTTGGAGCTCCCAGCTGTGAGAGATGAGATTGAAGGACCACTTTACGCTTACATTCATGAGTTCCGCTTCCAGCCTCCGCCTCTGTATTCCGAGGTGTGTTGAGTTCCCAGACCTTGTAGTTTGTATTTTGCTAATGCGTTGGAGTTCCTGTAATCTTAAACCTTGCTCCTCTCCCTTGATAGGTTGATCCCAATCCTGATCAGGTGTGCGGATCTATGGACAGGAGACCAGATACCTGTCCATCCCGCTGAAAGAGTGACCACACCTGACCAGTGCTGTCAGGGATCTCTTATCTCTACAACCTCAAGTGGGGTTTGTCCTTTCTCCATAAGGAGGCACGAGCGGCTATCTTGGTGACGCAGATGGATATCCTCCAGGAGACACTCCCAATCCAGGTCGAGTCCAGCACATTGGCACCTAAAAGCTGCTGAAGTTCTTGAGTGATTCCCCTTCCCTTCCATCATTGGTGAAAAGAGTACAGACAGGATTTGTCGGAGTTAAACTGTGCCCTTGACACTAAGATGGACTAAACACAACACAACTGTGTTCAAGTGTCTCCAACTTCGTTTTGGTTGTGATTCTTCACTTATTTAAATGATTAGACCGAATCTTGAAGATTTACCGGTGATAATTGTACTAAAAGCAACAAATAACCCATCCTACAACCACTCCAACTGAACAACGACATACTTTCTTTTTGTCAATTGTTTGTTGTTTTTTGATGTAAAAGAAGTGGCTTTACCACATTGATTTTCTTGAAATATTTCGAGAACTGTAGATGTGGAAACAACAAGACCGGCTTCAAAGATTTGATGAGTGGGATTCTGACTTGCCACGTTGCCTTTCTGCTAGAAACAAACTGCGAGAGCATCAAACAGCTCTTGGCACTGATTCAAGTGGTGAAAGAAAGAGAGACCATTGACAGCGAGCAAGGAGGACACTCTTCGAGATGCAAGACATTCTGGAATAAGTCCTCCTGCTATCGCTGTTATGTAATACACAGAAAACTGCACTCAGAACTTTTGGTTGAGCTTCGCACTGTTTGTACAATTAAAAGCTAACTAGACTCTGGACATATTCTTTTGTACTCAACTGACTGTGGCCTGTTGGCGAAGGCCTTTGTTTAACGACAATTAGCACTTTTCATCGATTGCATTCAAAGTGTATACCGAAGCTTGGCTAATAGGATGCACAACAAAACATACGCTCTGACGTTTACATGTGATTTAGGTATGTTTGTTTACATAAATGTGCTGTTAACAGACAAACTAGAATCACTAGTTATGCGTTCGGACTAATGAAACAATCATTGTGGCCTTGGCACAAAACCATGTTTGTTTGTTTTTCCACTGTAAATGTGCGCTGTGCTGACATTTACCTGTTAAAAAAGGGACTATGTACTTCTTGTGAGCTGTATGCATCCTTACTTTTATGTCTGTGCGTTATTCACTGTGGGTCGTGGTAAAAAATTGTTTTGTTTTTTTATTTTAGATACTAGAAGAACATTCTCAAACATGCACTTCCAGGGAATTAAATAACCCTCATAGAGACTGAACATGTAATGTATACTGCATACAGGAAGCAACATTGCTCTTCAGTCAGGCAGGTCCAGAGCTAATTAAACTGGCTTCCATTTTTTTCCATTTCAGGGTTGATCGTTGCAAATTTTGAAATGGGTATTAAGCTACTCCTAAGACGAACAGTGCAATATCCGCTGCGTGTTTTCAGCGTGTTTCCACATAATTTTGTATTCTTGGCTTGTTTCTAACTTTTGTACCATTTTGTAGGTGGTGTATATTATGTCACAGCAAAAAATGTGTATGTCTGTTTTTGCTCCAATCTGTTGAAATAAATATGCCATTTTCTACAAAAAAGCAAGGTTTTCTTTTTCATTTTAGAATTGCATTAACATACAATGGAAAACATGACACATTTGGCAAACATCCTTCATGTTCAGACAAAAAAAATCATAGTAACAAATCACTTTGACAAAGTGGAAATGAGGGTGTATAACATTGCTGTAGTAATTGCCTTTAGCTGTCAAACATAAAAAAACAACAACAAAAAAAATAGATGGTGGTTACATCATGTGCATTAGCGTGTCAAGAGTTGTCACCTAGGTTTGTGAAAAATGATAAGGTTGAATCAATGTAAAAAAAAAAAATACGAAATGCAAATAGACAGACGGCTGTTACATATCCTGAGGCGAGAACCAGTTCTTGGTGTGGACATGCTTCATTGTGTAACTTTTCCCTACCAGCATCTACATTACCTTTGCATTAAGTTTGTTCGGAAATCAACCTCCAAGGACTAAAAATACAAATTTATATGATTCTACTTCAGCAGACATCATGCAAAGCAGTTTGGTTCAAATTCTTCAGCTTCCTTAAAGAGGAAACGTCTTTTCCTTTCTGCCCTCTTGGCATTCCAGCACACAGACCATCTAAGGACCAGATGCTGACCAAACACAAGGAGTTCGTTGTCTCTGTTCACACAGGCCTCATGTGTGCTAGAAGCGCCTCATATTTTCCACTCCTCTTCCCAGGCTCAAATGGAGCAGATGTTTGCTCCCAAGAGCTGTAAGTGGACCACTAACCTAGTTTCCCTTCACTGGTCAGGGATAAAACTGGTTCGCTTCAGTTCTTAAGAGCTCATTGCTGTTAATGGAGTGTAAAATGCTCAAGTTTACAGATAGACATTTAATGAACTTAATTTAAATTAAATTCTCTACAGATTAATCTTTAACAGATTAAACACTAGGATTATTCAAGTTTCATACAAATTTTTTTTAGCTGCGTTCTTTAGCATCCTTGTTAGTGCGCCCGCCTCTCAAGCCAGAGACGAAGCTTCGAATTCTACTTGGAGTTACTCGAGTAGGACTGGTTTCATTTGGTGCCATGATCCGGATGGGAGTGAGGTTTGGGGAGTGTAACATAGGCTAGTTAGAGCTGTAAACCTCACTACCCTGGCCTCAAGAGGTGTGCTAATGACTGATGCTAGATGCTACAGTCTTTAAAGGGGTGATGAACTGAGAAATCAAATTTTCCTTGAGCTTTTGACATCTAAGAGGTCATCATATTATAAGAATATCCTGTAAGTTTCAGAACTGAAAACGTCCTTGTTAGTCCTATGAAAGCTTTTATTGACACCAGGCTCAGCAAACAACTCGTTTTTCAAAGTGAGGAACTATGATGTCAAAGAGAATAAAATACCACCCCCGCAGAAGAAGATCAACGCCTACTTCAACACGGCCGGTTTAGCCCCGCCCACCGATTCGTGCATTACACGCTTTGATAAATAACATAGGCCTGCCTATCTCGTGATGACAAACGCGGTCGAGAGTGAAACTCATAATATGCAAAACTGTTATCCACTCACAGCAGTGGGCATTGACTTCCAAGTCTTCAATGCGAGACGCCCATAAAAACCGAGCGTTTTTGAGCTGGGCTCAAAACTATGGTAGAAAATAGCCTATTACTAACTGATTTTGATGTTTTTTAATGTAAAAACCAAGCAAAAGTCATAAGTTGACCTCAGACAACAATATAATTTTTTTTAAAAAGCCAGTTCTGACCCCTTTAAGTCCTTGTAAGCGCACCCGCCTCCCATAATGGCGACCCGGGTTCAAATCCCAGTCAGAGTGAGGCGTGTGGAATCAGTTACATAGGCAAAAACTGTAAAGGAATAGTTCACCCTAAAATGACAATTATGTCATAATTTACTCACCATGTGTCTTTTTTGGACCATAAAAGGAGAAAAAGAAGTCGGCGGTACATGATAGGGTTTGGTGAAAACCCCCCACAACATTTAATGTATTATTTAAAGAAAATCCTGACCTTGGCTGTTGGTCTTCTATGCTCGACGCGTTTGTGAGACTCTATGACTCTTCGGGAGAATTCTGTTTGTCTTATGACAGTCAGAATGACAGTTGATAGAGATATGAACACAATAGCTTTCTCTTTGCCACGAACACAACAAATATATTCACCTCAGAAACGAAAGTACATGGATTGTATTTCATCTCACGTTTTTATTAATCTTGGTTTCTTACAACTTGCTTTTTCTGGACAAGTCACACATGCTGTACACAAAAACCCAACAGCCAAGGTCAGATTTTACTACATTACATTTTACATAGATTTTCAACCAAATCCATATACCCCCAGACAGTGTTGTATTCGAGACCCGCTCACTCGAGTCCGAGTTGAGGCCGAGACCATAGAGGGTCCAGTCTGAGTCGAGACCAAGACTAAAGACAGTCGAGTCCGAGTCGAGACCGAGACCAAAGACAATCGAGTACGAGTCGAGACCGAGACCACAGGGGGTCGAGACCGAGACCAAAGAGGGTCGAGTCCGAGTCGAGACCGAGAACATAGAGGGTCAAGTCCGAGTCGAGACCGAGACCAAAGAGGGTTGAGTCCGAGTCGAGACCGAGACCAAAGAGGGTTGAGTCCGAGTCGAGACCGAGACCAAAGACAGTCGAGTCTGAGTCGAGACCGAGACCAAAGAGGGTCGAGTCCGAGTCGAGACCGAGACCAAAGAGGGTCGAGTCCGAGTCGAGACCGAGACCAAAGAGGGTCGAGTCCGAGTCGAGACCAAAGACAGTCGAGTCTGAGTCGAGACCGAGACCAAAGACAGTCGAGTCTGAGTCGAGACCGAGACCAAAGAGGGTCGAGTCCGAGTCGAGACCGAGACCATAGAGGGTCGAGTCCGAGTCGAGACCGAGACCAAAGAGGGTCGAGTCCGAGTCGAGACCGAGACCATAGAGGGTCGAGTCCGAGTCGAGACCATAGAGGGTTGAGTCCGAGTCGAGACCAAAGACAGTCGAGTCCGAGTCGAGACTGAGACCAAAGAGATTCGAGTCCGAGTCGAGACCGCGACCATAGAGGGTCAAGTCCGAGTCGAGACCGGGACCATAGAGGGTCGAGTCCGAGTCGAGACCGAGACCAAAGACAGTCGAGTCTGAGTCGAGACCAAAGAGGGTCGAGTCCGAGTCGAGACCATAGAGGGTCAAGTCCGAGTCGAGACTGGGACCAAAAACAGTCGAGTCCGAGTCGAGACCGAGACCAAAGAGAGTCGAATCCGAGTCGAGACCGCGACCATAGAAGGTCGAGTCTGAGTCGAGACCGAGACCAAAGAGGGTCGAGTCCGAGTCGAGACCGAGACCAAAGACAGTCGAGTCTGAGTCGAGACCGAGACCAAAGAGAGTCGAATCCGAGTCGAGACCGCGACCATAGAGGGTCGAGTCTGAGTCGAGACCAAAGACAGTTGAATTTGAGTCGAGACCGAGACCATAGAAGGTCGAGTCCGAGTCGAGCCCGAGACCAAAGACAGTCGAGTCTGAGTCGAGACCATAGAGGGTCGAGTCCGAGTCAAGAAAAAAATCTTGATGCTGGTCACTATTCCCTATACCATCACCCTATATGATCATGGGTACACGGCATAAGAAGGTGTTGTCCATATAGGACAGTGTGAGTTAAAAAAAATACTTAATTTTCATTTTAGGGTGAACTAACTCTTTAAAGTCATGGCTACAAAAATCTTTTCGTGATACGTAACATGCTCTAACAGAGTATTTTGTCTTGCTACATGTAGGCCTAGGCTACATAACACACTAGATGTTTAAAACGAACAACCAAACAAGAACAAGAAACACACCTTTTGCAAGTGGATTTTGCAATTGAACTAACAACCTTATAATTACTGAGATATAGCCCTTGTGAAAACATTCACATAATGTCAGCATTTCAGTACAATGCATAACTGGCCTAACCAGCACACTTGTTCAGAATCAAGAAGAACTGGATGAGAAGTGTATCTGAATGGATAGCCATGATGATGATACATCTTCGCCCTTGGCTCTTTTTGACAAGTGTTAATAATTGAACTGTCTCCAGACATGTTCGATGGGTACTTTAGAGGATGAACTTGACAAGGCCCCTGACAGCCTGTGTGTGTGGCAGGTGTTTACAGCACTACAGGATTAACCTGAGAAAAACGACGAGCCTGCGTCATCTGCGCTCTGTGAAGGGTTTAACTCTGCAATGCATGTTTCAACACATAATGAAAGAGTCTTGTGAAGAGATCACCAGACATATGTCAAAGTCTAGACTCGCAGACAACAAAAGAATGTCGGATTTGCTTTTGTATGATTTAGGTGTGTATTTGCTCTGTCAGTGGAGCTGAAACACATCAAGGATCAACAGTCTCTGCTAAATCATAGATGACTTATATTTGATTCAGTTTTTCATGTGCAACAGGTGCAAAACTTTTTACAGTCTAGTGCAAACACAGAATTGCATGAAGACCCTTCTCTCCCCTTTACATAATGTCATGGATCTAAATATGGGAATGGAGGACACTTTCATAACTGTAACATTAGGCCAGAAACGGCGGGACATGTTTCTAAGAAGAGCTCCACGAGTCAGGGATTGTCAGTCGGTGACTGTGCTGCCAGAGGGGTCAGCACTGACACACGACACCCCGACTTTCAGCTGAGTCAGTGGTCAGCAGAGCAGGCCCCACCCCCTTTCACAGACATGCTGCCATGCCAATGGTGGAGGAGTGCCAGATCGACACCCGATTGGCTGCCACCTGAACAGTCTCTTATAGGATTCTTATTCTGAAGTTTTTCTAAAAACTGTGTGTGTGAATATATGAATATAATATAAAAATGATAAAATTTATAAAATACAGCACATTTTGGATCATGTCAGCTGCATTTAGTAATTAATAAAAAAATGTATTTAGCATTGGGTTCCCCCCCCCCTTTTTTCAAATTCATTTTTTTGGTTTGCAATCCACCAGTTGTGATAATGTACAAGTTATTTAAAATTTTTAATTTTGACTAAAATTTCAAATCTTTAGACTTCTGTTGAATTTAAATGAAAAGCAGTCATGATATCCGAGCATTCAAAATGATTAAGCATTAAAATAAGCAAAGGCAACAATAATTCTTTGTTTTGGACAACTTTGACCTCAAGCACATGCAGTATGCAAATTAGTCATGAATGTGTGTTCAATGCAGTAACAAGTCTCATTCGCTCGCTTGCAGTTGTTGATACAAGGGCAGCCAGTGTACCAGTGATAAACAAGAACTGGTTTGAACTGGCCTATGACGGAGGCGGCCAGAGCGGCAACTTAATATCTCTGCGTGTGCGCTTACTTCTCAACATACATACTTGGGAGTGTTGAAATATTTTATCAGGGCACATTCAGCCCCGGGTTGTGGAGTTCAAACGGTGTCTGCAACTCTCTCGCCTTACAGCTTCGGCCAGTTCAATCCGGCTGCCATTGACTTTTACAGGAGCTTATTTTAACCTGATCCTTCCATTCAGTCAACCAAAATGGCTCCTGTCTGCATGAACCAAGTATTGCTCCTTGTGCTGTGTACTGGTGGTACATCCATCCAGATTTTCATGTCTAGTTTGTTAACCTGTTAAAAAGCCTTCAAATATGATTGCTTTGTTTAATACAGTTTAATCCTCATTTAATTGAACACATCCCCTGAGGAATACACCTGAAAAGGTTATATAACATAGATTAAACTACGCTATCTCACGACCAATTCGTACGAGTGATTAAAAGGTGTCTAATTCGTACTAATTCATACCACCTCACTCGTACGAATTCGTAAGATTTGTCCAAACCCACGTGATGGGTAGGTTAAGGGGCGGGGTCAGCGGTAGGTCATTCGTACGAATTCATACGAATTGGCCAATTTGTAAAATATGTACGATTTAACAAAAATGTACTAATTCGTACGAGTGAGGTTGTACGAATTGTTACGAATTAGCCACCTCGTACAATTTATACGAATTCTCGTGAGATCGGTTTGGATTAAATTGTATCGGGGTCAGCAATTACTACTCCAACATGAGGTGCGATGATGATTTATGATCTAACGATCGCATAACTTAGCACTGTGTCAATATCCCATCCACCCGAGAGGTCCAGAAGTTATAAAAAAAATGATAGATGAAACTGACACTTGGATATGATTGCAATGTGTTAGTGACATTTCTGCTGTATCTGTAGTTGCACAGGCTGTACCAGAGAGTGTGTGAGATATCAGATGTCCACCACGCGGCTCAGCATTACCATTAGACTAAACATACAGCGGTCATACTGTAACCCATACAGAAGACATGTCAAAGAGCTGCATGGTGTTAGGTCCATTTCAGACTTTGCAAACTGCCATCAGTCAGTGCAGAGAGCTGATGACAGCTTGTGGCTTGGACGCAATGCAGATGTACTCTTTTAACATATCCCTTATATGTGAACGATATGTGTCAATCAAACTGCAACAGATAGACAACAAACCAGGTACGCAGATAAACGAGACCTTTAAAATGTTCATGTAGGTGGTTCATTTGCACACACGGTGAAGAGGAAGTGAACTGCGTAGGGCAGACGGAAATTTTCGACAACCACACGTCCATGAGAAGAGAACCCACAAAGGTGTGAAGGAAGCTTGAACGTCTTATGTGGATTTACTGTAGCACCAGCCTGTGGCATGTATGACCCGTCTGAGAACATGACAAACACGTCACTGCGGGATCTGCCCAGATGGTCATCAAGTCTGCATTTGTCCTGGTCAATAGCTGACCTATTAGCTTTTGAGTGATAAAGCACCCTGCATACTTACAGCGTGTCTACATCGGATGTGAGTGGCGCGATTCGACACGACAAATCCCTGACAGGAAACTGATTCACGTTCGCCAAGCGACGTGCTCACGCTGCTTCCGACACGAAAGACAAATAAGGTTAGATTTGCATTAGTCGCTTTTATGCACCTCGCGTCGCGACAAAGACAAAAAAGTTATGAATTTAATTATTTATATATTTATTATATCAGCCGATCGTGTTGTCTAATTCAAATCAAAGTGATATGCCTTTTAAAATGTTTACCTTAAAAAACAATTGAACATTGAAGTTTGCAATAGTTGACGAACCAGCTTACGTCAGACATTTAAAACAGACCTAAGAACTGAGGATATGATTACAAATGGTTATGAAAGAATCTGCGATTACGGATTACAAACGGATTAAAGATCTTTCTTTAGTTCTTGGAATAGCTACGTGACCCGTTTGTTCCAGCTTTTTGAATTACCCCACAAACAGGTCAAAAATAGAAATGTGCCCCTTCTTTGTTTCACTGGGTTGTAAGATATTTCAAACAACAGCTTGGGATCAAAAAAATATATAGGCCTAAATTTTTTTTTCCAAAGAAATTATTTCCATTTAGCAAGGATGCATTAAATTGGACAAAAGGGACAGTAAAGACAGCTAATAGGCAGGCTCTTACAAAATATTTCTATTTAAAATAAATGCTGTTATTTTGAGCTTTCTATTCATCAAATATACTCGAAAAATCAAATGCATCAAAAAATATTGAGCAGCACAACTGTTTTAAACATTGCCTCCTTTTATAGCAGCAAATCAGCATGTTAGAATGATGTGACACTGAAGACTAGTAATGATGCTGAAAATTCAGCTTTGATCACAGAAATAAATTACATTTCAAAACATATCAAAATAGAATTAGAGTTATTTTAAATTGTTATAATATTTCGCAGTATTACTCTGTGAGTATCTCAACACAGATAGTGAGAACCCAATCTCCCAATCACCCATTCTGCCTGACGCTCTTATTTCTTAAAACAGGAAATGAAACAGGTCAGCACATCTCACAATAACAAACTTTGTCTTCGATATGATTCAGGCACAGCTCCCCTCCCTTCAGTCTTCTCTCAGCATGAGACATCGTTTAAAAAATATCTAACCGTAGCACAAGCTCCTCATTCACATAGCGGTGTTGCATGCAAACAGAGACGCCAGTGACGCACTTCACTGAGACAATGATCTTCAGCAAAGAGAGAAGGAATTGCCCATGAAAATGCTATGCTGGCACTGCTGGAAAGTTAAAAAAAATAAACTGAAGCAAGTGCAATTTCATTAGCGGTTCTTTCATGTGAGAGCTGGAAGTTCAGTAAGCTGCAGAACGTATGTAAGAAATCAATACTAAACAGTAAGAAATCAATCTGCTGTGAGAAATCAATACTTAAGTGTAGTTACAGATTCATATGCAAGTCCTATTCAGAATGGACTATTCATGCCTGAGATCTTGCTCTATGACCTAATTCTGACTAGCCAATATAAATGCAACAAGAAATGTCGTATTGATCAACACAACATGGCGCTAAAACGAAAAATTACTACCTCAGACTCCATTTACAAGATTGCCATGCCAAGTTGGCCTATTTACCTAGCCATGGTCCATATTCTCCTCTTTCGCTTTTCGCTTTCTGCGGACATTGCTTTTTATCTCTTCATTCATTTTGAATTTTGAACTCTGTAGGTTGAACTAAAATATAGGTTCTAACGAAAATTAAAGCCAGTTTTTCTTTGAGTGTCCAATGTGTTGCAACAACTCGGGTGTGTTGACCTTATGACCTTATTCATAGACGCCACCAACGTCACTCCAAATGCCGCCATATTTACGACCGATCTCGCCCAGTATGGCGCCCGAACTGCCCATTTGAATGATAGAGAGACAGAGATACAGGGTACCTGGAGAAAATTTCAATTTTAAGGCTGTGATCCTTATTTGTTACCCCCCAGTTTTCTTTTGTCCATTATTATTTGCATCATTATTATTTTATATATATATATATATATATATATATATATATCTTGAGTGCATAACCCCTCCCCATAGGCTACAGTGGGGATCGCTTGAAGGCTTTCAAGAGTACCGATGCATATCAATATGCTGTGGCTGGATGAGTAAAAGATGTAAAAGTGCGGCACCTGGCCACCAATGATTTATATTTAATCATGGGAAATGTAATAGGTATTATTAAAAAAAAATTCAAATGTATGATTTTGGTGGTTGTTTGCTCTGACTAGGTAGCGTTGCTGGCTAGTTAAGCGGCTAACGGCTGGTAGCTTGCCAGCTGTTAGTCACGGCTCACGGCTAACTGTCATTAATCTAGATTAGGCATGTCGTGATAGTCAATAAATCATTTAATCGCACGTTAAAAAATGAGCTTGAAAATTTTTCTGGCCTCGATAATTTCCATTTGCATGCTTGCTTGTTTTCCTGGTCTCTCTCTCTTTCACTATCAAAGATACTGGATGAAAACTTTGTTAAAGACATAACCGACTTATTTTACGTGAATACTCTCCAAAACGGACATTTAAACATAAAGTTGTGTGTATTTGTTCATTCAGACACGAAACAGAGCTCAATTCATTACTCGCGCGCTATATAGGGGTCTATGGCTGCGACGCTTTGGCTCGGGTGTGTGTGTAGATGAGACATGATACAATATGATCTCTTCGAATGACCGTTAACTACTTCTTTTTTCTATCCTTTTCTTTTGGTTTATAATAAAATACTAGTTCGGGGTTCCTCTTTCGGCTGTTTGTGCAGCCAATTGCAGGCATTACTGAGACCGTCGGTCGTAAAAGATGGCGGCACAAAGCTACAGTGACGTCATGTGACCCGAACTAATATCATGCACATAAAAGGGCTCAGAAGGTTTGGCAGGTAAATCTCAGCAGTCTGCCCCTGCTGGTAGATACTGTAACTACACCATTATCTGCGCAATAAGCTTCTTTCTCCAATCACGCCTTTCAAAAGAATTGCAGTAAATGGAGAAATGTGGAAAGAAAAAAAAACATTTTATGGAAATTTATAATATAGATAACAAATTCAATAGGCTCTATGTGCGATCGCTTCCGGGTTTGTCTCAACACGCCCAGTTACATCCGGTGCTGCGTCAGAAGCCGGTTTTGCTTTAGGTGGAGATAGTGTCAAATTAGACTTGCTGTTTACAAAAACTTCCTGCGGTTAACATGAATGATGTTAACACAGTGAGGCAGTTAGCTGTCACAGAAGAGTAAAAAGTCGAAGAGCTTTAAATTATATATATTATAATTATATAGAGCTTTAAATTTGATATATTTCAAGCTATATCAACAACTTTTAGGGTGAGTATTCTCTCATATCGTGCGAAATCCGACTAGCGAAACAGCGTTTCTAAAATCGCTGTCTCCGTTTCTGAAAAAAAAAACAACAAAAAACCCCCCGGATTTTATTAAAGTTTTGCCGCTATATACTTTGCCTGCAGAACGCGCTTTCGGAAGTAAAGAAGCTGGCTGAGATTCTTTCGGGCATACGTCAGCAGGGTTCGTGCATAGAGCGTATTGAACTGAATTGTGATTCAACTGGTTGGTTTGGTTCATGGCTTAGTGGTTTAACCAAGACTTGTTTAACATCCCTATGGGAAAAAAAAATACTTCTGAAACCAGCACTGCTGAAAAAGTGGTCTATATGAGTTAGCAGCCACATGACACTCACATTTTGGCCTGGTATTGTAGATGACATATGTAAATAATTCTACATATTTTGAAATGTTATAAAAAAATGAAAAGAGATCTGTCCAAAATGTGGTTTAGAATCACAAAACAGCTAAATGTACTATCAGTGCAGACATTTGTCACTTTCATGCTTTAAAGACATGTCAAACATGTTGCCTTTAGTCTGAGATCGACGAAAGTTCCCATTAAACACAGGTCAAACAATTACTTTACTGATGATTGAGGACTACTACCTGCAGATTTCTTAAAGGGTTAGTTCAAACAAAAATGAAAATTAAGTCATTATTTACTCACCCCCATGCTGTTCCAACCCCGTAAGACCTTCATCCTCGGAACACAAATAAATATATTTTTGATTTAATCTGAGAGCTGGATCACTCTTCCATTAACTGCCTAAGGGACTGGCTCTTGACGGCCCATAAAGTCATTAAAGAAAAGGTTTAAATATTCCATGTGCCTACAGCGGCTTGTGCCTACAGCGGCAAGTTTATCAAGCGACGAGACTACTTTTTGTGCGAAAAAAACATAAATATCGACTTTATTAGACTATTCCATTACTTCCTTATTGGCGCATGCGCGAGAACTGAGACGAGGACGTTCTTCTTCGACTGCTTCTTGTTACCGGCGGCTGCTCACCGCTTAGGAGTATTATCGCCACCTACCGTATATGATGTGCTGATATAGCTGGAAGTGCAAAACTTTCTGCTTACAAGCATAGGAAGATGCGCGCTGTACATACGCTTTTCAATTAGCATATTTTCCGCACTACAAGGTGCACTTAAAAGTCTTTAATCTTCTCAAAAAACGACAGTGTGCCTTATCATCATCTTATACGGTAGGTGGCAGTAATACTCCTAAGTGGTGAGCAGCCGGTAAAAAGAAATAGTCAAAGGAGAACGTCCTCCTCTCAGTTCTCGCGCATGCGCCCATAAGGAAGTAATGGAATAGTCGAATAAAGTAGTTATTTATGTTTTTTTCGCACAAAAAGTAGTCTCGTCGCTTGATAAACTTATAATTGAGCCGCTGTAGGCACATGGAATATTTAAACCTTTTCTTTAATGACTTTATGGGCCGTCAAGAGCCAGTCCCTTAGGCAGTCTATGGAAGAGTGACCCAGCTCTCAGATTAAATCAAAAATATCTTTATTTGTGTTCCGAAGACGAACGAAGGTCTTACGGGGTTGGAACAGCATGGGGGTGAGTAAATAATGACTTAATTTTCATTTTTGGGTGAACTAACCCTTTAAAGGTCTGATTTGTCTTCATCAAGAGTGTGAATCATGAGTCCGTGAGGGCAGCTGGTGGATTTAATGTAAGAGCGGGTGATAATCTTCTTCGGCAATCTCTGATTTGATGCGTCAAACAGTAGTGCAGATGTCATTCTCAACCCTGCTGTCCTTTAACTGCATTTGACCTGCTCTCTGCTGCAATAATCTCCTAGAGATGTTTATGTTTTCTGGAAAACAGCTCTGCATGATTGAAATACAGAAGGTGTTAAAGAAGCCGTAAGAGATTTAAGCCATTTTGCAATCGCAACCACATGCCCACACTCTTCACACGTCAGCAAAACCAACTTTTTTTTTGAGCTGTTTACAGTCTACTGAAGTGCTATTTTAGTATCATCGAGATACTATTAAAGTTTTTCTTAATATTTTGAATTATTTTAGTTTAGTTATGCACAATTTGGATTTTTTTGTGGCATTTTCCATGCAAGATCCCAGTATTTTAAGGCTAATAAATTGTCTAAGCACTGGCTGACTGTATATTATCCCATACACAACACAAGCTCCCTTTCAACAACAATAAATCAAGACGTGAATTTTTTAATTCCACACCTTCGTATGAACCAGATGCCTTGAACCTGCTAACCACACTGCTGATCTCAGCGCTTACACACATTACAAACAAACAAGCAGCAGAAAGTGAAAGCTGTTGTTCCTCTTTTGCAGCCGGAGTAATCGAGAGAACATCTTGTACGCTGACGAGCGGCGGGCAGGTGTTACGTGCTCAGAGAGCTATGCGGGATGGGGGAGGAGGGTTCGACTTCACACCTGTGTGAACGACACAAAACAGAAGAGGTTCATTTCAGGGCGAAAAAACAAACCGGCTTCAACCAGATACCCTATCTGCGAGCATCAGCTCTTTTCTCACATCACAAAGAATCTGTGTATGCTCCTCTCATAGGATAGCATCTTCTACAATCAGATTACAGCATTTTTTTATACAGAACAAACTTGTAACCCTTAAGTTTTTTGCAATCACATGCATCATGTGTAAAACACCTGATGTTCACTCTTTTGAGGTCAAGTTAGTCCGTCCTGGGATGACCTTTTTGTTCCAGTTACTGAGCGCCTCTGAACTGTTAATCACTCAGTAATAACCCTCTGATAAGCAGCATCCAGATGAATCCAAAACATTTTGACCTAATTGGCAGATTGTACAGAAGTTTGTACAATAGAGTGAACATGAATTCGTATTCACAACCTAATTCACAACCCAATTTGTGAACAAGTAAAAATGTAGGACTTTCTGCTATTGCCTGGATCGTTAAAAATGGGTGTCACAAACCATAGCAAATCAAATTGGCCATTTAATATGAAGGTCATGTAAACATGTGGAATTGGATATTCCTATATTGGATCTGAGAGGAATTGTGCAACACATGGTCGAACATGGTCGACTCTGGGTCGAACATGTATGGGCGAATCATTCCAGTTTCCATTTTACAACATTGGACGTTTTCAGAAGAAAAGTGCATCGACGGGTGAGTTGAAACTCATTATAATATGCAAAACTGTTATCCACTCACAGCAGTGGGCGTTTACTTCCAAGTCTTCAGTGCGAGACGCCCATAAAAACTGAGCGTTTTTCAGCTAGGCTCAAAACTAGGGTACAAAATAGCCAATTACTTATTCATTTTGATGTTTTTGAATGCAAAAACCAAGCAAATGTCATAAGTTGACAACAATATAATACAATTTAAAAAGCCAGTTCATGACCCCTTTAAAACTGCATATTTAGCCTGGATTTGAGTCCCAGGACAGTGTTGGGGTAATACATTACAAGTAATGTGGATTACGTAATCTGATTACTTTTTTGATGCAACAAGTAACGCATTACAAGTTAAGTGCACTGCGTAATCAGATTACTTTTTTGACGTAACAAGTAACACACTACAAATGTGTATTACGTAATCTGATTAATTTCTGTATGTAACGAGTAACACATTACAAGTAATGTGTATGGCATAATCAGATTACTTTTGTGATGTAACGAGTAACGCATTAGAAGTAATGTGTATTACGTAACCAGATTACTTTTTAGCCGTAACAAGTAATGTGCATTACGTAATGAGATTACTTTTTGATGTAACGAGCAAAGTAACTTCATAAATTATTACTTTGTTACTTTTTAAAAAGGAAATACTTTTCATTTAAAAAAAGTATTTTGCTTAAACCTTTTTTTAACAACTGATCTCTCTTCTCAATAAGGTCGTCACGCTCATTTTAGATTCACAGAGCCGAATTTTTTCACTCAATTTCTCCTTCTCTCACCAGGGCCCTTAGAATTGACCTAATCTCCTTACTCTCTGTGGACCTGAATGCCGTTTTAACTTTACATCATGCATCATATCATCGCAGACAGACGATTGGTCAGCCGGCCCCAGAATAACTGCTCTGCTTTTCTTGGCTTTGGGAGAGATTGGCTGGATCCCAGGATCTCCTGTGGTGGCATGATTTGGAATTGTGTACACACAACATCTGCCTTTCCTTCTTTCTCAGCGAGAGAAAGCAAGCGAGAAGCCACATGAGCGCATGTGGTCTTTAACCTTCTGCCACAAGAAATAACATCTCCACATGATTATCACTGCAAAAGCCCTGCAGAGTCACGCGTCCATCTGATGTCTAGATAAATATGGCTACTAAAGGAGCTTTTATGCGGCCTCACATATTAAAAATATGTTTTGTGAGGGTTTAGACAGCAAATACCTCATGGTGAGGCAGGTAATAGTTACACACCATCACCTGCTGCATCACAAATTGTTTACATCATCCAATGAGAATGCAGAAACAATGAGAGGGCGTGTCTAGAACATCACGCCACCACTGAGCTGAAGGAACTGGAATATGGGGAGGAGCTCAAGGAGTGCTAAGGACTATAAGATGTACTGTATTTACTGTAACTCATTGTTTTCCCACAATTCAATTACTCTAATGATGCTAGTAATTGATGCGATCTTTTTCACAATATTCATGGCATCTGCATCTGTTTATCACTTATAACAGTCAATATAACAAATGCAAAAATGAACAAAACATTGTCTGGAGGGAAAATGATGTTCAACTTAAGTACTTGACACACCTATAAATTACCCTACCTCACATAATATAACAATATAATACATGTTGGAATTAAAAAACAAGCATGATTTAATTTACAATGAATTTATCAAAAAAGTAAACTAAATTATGGGCTATATATATCTGATAAAGTATCTTTGGTTAAAGCATCTTCCAAATGACAAATTATTACCTTTTAAAGTAAATATAACTATAAACAGTTTAATATAAGAACTATTGTGTGTGTGTGTCTGTCTATCTATGATAAATATAAATATTCATATTGTATATGATACCTTTGGTTAAAAGCTTCTTCCGATTCTATTTTTACATTAATATAATCATTATTTTATTCTCTTCAATCCAATAACAAACATCTTTAATCTGTATCTACACACTTTAATCTTTAAAAAGCAGTCAGAGTTTTGACTTCCTCCATCTCAGTACTATAATTACCTCTAACAATAGTAAATGTGAAACCTCTAAAGACTGTCTTGTCTTCCCTAAATTAATCACACAGACGACAATAAAAAAAAAGAAGAAGAAGCCTTCAGTGTGTAAGCCAGCAGCACCCAGCTACCGGTCTGAACTAGATCTCTCCAGCCTCAACAGCATCACAGTAGTTCCTCATCTGCTTTTGTTCAGCATGAGCCAGTCATAGCTAGTCAAACCTCCCCCACAGATGACAAACAACATCACTCTATAAAACAGGGTTAAGCTGAGTAAACCATAATAGTGAGCTTAAAACGATAGGTAATTGTGTGTTAAATTAATTTATATTCAGAAGATATTTGAAAACTATTATACAGTTATTTTATTTAATACACAACATCACAACAGCCAAGCAAACAAAACAAAAACAAGTCCAGATGGTCCAGGCATTTGAGGGTCCTATAAGACACTGCGCCGTGACTGTCACAAGTAGGCTAATGAAATGAATGGACAGTCACGTGACCAGCTCCATCCAATAGGCACAGATTTGCTTCATGAGCTCCACAAGCTCTGTTCTCCAAAACTCATAGCCAGTGATCTGTACTATTAGAACCATGCTTGCTTGACATCACGGACTTTATGTAAGCGTGTTTCTTGTATTGGTGTGCATTCAGAGATCAGCTTATATGGAAATCGTACAAAAGCAGAATGGCCAGCAACTGCACACACCTCATATGAGTAATGATTAGCGAGCGTGTGAACAATCCTGTTGTTTCTAAATGTGACACCTATCAAATGTCAGCATTTGCCAAGTGGCAATCTTTGTTGTCACGGTAACAGACTTTTCTGGTTCCACGTGTTGTAAATCAAGTTCAGTCAAAACATGAAAACATGCAGACTGCACTTAAAAAGAACTGCCATTCCATGTTAAAGGCCCACTGAAGTGCCTTGAAACACACAGCGTTATTCAATGCATTGTCGTGATTTCCACTGAAACAGGAAGACAGGGCAGGGCATATCGATCAGCTCCTCCCCTTTCCCTTTTTAAAGCTACACCGTGTGATTTTTACCCCCATCTAGCGGTGAAAAGGTATATGACCATCCAGGGAGTATTAGTTTCTCTTCCTCGCAAATTCCGATTTCGTTTTAACTCCTACGGTGGCCAATGTAGTCCAAGATTAACGTGGCTTCCAGTTCGACCTCGTACATGAGTGTTAACTCAAACGTAAACGCGAAAGGCGAAGCTTGAATTAATGGGTATGTCCCTCTTTGGCTAATGTACTTTCAAGATGGAGGGGCAACATGGCGACCGATATTAGAACCCCTTACCCGTATGTATTTTCAATGGCATATTATACACTCACGAGAATACTTTATTACTTGAACGAAGTAAATATACTAGGGCTGTGCAAAAGTTAATTGCGATTAATCGCATTCAAAATAAAAGTCTGTGTTTACATAATATAATTGTGTATGCTGTGTATAATTATTTTGTATATATAAATACCTACAAATGCATGTATTTATTTAAGAATTATTTGCACTTAAATTCTGTAAATATATATATATACATAATCTATATTATATAAATATTTTATATATGAATAACACATTTTCTTAAATATATACATGCATGTGTGTGTATTTATATATACAAAATAATTATACACAGCACACACAAATATATTATGTAAACACAGACTTTTATTTTGGATGCGATTAATCGCAATTAATTTTTGCACAGCCCTAAAATATACATTAATGAGCACATATATTTTTGAAAGAACTAAGTGTTTTTGGCTAAGAATGAACTAAAAGAGTTAAACAGTGTAGCTTTAAAATAACCAATAGCAGTTTGTTTATCACAGCTCGCGTTGAGCTCGGTAGAGCCGCAGTTTTTCTATTCTATAAAACCGTTTCGCCTCCTAATCTCCTCAATATCGCTTTAAAATATAGCATTCTGTGAAGAACTAAAATGGGTCCAATGCGTTTTGTGGTCTGCGCCGACTCGCGCATATGTGTGCGCGCTGCAGTGGTTCACTTGACACTGATGTGAAACTAGACTTCATTCACCTATTTACACTGTCTGAATCGTTCCCTATCCCCTGTTTAGTGCACTATATGCCATTTACCATGTAGCAAATAGTAGTTGTGTGAACAAGTGACCACTTTTAACAGCAGCTTCAGTGTCTATTTATAGTGCAGGGGGCGGGACGCTTTAGATTCTAGAGAGCATTTGATTGGACAGAAAATCTGACGAGAAGTCTGCTGAAGTGCAGAGTGATGTCATCAAAAAAAAAATTCTCCATATTGGCTGAAGTGAGAATCTGTAAGTTTTGAATGCAAGTATCTTCTTAAGCCAAGTTCACACTACAGGATTTTAAGCCCGATTTAAGCCCGATTTGCAAATTGTTGAGCCCGTTGACAGGTCAGGGTGTTATCGCGTGCAAATCGCGGGGGATTAGCAGACGATGAACGCTTGCCAATCTGTTAGTATGAAAGAGCCAACAATGCATCAAAGACGCTCACAGACGTGTCGCCGAGCCCAGAAAAATATCTAGCATGCTAGATTTCCAGAGCTGATGTCATGAGCTCCAGCCAATCAGAGCAAGGCATGGGTTGACGTAACAGGGTAAATCTTATTTTTTCTTTTTTTTGCATTTTTTTTCTCAGAGCAAATCATCGCGCAAACAGTTTGAAGCACTAGTCTGACGTCCATATTCGCGTGTTGTGTTCTTCTCTTCGCTTGAGTATTGACGCACGTGCTGTTTTGCGTCATTTCCGGTTCGTCTTATCGCGTGATTTTTCGTGACAAAACGTGGTTTGTAGACAAGATGGAATCGTTGGATGACAGAGTTGTTGTCAGCTCGTGTAGTGTGCTACCTCCCGTTGTGGATCAATCACGTTGTGTTTTGTGGTGTGAACAGCTCAACAACTTGAACACTCCTGATTTCACTGAGAGCAAGTCATGTAGTGTGAACCGCACAGTTCAGCCTGACGTTTTAAAATCATGTAGTATGAACAAGGCATTAATCTGAATTTAGTCATTGATTTATAGTACACTAGCAATGTTAACATATTCACACTGAAAGCCAAAAAATATTTTAAGTTATAAGTTTTATTAAGTTTTATATAAGTTTTGATTTCATGGGGACTTTAATGATAAAATGTTGTGCTAGGTATTTATTTATTTATTTATTTATTTTGCACAGGCACTAATACAAGTAAACCTGGCTAAATTGGTGCATTTGTTTTTCCTGAAAAACAAAGAAAGTATGTAGTCATTATGCAAGTTTACACTTTACCCTTATTTCTTTAACATTGATCAGCACACCAGATGCTCCACACAGGATTTATCGGTTTACTTTTCTCCAGGACTGAGCCTAGGGTGTGCTTTCGTGACCTTAAGACCTTTCAAGTTTGAACCCACAACAGCCTCATGAGACCAGAGGAACATTTTGTGCTCATCAGAGGAAGTGGTTTTGGAGCCACCCTTTTAACTTCCCTGAATGTGCTGTAAAGATATTGTGACCGATCTTGATTTTACAACAAGAGAATATTATTATTCTATGATATTAAATTAATTACCAAAAACATTTTTTGCAGAGTCTTAAAAGAGTTTCTTGTATTTCCTGTTGCACTATGGCTGAATTTAGAAAGGATACATGTAAGTGTTGTCATGGTGTAGGGCGTCCTCTATTGGTGGTTGACTGCAATTACTAAATTGAGTAATAAAATCTTATTTTAATGTTAAATAAATTGTTGTTAAATATTATCAATAATAATAATAATAATAATGTTTATGAACAGAAACATAAATCAAAACTGAAACAAAAGGCACTCTTATACGTCACCAGAATTTTAGTATCGGATTTTTTAAAGTGATAGTCACCCAAAAATGATGTACTCACCTTCAAGTTCTTCCAAACCTGTATGAATTTCGTTCTTCCCATCCATACCATGAATCAACCGTTTGGTTAACCATATTCTTCAAAATATTTTCGTTTCTGTTTATCAAAAAGAAAGAAATTCAATTCAAGAAACCTGTTTGGAACAATTTGAGGATGAGTAAACTATGACAGAATTTGTGAACTATCCTTTTAAATATTTCAACAATTCATATTGACATTTATACATTAATTATATCATAAAACATACAATAACAATATTAACAGCAATAGTTATATATATATATATAATATTTCATTAAATATACTAGTTTATAATCACTTTACTTAATTTGAATCAGTATTGCTTATATTATAACAGCAACAACAGTACTGTTCAGTATCTAAACTACTACAATTAACTTGTATTATATTACATCATGTCAGATATATGAATACACGCTAATTAGTATAGATTCGTTATAAACACAATCTAATAATCAAAATGTGTCCAATATTACTTACCATACATTTTTCATGAACCCGCCGCCGTCAGGACCGCCATCATGAAGACCGCCCATACCAGTCCCAGTCCGCCAATCAAACAGGCTCAAACGCAAATCGTTTCCCAAATAACCAATCACAAGTATCGTCATCCTGACGCTCAGACAGCAGCAGCCAATCGGAAACGTTTCCTTGAAAATCAACTAGCAACGCGCTGTGCTTGGCGTCTGTGTTCGGGATTAGCAGGATTGTGGAAGCCGAACTCTAATCTTGTTGGACGGATTTGTGTTTCAATATCAGCGAATTTATTGCTAAACTGCAAAAATGAGTCTGTCTCTGAGGTAATTATGAGGTGTTTAGTCGCTAGCTGTTGGTTTAGACACCAGCTTCTGGTGTGTTGAGGATTGCTAGCCGGAGCATGCGAATCGCTGACACATTGTTTTATTGTAATAATGGTGACTCATAATAATAATAAAATGGTTATACGTATTAAGCAAGAGCAACATCACACATGTCCTTCATTTTATTGCAATATGAAAAATATTCATACAGACAATCAAATCCTGATTGTCTACCTGTCAAGTCAGCAGCTTTGGATATTATCTTATATGTTCAATGATACCTCTTAATACTGTCTAGTGAGTTAACGCTGTCAAATGTGTATTTGATTGAATGGTATCTAAATAATGGAAGATCAGAATGACTCACATGTTTGTTTTCCATACTTGTGCTTTTAGGACTGAACTAACAGCTGATAAGAGCAAAAAGAAGAAAAGGAGAGAACTTACAGAGGAGCAGAAGGATGAGATCAAGGAGGCGTTCGAGCTCTTTGACACAGACAAGGATAAAGAAATAGATTATCATGAGTTAAAGGTAAATATCTCATTTTAAAAATGGATATTCATTATATTCGGAATGGTCATCTATTTAAAATCTTCATGTTGAGAAATACTAACTAGTCTTAACTGATCACCCTTGACAAATGGAAGTGTTCTTTTTTTAATGTTAACAGTAATACACAATTTACATATAATAAAAAATCTATAAAAAAAAATAATGTTTTGTGAATAACAAGTATGTTAATAATTCTTATCAATATTTTGATTAACTCTCACATGTAAATTCTTTTTTGTATGAAAAGTTTCTGATGCATTCACTAGATCCCACTTTTTTATAGCAATTTTACAATTACAATTTTTGTTCAGCAAACACTTAAAGGTGGGGTATGTGATTCGCTTTTTTGACAATTTTTTTTTTCAAAATCACTTGAAATCCTACTCCTAACCCACTTACAGCCACTGAGTTAAATGAAAATTAAGCAATTTAATCATCTGTGGAACGGGCAGGACTCGAAAAACTCCAGTCAATCATTTCCAAGACAACCTAGAATCATTGGACAGAAAATGCGTCAATCAAACGGTCGTACCATACTTTTTTTTATCCTTCAGTGGTTAAAAAACAAAACTCCATGTTAGGCTTGCTACGGTAGTCGGTGTTACCGGTGTTCAGTCCCAACACTGGTTTCATGACATGCCCACCGCGGTTGGCATGTGAAAAAAAAAAGTTTAAAGCCTTATAAATATTGAACGCAATTATGCAGTAGTCGTTAAATCCTGCCTATTAACACACACGAACCACAGAAAAGACGTGCATCAGGATCGAATTCTAATTTCGGGCTTGAACAAACCATAAATTATGCCAAAATGTCCATAAGAGCAGTCTTAAACGAACGTAGAGATTTGTGAGAAAATGGGACGCGTGTCAGATCGGCTGTCCGAATTCGCTCACTCGTTTTTACTTACTCCTTCTCATTCACTCCTTCAAGTGAATAGTATTAGTGGACTAATGTAGGGAATAGGCCTAGTAAATGAGGGTTTAGGGGGCGATTTCTGATTCAACCCATGTTCTCAAGCAGTGAAAAATAGAGGACACTGACAACGCGTTGACAGACAGGACCGAGCAGGTAATATTTAATATGAAACAGTCTCAACTTTCAAATTTGGTCATTCAAAGAAAATCAAACATTAATAGGCCTACTGTTTTGTGGCTCTTTAATGTGTCGTGACAGACTGCCTGATAAAGCCAAGTTCCACCGAATCTACTCTCCTGACTGCTTTCTGACTGATCCTGTCAGATCACATGTCTGTCAATCAAACTCCAAGCGAAGGATGAATTGACACTAATTTAAAAGTGAAAGATAGTTTCGTTTTCAAACTAGCGCATATTCAGGGCACAATAACAAAACAGTTCTTTACCGCACTACCGCACCGTTATGTATGCCCGTTAAAACGTGCACATTTTACGTTTGCCTTTAAATTAGCGATTTAAAAGCCCCCGCCGGTGAGACACCGGTATTACCGGTGTTGTCACACATCGATTAACCGGTGAGAAAATATCCTCACCGTCACAACACTACTCAATGTATTGTGCATTGTATTTTACATTGTTTTGGTTGTGCTTTGGCTCTGACGGTGCAGATGAATATGGGTATCATACTGCTCATAAAACATTAACTACTAGGCTTTACCTGTTAAGTGGTCTCAAGCCATAATGAAATGACCCTTCACAATACATACATATGGCGATATATCTGTTCAATAAAGTCCTTTACTCGCCTGTTGAGTAATACAAAAGCAATCTCCACGTCGCTTTTGCAACATTACAAATCCCTCAGTTCTCACTATCTCTGAAAAGACAAACCAATGTTGATTCTTGTTTTATTACGAGTTCTGTCGCGCTCTGTTTTTTCCAGCAGACTCTCATCTGTTCGATATTTAAAAAAAAAAAAAAATGGTGATTCACTGGTGGTGATTTAGTTGCTCCATGTCAAACTTTCTCCTTCAATGTGACAACTAACTTATGGCTCTTCCAAGCTATACACGTGTCGGATATTTCGAGACACGCACAGACGAGTGACGTAAGGACGCACACAATTTCATGCGGAAAAACATCCTGCTCAATCTAAAATAGAAACGCTTCCAACGGCCTTATCATTGTGAATCAGGGTATGACAAAAACACGTTTTGGATGAGGGATTGATGTTGTATTGACTCATGTTGATTTTGAACAAAAAGTTACATAGTGCACCTTTAAACATCAACACCAGTAGCTCAAAAATGGCTGATATTTAAAATTTGTCTTCCAGGTAGCGATGAGAGCTCTGGGTTTTGAGGTGAAGAAAGTAGATGTGTTAAAGATCTTAAAAGACTATGACAGAGAAGGAACTGGGAAAATAACTTTCGAAGATTTCAAAGAAGTGGGTAAGTTCAATAGGCCTAGACTGCAAAATGCTTCGCAGGAATGATGCTGCTGAAATCTGGAGTAGATAAATGTAACATTTATGTATGTAACATAATCTTCTTCTTGCTTTGTGCGAATGCTTCACTAGCATTTTATACATTTTCTTAAAGTGACGGACATGATATTGGAGCGAGACCCAAAAGAAGAAATAATGAAGGCGTTTAAACTGTTCGATGATGATGAAACTGGAAAGATAAGCCTGAGAAACCTGCGACGAGTCGCTCGTGAATTGGGCGAAGACATGAGTGACGAAGATCTGCGAGCCATGATTGATGAATTTGACACCGATGGGGACGGAGAGAGTAAGTTGCTGGATTTTTTATCTAGGGAGAGGGAAAAAGTGCTATTTTTATTGCCTCTGATGAATGGAAGTAATTACTGTGCTTTTCCCAGTTGGCCCAAAGTGCTTTTCTCAATTAAGACCCAGCAAATGAATGTGTTGCAGCCAACAAAAATGGGAACAGTGGAAATGGAGGCTGAGTTGAAAGCTGTTTGTGTGTCCTTTGGCGTTGTGAAGAGTTATGATATGTAATTTAATCAGCAAAATATTAATTGTCTGTGCTGTGAATAAGTAGGTTAAAAGCAAAGTGAATTTAAGTGATCACATTTGTTCTTGTACTGTCTTTCAGTTAATCAAGAGGAGTTCATCTCCATCATGACCGGAGACTCGTGAGCAGCGGGACTCGATGAAACCGATCGCTGAAGTTTTGCCTGCACATGTTCTGCAAAGATCCAATCCATCAGACAAACTTGATCTTATGAACAGTAAACCACTTTTCAAATGTATGGAACAGTAGGTCCGATTGGTGCTAAAAGTTTGGACAGAAGCTTGAACTGAACTGGCCGTGATGGACGAACAACATTTCAGGTCTTGAATGTGTTTGATTTTTATAGGGATACTTTGTATTTTATCATTGCAGATGTGTCTTTATTACTAATAGTTTGTATTGTAGTTGTTCATTTTGCATTTGAAAGAACATTCCAAAGTACTATTTATTGTAAATACACAGTAAAAACATCATTTTTCGCTTGTCTCTTTGACTGAAGGGCACAATCACACTGATAATCATATTATCCTATGATAGCATATTTCTTGTCTTTATATTGTTGATCCAATTTTAAACTTGATTCCAGGCAATCCAGCTCAATTTTTCTGAAACCGAATAGGTTTGCTATTCTTTTCCACCTTTTTAACTCGTTGTAACTTGTTTAACTCGTCAAAATTATATTTAATATAATTTAGGGCTGTCAAATGATTAATCGCGATTAATCGCATCCAAAATAAAAGTTTGTGTTTACATAATATATGTGGGTGCATTGTGTATAATTATTTTGTATATATAAATACACACACATGCATGTATATTTAGGAAAAAATATTATTTATATATAAAATATTTGAAGAGTTCAGATGCAAAAGCCACTAAATGCCATTTGAAATTTTCTTCTAAAATGACCATTTTTATCAAGCTTGTTTATTTAAGTTCAGTAATTTCACTTAAATAACAATTATTAGGTAATCTTCATTGCCATTTAAGTGAAATTACTGAACTTAAATATACAAGCTTGAAAAAAATGATCATTTTAGAAGAAAATTTCAAATGGCACTTAGAGGCTTTTGCATCTGAACTCTTCATTTATATTTATATATAATATAAATTATATATAAATCTATATACAGTATATACATGAAAATATTTCTTAAATATATACAAGCATGTGTGTGTATTTATAAATATAAAATAATCACACACAGTGCACCCACATTTATTATGTAAACACAAACTTTTATTTTAGATGCGATTAATCGGTTGACAGCCCTAATATAATTAATATTAAAAATGAATAATATAATGTAATAAAAGCATCAAATAGAAATAATTCCTCATAAAACCCGAATCATATAATCATATCATCCTGATCTTTTGTGTAGTTAATTTAAAATTCTGATTATAAATGTATTTAATCCATTATTGAATGATTGTGACTTTTTTTGCCCTATCGTATTTTGTTGATTTATGAGGTTTAAAAGGGGATGATTCAGTATTGGCCAATAGAGGGAGACATTATTCATAGAAAAGCGGTTTTGCTGTTTTATTAATTGGGTTTTTTCAAAAGAGAGATTTTTGTTCAAAAAGACCATAACTTTTAAATATATTCCATCAGAATCCATGCAAAGTCAAGGAAACCTATGAATACAACACAAAATCGAATCTCAAATTGCATACTAGTTCACATCTGTGGCAGAATTTGTGTGTGAAGGAAACTCTTAGCTTCTCAGGTTCATTGGAAAAAGTTTGACATCTACAAAAGTTTTGATCCTTGGCCAGATGTCTGCCTATGTGGGATCGATGCAGCTGTCAAAACGACGTGACGGTGGGATGACAGGAAAGCTTTAAATGGGTGAATGTGTTGAGCATCACCTCTAACAACACTATCCAAAATTAAACATGTGACCGCAGCTCTACAGAGGCTGACAGCGATGACTCCATGCGTTTTTTTGTGCTGCTTTGAGGATAATTTGGCCAGTGTGTCTCGGTCTGAAAGTGTGAGGTAAGGACAGTGCTACACACAACATCAGCACGGAAACTGTTGTCATGGAAACGGGCCAGCAGACCAAAGATGGAAATAAGCCATGTGTTGGTTCTGTCTGCTACATCTAAACAACAAACCCCCCCCCCCCCCCATACATTTGCAGAACATTTGAATGAGCTTAAATTTAATAATGTGCATCCTTATTTTAGTTAAGAGACAATGGTGACACATTAGAAATAAAAGGAGTAGTTCACGCCGAAACATGTATGACTTTCTTCTATGTAACTAGGAGCATTATAAGTCTTGAAATATTTAAGATTTAAGATTTCTTTTTTAAATTTTCAACAATCTTCAGAATTATTTACGAGAAGCAAAAACCAATGCAGTGAAAACCTGGAATATTACCCCCAATATTTTCGGACAATTGTGAGATTAATCATTTTATTATAATTATGTGCAATTATTATGATTAAAATGATTAATATTATGTGTGTGTGTGTATTGTTTTCAAATCGATTAATCGCATCTATACATACAATTTAGTTTATATGATATTTGTGTGTACATACAGACATTTATATTTCTGTTTAGATGTAGATACAGTGTGTGTGTGTTTGTGTTTATATATATATATATATATATATATATATATATATATATATACACACACACACATATATATATACACACACACACACACATATATATACATACACACTTATATATATATACAGGGCTGTCAAACGATTAATCGCGATTAATCGCATTCAAAATAAAAGTTTGTGTTTACGTAATATATGTGGGCGTAGTGTGTATAATTATTTTGTATATATAAATAGACACACATGCATGTATATATTTAAGAAAATGTGTTCTTAATATATCAAATATGTATACATAATATTAACTATGTATAAATATATATAAAGTATATACTTTCAGATTTTTCTTAAATATATACATGCATGTGTAGCACCTCTCTAGCGTGTTTGACTATAATGAGAGGTGGCTATCCTGAGTTCTTTAAAATCTACAAAATAAAGTAAATGAGGTTTCACTAATAAACTAATTAGTGTTTAACTTTTGTGATTTAAATACTCTTTCCCTTTGAATCTCTAGTTAAACAGTAATAATTACAGCCTTTAACTGGAAATTAAATGTACTGTAATTATTATCCTGTAAACACCTGAATATTTAAACCAAAAAACAATCTTTGTCTTAACTTAAAATATCAAAAGAGTCAGTAACCACAAGTGTTATAGAAAAGTGTAACCGATTTAAATATAGAAATAGTAAGAAATATTAATTAAATCTCAATTGTAATCACTTTACTAGATCACAGAGGTATTCACATTCACACTCAAACAAAAAGGGCCTAAGAAAATAAAATAGCCGGCAACACTTGAATTAGATTTAGGCCTACCCCTTAAATGTTCATTGATGCAGGCCTGAATGTAGCTTGGGTACGTTGTAGCCTAAAATCAACTGGCTGCTTCACCACACGGGCCAAACAAACTTACCTTTATGTGAATGTAATCTCACGCACACTGGATCAAAGCGTCAGCAGCAGAAGACAGATTCATTCAGCAGCAGAAGACAGATTCGCGGGGCAGAGATGATGAGGAGAAGAGTCACATGGTCAACGAACTGGGCAAAGTCCACAGACAGTAACGCTATCCGGCTCCGTCGGGTCTTTGATCCTCGTTGTCGATTTCACAGGTCCACACGGGCTTAAAAATCGCGGTCGCTGGTCGCTAGCTTATAGAAAAGTCCATGCAAAAACACTAACCACTATATCAGCGGCTAAATTACGTATTTCAGTCTTTGTGTGCAGAGCATTAAAGTCTTTTAAGAGTCCTTATCGAACACTTCGACTAAACTGGTCAATTTCAGTAACTTTTACCGAGTTTCTCTCTCCGCAAAACCACACGCGGTTCTCCTCTCGCTTCTTCCACGCTCTTTTCTTTACTACACTCTTTGACCTCAACGGTGATTGGATCATTCACAAAACGTTCAGAAATAAAATAAATTCACCAAACATTTGTGTACCTCTTTCTTCCTATCCTTGAAAACATTGTTAAAGTATTTTCACATTTATAATTAACAAAAAAAATATATTTAACATTTGTACATAATGAAAAAGTAAATAATGAACATCACCCAATAAGCATTTCTCTCATTACCCAAAATAACAACGTCATTGCTGGTCAATGAATTTTAACTTTTTAACCTTAAATTCTATTTTATTCAACAATGAAATTATTTATTCAAAACTGTATTATTCAAATGAATATATGTGAATATGTTTCAACAGGGTTACACATGTGTGTATTTATATATACAAAATAATTATACACACTACGCCCACATATATTACGTAAACACAAACTTTTATTTTGAATGCGATTAATCGTTTGACAGCCCTAATATATACACACATACACACACACACACACATATATATATATATATATATACATGTATATATTGTATTGTATTATGTATTTTTTTCTCTGTTTTCTCATTAGTCACTGCTTCTTGAAATCATACATAGGAAAAACACAGACAATTCTGAGCTTTCGAGATATTTTTAGAGAAGAGTTTATAAATAGAACTGAAAACAGCTACAATTTCATCTGCTGAAATCATCTGATGGGGAAATGTGGTTAAATGTCGTAATACGATATTCTGAAAATCACTGGCGTGCTTTAGATGAGGGAAACTGAGGTTAAAGGTCACCCTGTCATTAACATCAGGCCGTAGTGGCAGTAATGGCTTCCTTCTCAGTTGTCAAAAGAGTCTCCAGGGACAGCATCCTCCGTCAGATGAATGTTTCGCCTCAGAAACCAACCAAAAACCTTGAACGGACCGCAGATGGACATCAAAGCTCTGTTGCGTCGAAACTCCCGGTTGATCCTAGAGTAGGTGCCATCACGAACCATCATCTGAATCACAGCACAATGCGCTCAGATGGTTGAGATCAGATGGATTAGTTTGCTTTGCTAATTATACAGAGCAGCCATTCAATAAAGAAGTCAATAGTACCGCCTGGGCGTTCGCCCTTTAATTTTGGCTTTGAGGGTCTCGTAACGACTGTAATTTGGAGCATATTTAACTTTGGTGTATCTTAAGTCGTAGCCACACGATCATGGCCTACTCGTACAAATTCCCAAACCTTCTAAGACGTTTCCCTCACACACGGTAATTTAAACTTGGAGGGAACCATTTGTTAACAAAACTGGCGTATCCATCCATTTTAAGTTTATTTTTAGTGTATACGATCCAATTACTATCGCTCAAACACAAGCTCATCCGTTTTAGGAACGATTATATGAACTGTACCGAGCCACAAATTTCTCCAGGGGGAAAAAAAAAATGCATTTTTGAGGGCGACATGTTGGCCTGGTGATGTCCGTCTTCCTCGTTACGCGTTGTTGAAGAACAGTTTTTATGTGTTCTGCTGAGTAAGTAAATCTGGACCTCGGGAGAGGTTTTCCATGACCTCCAGCATGGGATTTCTTTTGCTCGGATTGGTCCACAGAGGGTCAGCTGACTCCTGGAAGTGGCTCATCATGTCTAACTGACTGTAGGTCAGGAAAAGTGATGTCTTCTGTCCCTGAGCTCTATGGGAAGAGATGTCGGGATCTGTCATCTCAGCGGTTCCCACGAACCAGGGCTTGCCCACGGGGGGCTTTTTTGGGGGAATTTGTGAGACTGTCACAGCTACGTCTTCATATTTGTAGATTAGTCAACAAGAACATTTCAGTTTAGATGGTCTTTTAGTTATCAATAGTCATCATACTATAAATACGTTATACATCCTTGATGATACTACTATTAATGTGGATTTTTTTCACTTTACAGTGCTTGTTTGTATTTGGTGGCCCACTATCGTCTATAATAAGGACATCAAATGTGTGTTTCAACTCCACTGAACCAGAGAGCCGCCCACTTATACTTAATCTCTCTCTCTCTCTCTCTCGCTCTCTCTCTCTTCCCTGCCCGGCCTCGCACCCATCCACTAATGTGTCTGGTCGACTCTAAACCTGCTCAAGGTCAGATCCAATGTTGATTGTAAAACACTGCATCTGATGATTACAGGGGGATTAAACGCAGGAGAAAATAGGCAGATGACGAGCGTTGCGATTGAGAGGGGTGTAAAGCGGAGCGGGTGGGCAGCGCACAAGTTATATGCCTTTGGAGCTGGCACATGCTCAGCTGTTGGAGACTGAACTGGTTTTGCAGCCAACTTGTGAGTCATTCGGTAGAGATGCACCAGAAATAAACAGCCGCCCTGTTCTTCCTGGTTACAGGCCGGTCCCGCTCCCTCAAGTGGTTTCTCTTCGGGGTGCTGGTGGTCTGAAGGGGGAAGTCTTGATGCGAAAAACAGGAGCACTGCGACATTTTGGGGTTTGAAAGATGTCATATTTAGGCAGGGCAGCTGACCCATTTTAATATCATGCGTTTGGACTGGTGAATTGAAAGTGTTTGCTGCCATTTGGAGGCCAAGAAATGTGTATTAAAGCCAAAAATGGTGCACACCAGAGAAACCTAAAAGTCAACATGAAACTGACATTGACCTTGTTTACTGTCTTTACACACTCCTGGTCTTGTTGTAAATGATTAGACATGTTTTTCCAAAGAAAAAAGTTTGTTTTCATTATCTTTCACTTGCTCCCCCAGATAGCAAACTGACGTTGAATCAACGTGGAAACATGACATCGAAACAACGTTGATCTGACATTGTTTTGCTCATCGAATTAACGTTGAACCAACGTCAGACGCGTCATTCGTTCAAAACTAACGAAAAATCAACTTGCAATCAACGTTGTTTCAACGTTATGAAAGCAAACCAATTTTCGATTTTCATTTAGCTTTGAAGAATGCCGCGTCTGACGTTGGTTCAACGTTAATTCGATGAGCAAAATCAACGTTGTTTCGATGTCACGAGAGACGTCGTTTCCACGTTGATTCAATGTCAGTTTGCTGTCTGGCCCCCCTCTAAAATGACTTTCCTTGTTGGCTGACTCCATTTTGGTACGCCCATTTTTTAAAGTCCAATTATTTCCCAATCGCCCTCAATAAATAAATATCTTGAAATTTACATTAAAAAGGCAGATTGCCAGAACTTTATCATACTATAGAAATGATGGTTGCAACTTTTAAGTGTTCAGTGTAGCTTTAAAAACATGGGTGGTAAATGGAAAACCCAAATTTTCCACAAGCTGAAGTCAATACTAAAATAAAGAAGGTGGACGGTGTCATACAAACACAAAACCAGCAACACGATGAATATTTTTAGACATAAGATTTGTTACTTTTAAAGAAAGAATGGCCTCTGATTAGCATGCTAGTTGATTATATGCTAAGCTAACTAGCATAAGACAGCTAACACAGACACGGTTAACTCTGGAGAGGTATATAATATATATTATCTGATTAGATTTTTGACAAAATTTGACAATTTATTTAGGAGTAGCAGCAATACTTCAGTATGGAGTTTTTTTGCATAAATATTGAGGGTTTTTTTTTTTTTTTTTTTTGCATAAATAGATTGTAAAACCCGGATATAGTTTTATCATAAATTTCCTTGCCACGAAAATCAAAAAGTCCACAGATGACCCAGGCATGGTGTAAAAAATAAAATATGGCAGACAGGCACATTGATGGAAAATGACAAATGAGATGTCGTCGGAAACATAGTGACAGAGAAAACAACTTTTGAACAGTTTTGCTAATTTTTTTTTTGCAAAAAAACCCCCTTATATATCTGGAACACTACGTGGCATTGTGTTCAATCCTCCCATGTACCTTCAGCACACACTGTCAATGAACCCTGCCAAATTTTGGAATGATTTATTTAGTAAGATATTGGAATTTATGACAAATTTCAAAATGGTGGTAGAATGACTGGCGGTTGGTCCAATCCTGGAAAAATCGGTATATCCACAGATTCGGTTTCACCAAAGGAAGCCATAGACGCCAAGATTATAATTCTGACAAACTGTTCAAAAGTTATAAGTAAAAATAGCCATTATTCAGATCTCAAAAAGGTTGGTCATCACTACAAGTGTACCAATTTTCAGCATTTTTCTATATTCCCTTCATAAGGCTGCCATAGACTCCCATTAGGAGGAAGAATAATAAGAAAACAACAGGGTGTAATTATTTTATTTCTAATTATAACATCTAATTATCAGATGACTTCCAAAATCTGTACATTTAACAATATTTTACAGTAAAATTACATGAAATGTCCCAATTGACCTAAAGATCTGACCATTAACCAATTAACAGGTTTTTACCATAGGATCTCGAATCTTTTATCATTATTTCTACAAATCCATCAAATAATGTGCTCTGAACATTTCATGTTGACTTTAAGAGACTGACCATTCATGTACAAAAGATTCCAATTCCTAAGGAACCAATTGTCCGCCTTGAAAAATTTCACTCTGAGAAAGAAGAAATGATTTTTTTTTTATAGAAATTGCTCAGGTTCATCATCCACACACCCGTGGGCGCTGTTCTCGAGCGGCACAAGCGTGGAAGCTGTCCACGAGATTGTGGCGCCACTGCGTGACTGTGGTTAGACAGCCTGACCGCTCTGATTTCTCAGAGCCAGGATAACAATATTTCATATATATACTTACCATCGCGGTGGCACCCTTTAAAAAGCCGTATTGTCTTGAGAACAATCGCCGCCCATTATAGACTGCTGTCTCGCTGTGAGGAACCAAAGCAGCGGGCACCGTTTCACAAACTTTTCAGCTGCAGAAACGGCAGCCGTCCCATCGGCTGAATAACAGCTCTCCCACTGGGGCTTTTAGAGGGCATTAACTCATACAAACCCTGCCATGCTATTGTCTGCCAATTTAAAATGGCCAACATGGAATCTGTTCCACGATATCTGCGTTTTTGATGATGGAAATTTGTCTACTCCCAAATGGGTGCTTTACAATTGGTCAGAACTATTTTGTTTTGCACTATAAGACTAGATGACCTGGTGAATGTGCACTCAGTGACCCCTAAAGTATTTAGACAAGTACACTATTGTTACAGATTTGAAAAATGCTCTCTTCTGCTCACCAAGGGTGCACTTTAGTTTAGAGGAACTTATTGACCTGTTGCTCAAAAGTGGTAGAAGTTCTAGTTATAGAAAAGCCTTTCTTTGCAGATGGATTTGATTTGAGATTTCTAAGGCAATGACATTTTATATATTTTGTGGCTTAAGTGTCCAGATACATCATTGGGTCTCTCTCTGTGTATATCACTCCAGTTGTGACCTTTGACCTTACATTGTTGGGTGATGTCAGTCATGTAGTCCGCTGTCTTTCAGTAGAGGTCACCCTTTATTCAGATCATTCCTTTGCTTTTGGTCATGTGACTTGCATTCACGATGTGAAGCTTTTTCACGTATGTGCCACACGGACCCTGGGTTGTGGTTTACGGCTACGTAAAGATTTACAGATATGACTAGGAATGCAAAGATCAACTCTCTGACGCAACACTGGGGAAAAAAATCACCATTGCCCGAGGCTGTACATAAATTTTGCATTTGCTACACTGTTCTCACAACACTAGTCACATTCAGTTATAAACCAAGGAGTAACTAACTTAAAACGCCTCATAAAATGGGTCATAATTCTTTTCACACTCATATGGCTGAACTGGTCATCTAGGGAGCAACTAAGTGCTCTCTGTTTCAAACTAAATGAACTTTAAAAGGTCACAGGCAGATTAAAAAGCGGCATAAAGACCCAGTAGTTGCTTAGTTGGTGTATAATCTCAATTTTATGGATTCAATGTAAGAATCACATTTGTTTAGAGTGATTACAAACAGCACTTGTGAATATGTTGTAGGCAGTTGATTGCTATTGGAAGATAGCATGATATTTATATTACATTTGAAACATTTAATAATTTGTGTGCATAAATAAATTTTATGTAGTTATTTGTTCTTAATTAAAAAAAAGAATTTTGATATAGAATTTTGACATTTTATTGATGTGTACTTTTGGATTTATACACACACACACACACACACACACACACACATTTTAAAATTATTAAAAATTATATGATATATATATATATATATATATATATGTATGTGTGTGTGTGTGTGTGTGTGTGTGTCTGTATATATATATATATATATATATATATATATATGTGTGTGTATATTATATATAACATTTAATCATTTTAAACATTTAATAATTTGTGTTTATATATAATCCATAGATTTTATGTAGTTATTTGTTCTTAATTAAAAAATAATAATATAGAATTAATTAAAATGTCAAAATTCTATATTATTATTTTTTTTTAATTAAGAACAAACAACTACATAAAAACTATGGATTATATATAAACACAAATTATTAAATGTTTAAAATGATTAAATGTTATATATAATATACACACACACACACACACATATATATATATATACATATATATATATAACATTTAATCATTTTAAACATTCAATAATTTGTGTTTATATAAATAATCCATAGATTTATGTGGTTGGTTATTCTCTAAATATGTTTTCATAATTTTAACATAATTTTATGACATTGATGTGTACTTTTGTATATATATATATATATATATATATGAAAAAATATTTAAAATACATTTTAATTGTACGTTTTGTTGTAATTGTAATAAATTATACGTTCATAGATTAAATAAAGAAAATATAACTTTACACATACATTGACATGTATCAATACAATCTTTTATTTGATTTCCAAAATTACAGCCATCATTCCTCCTTCATATCAAGTGCCATTTGATATCTTGAAAGACAAATACATTAATAAATATAAAATATATAAATAAATGTAACTTCTCTCAGTTGGATGATATCCCTCATTAAATTGTGCTCTCGGAGGGAACAAGACCTCTTCCCAAATTAACCAGCGCAGTCTGGAGCTGATGGGAAAACCCATTATGCGACACAAACGGCATATAAAATGGCAAGTTTCAATGTTCTTTGTAGCTCGGTAAAAAACATTACATTCCAAGAAATAATTATGCGAAATGGCTCAATTTAGAGGATAATTACTTCTTCTTTGACTTCCAATTTTAGAGCGGAACATGCAAAACAAAAGAAAATACTGTATATCAGGCTAAATGAAAATGTTCCATCCCAAATGAAAGCCTCACTATGTCCTACTCCCTTCGTTTACGTGTACTGTACAAATGCATTTGAATTATTCAAATCTTGCCCTTACCATGACAGAGATTTAAATAGTTGACAGTTAAATAGAAAACAAATATTGCATGCTTGCTGATGACAAAAACGAATTCAGTCCAAGCTGATTATCAAATGATCATGCTTGGAACTCGAACCAAACAAAGCTGTTCCTACAGCCGAATAGTCTCACATGTTGTAAAACGTCCCTGCGTTTGTACCGAATCTCTGTCGAGCTTATCTATCTGAAGCAGTCTATTTGTTAACAATCTCAAGATGTGTCCAGGCTTTCTCTCAGAGCACCCTGAGCGTCTGATGGCTGTCACTGAAGGCTTTCCCCCAAACCTTATCTATCATAAACACTCAGTAGATAAAGTCCATTGTAAGCTGTCTGCTTCAAATCTTTGCGCTAACTTTCTCACACTGTCAGATCCGTGAAGGATTTCCCACAGGTTTGTTAGCTTTTGCTACAATTGAGATGATACGTCTCAGATAACAACACTGTAAAACAACAAAAAAGGTGACCTAACTTTACAAAAAGGCAACATTTTACAGTCAATTTGATAAGTTAACTCAACTAATGACTGAAATATTATTATCAAGGCAAATAATGATTATTTAACCTTTCAGGAAAATATATTAAACCTTAAAGGGATACTCCACTTTTTTTGGGAAATAGGCTCATTTTACAACTCCCCCAGAGTTAAACAGTTGAGTTTTACCGTTTTCGAATCCATTCAGCCGATTTTTTGATATTTAGAAGAATATCAGTAACCAGACAGTTTCTGGTCTCATTGACTTCCATAGTAGAAAAAAAAAAAAAAACAATGGAAGTCAATGAGACCAAACACTGTCTGGTTACTGATATTCTTCTAAATATCAAAAAAAAAAAAAATCGGCTGAATGGGTTTGAAAACCCAACTGTTTAACTCGGGGGGGAGTGGTAAAATGAGTCTATTTCCAAAAAAAAAAAAAAAAAAAAAAGTGGAGTATCCCTTTAACAGCAATCTCAAACAAAGTGAATCAACAAATGTAAATTGAGTATCAATATGTACTTTGAAACACGAGCAATGATCATTTTTAAAAAATAGTTACCACATAAATATTTCAAGCTGCAAACTTGGGGTTTAACTCTTTAAACAGTCCCATAGTGCCGTCCTGTACGTTTGTGCTATGGTTTATACTCTTTAAAAAATGATTTCTTTGAAGTTGTAATTTGCAAAATGTAAAATTAGCCATTTCTTACATTTTTTTTCAGTACAAGATGTTTTCTTTAGTTTGTATAATTGCATACTTTCTAATTGTGTCATTTAAATCTGCAAGTACTTTAGAATGAAGAAAAACCTGTTTATATTGTGGTTGAGATATCAAATGTGAACAGAGGAGTAAGTAGGCCATTGTGCTACATTAATGGCCTAATGCTATGTTTCCAGGTTTCGGGATGCGTGTTTACAGAGCGTTGGTCCGTGCTTGTGTTGTCCTGGAGGCAGGGTCACTTTAATGCCCTCACTGAGGCCTGTCAGCCATTAGTTCAGCTATGTGACCATATGTGAACACTTGGCCCTTTGACATGCCAATGGCTGTCGTCTGCTCTCCAAAGATGTCCGGAGTGGTTTCCACTCTCAAATTCCAGATTTTAAAGAAGCCAAACCATATCTGTGGAAATGTCAGGTGCAATTGTTTGGGAACAGTGGTTTGCTAATACTTATGCCACTATTGTTATTGCTCATACTTAGGGATTTTTCAAAACCTTTGACCCCACATATTTTATGTCATATTATAAGATTTCCACGACACATGTGCGAGAATTGCATTATTTTTCTTCAACTTCTTCTCGCGTATGCATCGCAAGAGGGCATGTGAACAGGTATGATCTGGATATGCGCAAGTGGGCAGGTCCTGTGTGGCAAAAGGGTTGCCATGGGTTGCGAGAGAGTGACCGTCGCCTAAGCAAATCCTTTGTTTCGTCCCGGTTGGAAATAATGAGCAGTGTTTAGTGCATATTAAACGGTCTAGAGTCACTCAATTTTTATACTCTTTTTATCAGAGTACTTACATTTTAATTATGCATTGAGATATATAGAAAGTTTAAACAAATTTGGAAAAAAGTTTTTTTTTTTTTTTTATAAAATTCTTACCTACAATACCTTTAAGAGTCAATGACTGGATCATTATTTCAGTGATTAATGTTTCTTTCATGTTATATGTTTGGCAACAGTTCTTCTAACCCAAATTGATGGAGTGTGTAGCTTTTCATTTCTTAAACAATCATGTATGAGACATATCATGGCCATATTCCAGGATGATAATGTCATCAGGCTCAGATTGTGAAAGAATCATTGTGAGGATCACGAAGAATCATTTTCACACATGAATCGTCTCTCAGTCCAGAGCTTGAATTCATTGAGAGTCTTTGGGTTGTGCTGGAGGAGACTTTACAGAGTGCTGGACTCTTGCATTGACAATACAAGATCTTGAGCAAACAAGGATGCCCCTCTTGATGGAAATACATCTCGTAATTTATTACAATCCAATCATTGACTCTTAAGCATCTGCCTATTGAAATCAAAACTGCGGCTTTATATTTGAAATGCATATTCTAATTTTGTAATGTTTTATCTGTTAGCATTAGTTAAAGGGGTGGTTTACTCCTCTTTTTCTTTGCATGATTGTGTTTATGGGGTGCAATATAACATGTATTCGTGGTTTTTCTTTTTTTTAAAGTCTTATTTTTCATAAACTTCACCTTTATTGTAAGCCGCGCTCTCCTCTGTCTCCTGAACGAGCGCTTGACTTCCTGATTCTATGAAAACACTCCCTCAGAAACACGTCGTGGGCTCAGATTGGTTCGTTTGGGCGGGTGTGTTGTGATTGGCTAAACTGTCGCTCACGTTATCCGGAAGTTTAACGCCTATTACCTTACGGGGAAACGCCAGCTCCGGTCCAGATGTAAATAATGGTGTCTAACTGCAGTATCAGTGAGGCAGAATCAGACCGAGAAAGCCGCGATGAAGTGAGTCAAACAGAACCACACCACACACGGCTCTTACTAAACGTTTCTGAATGATAATTTGCCATATTTTTTAACCATATACACGTTTGTTTTACACAATAGCATCTGACTGGCAACGATAGCAACTGACTGGCTAATAATGTTAAGCACAAACAGCGTTGGCAAGTTTACGTTCTTGATCAAATCGAAAATAACGTCATAAAGCATATATACATGAAAAATACGTTTAAAACATTAGTACTTACACAAAATTCAGGTCCATAATGTTTGTACGCGTTTGTCGTAGACACAAAATACTAGCATAACTAGTAGCCTAGTGGCTATAAAGCCAGCGCTGGCATTTTGAAAAAATAAAACATAAATAAAACACAGGCTAACGTTACGTCTGGAATTATACATGCAAATACATTTAAAACGATTAAGTCTTAGCCTACTTACAGGTTGTGGTCCAACAACTGCTGGTTTTAAAGTTGGATCTGCTTCATTGTTTAGTAATAGTTTCTTGCTGCATTGAACTCGTGGAGATTCTGGAAGCTGTCTTCCGTACAATGCGCAGCACAGAGAGCTAGATTACGATTGTCACTTTCAGGAATATAATCAAACATAAATTGTATCCATTGTTGAGGAAGTATAACATCCGTGGGAAGCTTGAAACACAGAAGACCTTACAGCTGCATGAACACAACTCACTCGACGACGTGCTGCAGAAATATGCATGCCCTTTCCAGCATATTACGAAGGGAGTGGTTGATGCAAATGTGCGGGTTAGTGACGTACCATAACCCGTTGTAGTCCCAATCGAGTTGTTTTTGTAGGCGTTTACACTTCCTGGTTTTTAAAAGACGATATCTCTGCTTACATTGAACTTTCAGCGCTGCAACTTTGCAGATACTGTTAATGCACCATCAGCAACATTACACACTATTTAAAATCAAAAAAGTGAAACCGGAATCAACCACCCCTTTAATGCCCTATGAACAAACGAAGAATAATTGCTCTGTTTACATTAACAAAGATGAATAAATGCTGCAAAATATCTGGCAGATTAACATGCTTTTTCTTTAGAAAATATAAAAATCTTGTTTTAACTTTTCAACTTTGATCAACAGGTCAAAGGTTATCGATCCAGGTCTTGAGCGGAAACATTTATTGCGGCCTCCGTGACCGGACCACCTGTTCCTGAGGTTTGTTACTTCAGTACCTGTTGTTTATGTTGACCCAGCCTGACGCTTCAAAGTCCCGCTACGCATTGCTGACATGCTAGCCTGCACTTCCAAGCATTCTTACATGAATGCATAGCGGACAGCTGAGGCCAGTATAAACTTCACAATGGATTGAGGTTGACATTAGCAAGTCTTACTGCGTATGAAGTTTGACAAATGCTAGCTAACATAATACACCGGAAAATGTCTGTCATGTGTTATACTTTATTACATGGCACTCTGGAATGCTTGATCGTGATTGGTCAATTGCAGGAATGATGCATAATGACAGCTAAACTCTCATATCAATCTCCACGCTTTTTCTTCTCACACAATAAAATAATTTCAATTCAGATTTATATTTTATATCTGTTTGTGGTACTTTCTTTTGAATAACGCTAAATATTAAAAATATATTTTTTTTCATGCTCTTTTGCTCTAAAAAACTAACATTTAGAAATATTTTCTATTCGAAGTTCAAAACAACATTAAAAACCAAAAATATTTTGTAATATTATACAATATCTTTATCGTCACTTTAAATCAATTTAATCCATCTTTGCTGAATAAATGTATATTTTTTTCCCAAAAAAAGTCTGACCCCAAACTTTTAAAGCAGCACTATGTAACTTTTTCAACCTTTATAATATTTTTCCAAAACCCTTGAGATGGTACATCGACTTACAATAGGTTGAATGACAGGTCTGCCAATTCCTGACAGTGTCTGTATCGCTTTTACTAGCACTCTGTAACTTCAGGGTGCGGGTTGGAACCCGAGCACAAAAAGAACTACAAAATACGACGACATACGTCACTTCCCCCACTTCCTCAAATTCAGACACAAGTCAATGAGACCAGAAACTGTCTGGTTACTGATATTCTTCTAAATATCAGAAAATCGGCTGAATGGATTCAAAAAACGGTAAAACTCAACAATTTAACTCTGGGGGAGTTGTAAAATAAGCCTATTTCCAAAAAAAAAGTGGAGTATCCCTTTAAATGATAATTTACTTGTATTATTTGAATCTGATAAACATTAACTAGCACAGTATGTATACTTTGCCCCACCACTATCGCATTAATATGTATTTTTAATGATACTGATTGCTAATTTTCCAGTTAGGATGAATCTAGCGCGGGCCCATATCTCACGAAACGTTTGTGCCGAGAACTAAAGTGTAAACTGGCGCGCACAGAGCCGTTGAGGAAGCCATCTGTTCTCTGTAAGAGGAAATCAAGCCGTCTGATGATAAACAGTTGGAGCGTGTCGGGAGGCTTGTTCATCTATACTATCAGAGAACGAGATGGGACAAAAAACCAGCACCTGTCACTCATTCTGATAGCGTCTATCTCACTGGAGAAGTGTCTGGAGCCCTGTGTGGTCTTCCTAATGGACCCCTGCTCCTGTGTGACAATAACCAGTCTTTTCTATGGCTCCGTCTCTTTGCCAACTGGAAGCAGAGGTTTGGTGGAAGCACCAAATGACAACTTTTTCTTGGATCTGAAAAAGCACAACTTTCTGTGACTTGTACATGCGTGCTGTTGGTTTTAGTTTTTGTGTGTTCAGTAGTGTTATTGATACTAAAACATAAATGATAATACTACATTATATGAGTTAAAAATAGGGATGCACAACATAACGGAAGCCTATACCATCGGTTGTCAGATTTTGTAATTCATATCAGTAACCTGGTCGATATTAGTTACTTTATTGTGAATTTATTTCTGCCATTTTTATATTCAGATTAACTTTACGTGTGTGTTAAACGGTGACAAAGATAATCTAATAAAAAATAACTGAAACTAATAATTGAATACACTGTTAAACTTATTCTCAAAATGAATATCCATCTATATAATTCTGTAATTGTAGCATTTAAACAATATTTTTTTTTTTAGTGTATGGTTTTTTCATTATATTTAAAAAAATTGCATACATTTTAACATTGACTATTTATCAGCTTGAAAATAATTATCGACTTATCAATACTGGACAGAATTTTAATATTGAGGCCATAGTAATCCATTATATTTAATATAATATTTGAAATATATATATATAAAATATATAAAAAATAATAAATAAATAAATATATATATATATATATATATATACTGTGTAGCCTATATATATAGCATATATATATACACACTATATATACTGTATATATATATATATATAGGCCTATATATACACACACACACACACACACACACACACACACACGTATACAGTATTAATATACATATCTACTAGTAACTATAATTTGAATTATTGGTAAATAATTGTTTTCAAACAGGTTTGCGGTTTGGTTATTTGTGTTAATATTTAATATTAATAATATGAATTAATTATCTTTTATTAAAGTGTTCTAAAACAGATGAAAATGAAAAATATGTCATCATTTACTAATTTATCATTGTTTTTTGTTTTTTTTTGTCCATAGATTGAAAGTTATCAAAATATCATCTTTTTTGTTCCACAGAAGAAAAAAGCCACAGGTTTGGATCAACATGAGGTGAGTAAATGACTGGGTGAACTGTCCCTTTAATATACCCTATTATTTCTAATTACTGAAAGTTTGCTATCAAGACAGCACTAGCGCTCTGTATACTGTGGAAAGTAGAATAGGAAATGTTCTGCTCAGGCTTTGTCACCATTAGATTGCGTCAGTCACACAGTAGGAAAATTCTGTCACCGTTCCCCGAGAAGTGTGAGTCGTTTTCATGTGCTCGACTGTCACATGACAGTCATGATGGGGATAAATAAGGCAAACTGTAATCTTAGAATCTGTGGGAAAGCCACTGTGCGTTTGTTATTGATGTCTGGATTGCGACCTGTCCAGAGCCCAGGCGTTTAAATGTGAAAGTAGGGCATATTGTGATGCAGCGGGGGCCGTTCGGAGTGGTCTGCGGTGGGAGCCCTTCATTAGAGAGACTCAGATGCTGCAAATATCCAAGTCCATGACTGTGGCTGCGTGGTTTCTGAGTTTCGGATGATTCCAGTCTCAGGTGACACAGATCAGGCACTATTAAAGGATTCTTCCGACCACAGTTTTCTTTGGCGGAGGCCCTGACGTGAAGCATGAGGCTGGACATGCGTCTTTTCCACACCGTGGCACGGCTCCATTCGTTTGTCTGCCGTTTCTTTGGATTGTGGTGGAAAAAATCCTTCCTCTTTTGAAACTGAGACTCATGAGGAGACGAGCCAGACTTACCTTATGTGATGTGCTCCAGTATAAAATGGGGGTTCTGAAGGAAATGTTGACTTTACAATAAGGTTCCATTTGTTAAAATTATATTAGTTAACACGACCTAACAATGAAAAATACTTCTACTGCATTTATTAATATTAGTCAATGTTAATTTCAGATGAAGTTAACACATGAACAAACAATGAACAAATTTATTTCTACACGACGATGTGCTAAAAACGGAAACCTTTTTCCCTTGCGTTTTTCACATACGGACGACAACTTTGGCAAATCGATTAAAAACGCTGTATTCTGCTGCCAGGCCAGTAGATGGCGATGTCACTTTGTAAAGAATCACTAGCGTCTACATAGTTCCCACAGGCAAATTAATGTCACGTGACCTCCCGGAGACGCCATCTTTGAAGACATAAGCTGCTGGCCGTTTCTCAAAACCAAGAATGCAAAGAACGGACTTGTGTTCTTGGGAAGAAAGCTCTTGCTAGTTGTTCTTGGAAGAACGAACTCACGAGGTGACGAGCACACAGAATGCTGCTGACAGTTTGAGACGATGTGTTCTTGCTGGTATTGCGCAATAGTAACGTTACCCCCGCACAGACGCCTGCAGTGCCCAAACATAACGAGAATTATTATACAGCCAGGCTTTATCGCCCAAGCCTAAGGGATTACTCTACATACACTACAATGTATATTCACAACAATAAAGCAACACATGTCTCTTTTTAATTCTGCTTCTGTTGTTTGTTTGTGTACATCACTAACCAATGGCGGGAAAAAACGCCGGTAATATTCGGTAATATTCAGGTAACTTTTGACCTGCCTCTCTCTGCTTCCCGCTCCTTCCGCGAATGCCGAAATGAATTATGGGATATTTCTGCCGTCAAGTTCACACAAGTATCCAACCGATGCATCCTCGGTAAAATGGGAGTGTCAAGAACACATCCGGGATTTTTAACCGTTCTTGCCTAAATGCAAACTTGTGTATTGGGACAGTACTTGGGCCGCGACTGATGACGTTTTACAAGTCCACAAGAACACAAGTACAGACAAGAAGGCATATTGAGAAAAGGCCGCTGTGTTTACAAAGTTTTACCATAGAATGCGATAACGTTACGTACAATGCAATGCGAAATTTCATTCATAAGTGGTGTGGATCCGTATGCACAAACGAAGCAAGCTCTGATAATGCAGCTTTGCCTCAGATACAGTATTTTCATGTGTACGTTTATCTTGTATAGGCTAGAAGTTTTTACACATGTGAGCAATTCCGAGCCTGGAAATCACTGGAGGCGTACAATCAGATTGCAGAGGTTTGGGTTGGTGACTTTGCTCAAGTGCAATCAATGGAAAAGTAACTTAGGGGGCTTTCACACTGGCAGTTTAGCTTGGAACGGGGCACGGTTCGCGAGAAAAATCGTTAATGTGAACGCTGTCATGGGACCCGGGTGCGCACTGGGGTACCGAACCCGAGACTGCCTGGAAGAGGTGGTCTGAGTTCGGTTGCTCCCGAACCGTGCCGCGGTTCGCGTGAATGTGCAAGCAACACAAGACTCGGGTGCGCACTTGTTCAGGAAGTAAAGTAACCTGCGCATGCGTTTTAGCTTATTGTGATGTATTCAGTTAAATAAAACACTTGTAAGGGATGATAGTGTTGATGATTTACCTTGGATACGAGCGAGTGTGAGCCTGCAGTGAATTCGTGCATTGCGCCTGGAATTAGAGCAACACATTTGGAAATCTACAGTCTCCTCAAAAGAGTCCATTTGCAAGCTGCAGAAGTCCACCTTACAGTATGTGACACACGCAGAGTAAACCTGTATTGTTCAGTCAACTGCTCATAATAGCAGCAAATTTATAAAAAACCCCACAATATTTAACCACGTTCTGCTTTCTATCATGCGACGCGCATGTTCGCGATGACGTAAGATGCACGCAAACGCACCAGGGTTCGATAGAATCAAGTTGAGTGTGAAACCAGACCAACGCTGCGGGGGGCGCCGGAAACAACCGCGTTCGGGCTCGGACCGCAGCAAACGGGCCTAGTGTAAAAGCCCCCTTAGTCATCATAGCGAAGTAGCATGATGCTAGACTATCTGTCTATTAAAAAGCCACAGCCTGCGCAACTTAATACCTATGTTCCCCTTAAAACAGTCACCGCTGCTTTCTGTAATATGCATGTGCTTATTTGTACACTGAAGAATAGGGGTGGAACGGTACATGTATTCGATTTCAAACGAACCGGAGCAGGCGTCATGGTTCAAACTCGAGTGCAAATTAATTAATGTAATGCGGAACTACTTTATACACGGGTTCTTTAGGGACATAATCTGAGATTGCAATGCTGGTGTGTGTGTGTGTGTGTGTGTGTGTGTGTGTGTGTGTGTGTGAGTGTGTGAGAGAGAGCGAGAGAGCGAGAGAGAGACGGGGGCGCGATCAAACTGTGGAAACAATGTTGTTTTGTATACCTAACACAGTCTCATCCCAATTCGTCATATAACTGACGTTTTGGGACGTCTTTTGACCATTCGTCAATATACGACTTTTTAGGGCCCCCTTAAACGTCGGTAGATGACGATCCCGGGTCGTCATACAACTGACGCTTTACCTTTAACGTCAGTTAGGTGACGAGTTGGGTTTAGGGTTAGGTTTAGGTATGGGGTAGAGTTAGGATCCCATAACCTCATCTACCGACGTTTAAGGGGGCCCTAAAAAGTCGTATATTGACGAATGGTCAAAAGGCGTCCCAAAACGTCAGTTATATGACGAATTGGGATGAGACCGGGTTGTTCAATCATTATTCAAACTGCAAAGTATGGAAGCTTGTTTCCACCACTGAATAAAAAAAAGAAAAAAAATTGCAACTTTTTATCTCACAATTGCGTGTTATAAAGTCAGAATTGCGAGATATAAAGTCAGAATTGTGAGATATAAAGTCTATAATATAAAGTCAATTCTGAGGAAAAAAAGACAGAAGTGCGACTTTTTATCTCACAATTGTGAGTTTACATCTCGCAGTTCTGACTTTATTACACATAATTGCGAGTTTATATGTCAAAATTCTGACATCTTTTCTCAGAATTGTGAGGTATAAACTCGCAAATACGAGTTATCAGGCTAATTCTAAGGGAGAAAAAAGACTAACTTCCCCCTCAGAATAGTTTAAATCTCACAATTCTGACTTTATAACACGCAATTGCAACTTTATATCACGCAATTCTGACTTTATAACACGCAATTAGGACTTTATCACGCAATTCTGACTTTATAACACGCAATTTCGACTATATATCATGCAATTCTGACTTTATATCTCGCAATTGCGACTTTTTATCACGCAATTCTGAGTTTATATCTCGCAATTCTGAGAAATAAAGTTACAATTGCGAGATGTAAACTCGCAATTGTGAGATAAAAAGTCACAATGACCTTTTTTTATTTTTCATTCTATGGCGGAAACAAGCTTCCAAAGAAAAGTGTTAACTCGTGTCCACTCGCAATAAAACACAACATTGTGCTTTTGTCAAACAAATTCTCGCGTGTTTTGAGTGAGTTTATTTCCTGTTTATCCTCGCCAGCCATAACCTCTGTCGTTGTTCTGACAAAAGCTTAGTCTTCTCACATTCATGGAGTCTAATGACGGGTATACTGTAAAATCCTAATTTAACTGAACCTCTGGCACGATTTGAACATCCATTGGCCCAGCAGGAGATGACCATTTTCACTTTAAAGCACGAAACTCATTTCACTTCGTTTAACTCGTATCGCTTCTTCTAATGTTCTGCTGCCGGGTCGGCAAATGCCCGTCTGTTGTGACTTCATGTGGGAACTTTGTATAGAGCGAACACGTGATACGTTTTCACAAATTCGTGTTTTCGTAGTTTACACGGAGACGATAACGGTGTCATTTTCAAAAACTAGCATCAAAAGTTAGCATTTGAAAAGTTAGCATAAATGAACAGTCAAAATGCAATTAAAGTTTACTATTTTTATTTGAGAGTGGGGTCGTGTAAACTACCCCACTCTCTACGACTCCCCACTCTCTAAACTAAAAGGCTACATCTATATTAATCCAGATAGATTTGAAAAAAGCGTTTTCGTCTCAAACCTGTGTCCGTCCACAGCGTTTTCCAAAATTTTCTCGTCCACACTGAATGGTGCTTAAATCAACTTCCTGCACTCGCATTAAATTTAATTAAAGCTTACTGAGATGATACTGAGAGACCGGCGTAATAAAATTCATACTTTTCTTCTGTCACGATCATTTTGTTAGCAAAATATCTCACCAGTCACCACTCAAGGGTGCGTCCAGGTCACCCTCAATAGCCATTTTAAGCTCAAAAGTGCAATAGCCCTCATGTTTTGCTAATGGACAGCAATTGAGAGTACATTTTCTGTCTTTTTGCAAGAAATTCAATATGAAGATTTTACAAAGTCACAGCGTTTTCAATTTACCTACTTGAGAGAGTCTTCAAAGGACAAAATCGCCATCTCAGTGTAGACAAAAGACCAAAATCTAGAAGAAAGAGATGCGTTTGTTGCACTTTTGTTTGTGCACTTGCGTGAACTTCCTGGTTAATATAAGGTAACATGGGTTAAGGTTAGGAGGGGTTGGTACAGGATTAGCAGTCATTACCCAGTTACTCTAATTACTATAATAATGTGGAACAGGGCTGTAAAATAAAGTGCTACCGATGCATTTTCAAATGTATCTGGATTAGTGTACATAGACATTAACAAGTATTAACAAATGCTTTGCAAAATGAATTGCTCATTGTTAGTGAATGCATTTAACTAATGAGACCATATTGTAAAGTTCCCAAATCAACAGATGTTGTGAAAACGTTGTATACATTTCAAGCTTAAACAGATCATTTGGACTTGATTTGTGGCGTTATTCTTTTTATAATGCAATTTTTGGATGTGTATTTCATCGCATATCTACGATATGTAGTAAACTTTGTTGGATAGAGGCCGAATGTTGTCTGGGAAATGCCGTGGTAAAGTCTCCAGGGCATCTTAGCGCAGCAGGTGAAGCCCCCCCCACACCAGATAAGGAATCTCAGAAACATGCGACGGACTCCAGGCATGCGCGGCAGCTCCACAGCAGGAGATTACTTTACACTCCATCATGCCTTTCACAGTAACTCAATCCACTGAGCAGCACAGACAAGCTCCTAAGTGCACAGATATGAGTGCCTGCCAGTTCCCATCATGCACCGTTATCACCGATTCTGTGCAGAGCTACATGTTGGGAATTAGCACTTGTTGTAATTGTTGCTTGTGGCAATCAAACAAAAGATTATAAAAGATAAAACTAGTTTTTAACTTAAAAAAGCTGCTTGATCTGGGCTGGAGATCATGTTGAACACTATCTCAGTAACCCTCCTGATACTTTTGGTTGGCGAATAAATTGATGATAAAATCTCATATGAATAAATGTATAAATGTTTAAACCTGTCAATTGGTTAATGGTCAGTTCTCTTTATATGGTGAAAAACTGCAGTAGATTTTATGGGGCGTTTAATTTAATTTGACAGTTTACTGTTAATTGTATGGCAGTGATAAAGAACAAGTCATCTTATAATTTACAGTGAGAAACTGTAAAATTGATATTCCCAGAATTCCCTGTCTGACAGCTCACATCTTTTCCATTTAATTTTATTGAAATTATGTACATTAAGGTTGATACATCTTATGTTGGTTTTCTCATACCACTTGTGTTTTTAAGGTGGTTGTCAGTATATTAACATAAAGTCAAAAACTTTTTTTTTAAATTCGGTATACTAACATTATTTCATTAAATATGAAATATGTTTTTTTTTACATAAATATTGCAAGCATATTCAGTATATTAACATAAAGTCAAAAACTTTTTTTTTAAATTCGGTATACTAACATTATTTCATTGAATATGAAATATGTTTTTTTTTTTTTACATAAATATTGCAAGCATATTTTTTTTTCCAGAAAAAATCCAGCGACCACAGCTGCCTTTTTTTATTTTTAAAATACCGTTTTGGATATTTCTAAAACGTGTTTTAGGAACTTTTAAGGAAAGCACAAGTACGGGGCCCCTAAAGGGACATGGTGGTGGAAACAAGTAAAAAGTCCTTATTTTATGATTCATTTTCATGTTGTTAATAAACTGAATTTGCATTAGTTTAGTTAATTTGTGTGGTCAAATTGATTTATTTATTAACATATGACTATTTATGTTCTATAACTCTCTATTTTCCTTTATGATTTAAAAGAAAATTCCTAATTTTTATGATTAAATTTCTTCTTTGAATCAGATTTTTGAAGGTTTGCAAGTGTAAAAACTACATTATTTGTCTTTTAAAGGAATGCTTTTTACTGAAAATTGTTACTTTCTCTTTTCATTGGAATAGTGAACGGTGAAATTCTGAAGAAAATCCTGGCTGTGCATCTCTGTAAGTATGGACCACTTTTAGGATACTTTTATGGTTCTTTATGAAAGTTTAGGGTGTGTTAACACTCGGCAGGTTTTGTTCAATTAAAACAAACGCTGGTGAGATTGCTCTGTTAGTGCAGTTCATATGAATAAGTGTGAACGAACCCTGATGTCATCCGAACCCTGGTGCGCAACAAACAAGATGGGTCTCGATCCGTTTCGCCCATTCTCACCCCCAAGGCGTCACCTAACTGACGCCTTGGGAGCATTTTGACCATGCTTCAATATTTGACGCTTTAGGCTTCCTTTAGCGTCAGTTAGATGACGCCCTAGGATCGCGTGTACCCTACCCCCTCCCCACACCTAAACCTAACCGCGTCCTCTAACTGACGCTTTCCTTTATGACGCCGTAGGATTGCGTCATGTAAGTGACGCTAAAGGGCGCCTAAAACGTCAAATATTGAAGCATGGTCAAAGGTGACGCCTTGGGGTGAGAATGTGTTGCAGCTTCCAAACGAACTCTGGTGGGGTTTGACTGAAATATAAACACAGCAATACATGAAAACGAACCAAAAACAGGACATGATGTCACAAGATGAGACTCTACAAAGGAGTTTTTTCCTCGTCAAAAAACGTTTTTACTTGTTTTGTATCTTTAGTGTTCACACTGTCATTTTGAACACCGAACCAAAGCAAACCAGGACTATCTTTACTTTTCTTTTTTTGGTTTTGACCAAAAGAACCTAGCAAGCCGGACTTTTCATTTACGGCAATTTCCATGAAAATAAAGAAGTCACCACATATTTTTTGTTCTACGGTAGAAAGTGATGACAGAATTTTTCTTTACCACGGCTCTGTTCCTTTTACGCTTTTTTCAGCGATTCATTTCTTCCAGTCAGATAGGCTGGAGATAAGGACTAATCAGAGCCACATTAGCTAGTACTTCCTGCTGTCATGTGTCCTCATGGATGGAGTCCTGCCCATCATCCAAGGGTCATCAGGGGCCACGACCCCTAGCTGGGATCCCCCAGGCCCTAAATAATGGCTCCACTGCAGGATCTCCAGACATCATGCAGTGTCCCACACCCCCCAATTTCTCAGTGCAACGTCAATCCACACTGATTTGCCCAAAATTAAGCCCAATAGAAAATTATTTTCCCTGTATTATATCTTAAATACAATCAAAAAAGGTGTAAATTTGGTTGAAAGTAAAACAATTTTCATTCATTTGAAGATTTTCCACACAAGATAAGGCTCTGTTTGTTAAAGAAAATGCCGTATTTGCTTTGATTAACTGGTGGGTTCTCTCGTGGACTGACTTGAGGCCAGTTTACTCGGCGTGGAAGAAAGAATTGTGTGTGTTTCATATGATGTACACTGTCCAGATGTTTAAGATCCTGTCAAAACCACTTGGTGGAAAAGTGACGGGAGAGAGCACGTGTTTACTTTGCACTTTCTGGAGGATGCCATTAGAAAAATTTAATTCGAATCAAATTACGATCTGGCACGTATATTCTTTCAGCACGGTTGTATTTAGCATATTAGTAGAGAGCCGCTTTTATAAATGACACAGTAAATGTACCGTGAAAAACCCATGAAATCCAGGACATGTGATGCAATCGGAATACTCACAAAGTACCCCGGGAACGCACACATCCTGTTAGTGGCGGTTCCATAATTTCAGGCTGTGCAAACACATAGAAAGGAAAGAAAAGCACAAGTTGTCTGGCCTCTAAAAAATGATGGTCCGAACTGACAGTGCATCATTTTATGCCATGAATATGAGTATTCAGCTGATGTCTCCAAATGACCTGTGAACAAAAAGCTATTGAGAACCAGGAATGAGGCTCTTCTAGGTAAATGTAGACCCTCTCAATGCGTGTGCCCTGAACTCCCCTTTATTTGTTGGAGTTTATTTGTTCACCACATTGGTTGCATCACTTGCATGTCAGCAACAAGAAATGAATCGTTGTATGAATCGGCCGTCTTGTCCAGTTTAATAGGATTTTCTCTTGAGATTTGAAGCAGAGAATGTGCTGAATTGTGACGTTTTTAAAGCTAAATCATTACATTAATACACGATAGAGCTTTCCATTTGATAAAAACAATAAAAAGAGGAGACTTAACTTGAAACGTTTACTTATTGAAAAATATATATATTATAGAATTCCGAATTCTCGACTCGGACTCGACTCTCTTTGGTCTCGACTCAAACTCGACTCTCTTTGGTCTCCTTCTCAACTTGGACTCGACTCTCTTCTCTTTGGTCTCTTTCTCGACTCGGACTCGACTCTCTTTGGTCTCGTTCTCAACTTGAACTCAACTCGGACTCGACTCTCTTTGGTCTCGGTCTCGACTCGGACTCGACTCTCTTCTCTTTGGTCTCTTTCTCGACTCGGACTCGACTCTCTTTGGTCTCGTTCTCAACTTGAACTCAACTCGGACTTGACTCTCTTTGGTCTCGGTCTCGACTCGGACTCGACTCTCTTTGGTCTCGTTCTCAACTTGGACTCGACTCGGACTCAACTCACTTTGGTCTCGGTCTTGACTCAGACTCGACTCGCTTTGGTCTCGGTCTCGACTCGGACTCGACTCTCTTTGGTCTCGGTCTCGACTCGAACTCGACTCTCTTTGGTCTCGTTCTCAACTTGGACTCGACTCTCTTTGGTCTCGGTCTCGACTCGGACTCGAATCCCTTTGGTCTCGGCCTCGACTCGGACTCGACTCTCTTTGGTCTCGGTCTCGACTTGGACTCGAGTGAGCTGGTCTTGACAACTACACTGTCTGTTGCTTTAGAAATAACATTTGACTTGACTTGAATTGACTAACCATTCATAAATGTTGTCTACATGTTATCACTTCTTCTTGAGTATCTCCATCTTTCTGACTCTGATTTGAACATAAAAGACTAAATGTTTCAGAAATTTTCAGTGCATGTGTGAGGTGAAAGGACACGAGCTCTTGAAGCTCCGCCCTCTTTGCCAGGAGCAACAGCTCATTTGCATTTAAAGGGTCAGACACAAAACATTTTTGCTCACCCTCAAAAAGTGACAACTTGAACATGCTTTTAAAAATATATTTGGGGTATTTTGAGCTAAAACTTCACATACACACTCTGGGGACATCAGAGATGTGTTTGCCATCTTGTGAAAATGTATTACACCACCCATTTAATAATTTTAAGGTAAGGAAACGGGTTTCCTGTAAACAGTCAAGGGTTTATATTCAAACTTAAATACTCAGACCGGCCCGTCTGGCACCAACATCCATGCCACCACGCTCAAAATTGCTTAAATCACCTTTCTTTCCCATTCTGACATTCAGTTTGGAGTTCAGGAGATTATCTTGACCAGGACCACACCCCTAAATGCATTGAAGCAACTGCCATGTGATTGGTTGATTATAAAATTGCATTAATGAGAAATTGAACAGGTGTTCCTAATAATCCTTTAGGTGAGTGTATATATATATATATATATATATATATATATATATATATATATATATATATAATCACTTTTTAAAATATTTTCAATTGTAATAATATTTCACAATATTAGTTTTTACTGTTCTAAATCAAATAAATGCAGCCTTGGTGAGCATAAGAGACTTCTTTATATATCTTGCATTTTGTACATTTTACTTTTTTTTTATTGCCACCTGTTTTATAGAATGACTCAAATGTCAAAAGCACTTTATTGACTCCAAACAGTAGAGCAAGCAGGTGAGCTCTTGAGACTAATATTTATATTGAATGAAGTTTCTGCATTTATGTCTCATTGATCTGCCCTCAGATATCATCACTTCATCCTCTAGAGGAAGGAGCTGAGAGGTCAATCCTCAAAACCCTTCCCAAGAGCCTGACTTGACTAAGTGTCGGGAACATTAGCATTTTCAGCCGGGCCGCTGGGATATGCTTGGAAGGGCACTGTAGGAGAGGTGCAGGGCGAAGAAAAATAAGCTATGGCACTACCAATAAGTCGCCCTTGAAAAGAACCAGATGTGTGCGCAAAGATCTTCTGAAAATATTATCTTTGGAGGAAGAACTTCTCAGAGCCGCCGTTTCTTCTCTCAACCCCCTGCAAACCGACACTTGTTCACCGCACACTATTCCTGCTGTATTCTTACCGTGTCTCAGGGATGTTTTTTTTATAGTTAACACTATCTTCAATTGCATTTCCATAATTTTTGAGGGCCACGGTGCTCATTGTTTCTGCTTTGCTTCGCTAGTGCCTGGTCTTAAAACACACAGTGAGACCTTGTGTGGCGGCGCAGGGCCTGACAGGCTGAAGTCAGCTCACGCCACAGTGTGTTGGGGAAACGGCACGGTTGTTCTCCTACACAGAGGCACCTCTATGGAAAGCCAAAAACCTTGTAGCCACAAACCTCAGGGCTTTTTGAATAAAACTAGGCAGAGTCTCTTATACAACCTTTTTTTTCTGTGGCGACCAGAGCAGAAACACACATGCAAATCTGTCAGCCAACTCGTTAGGATAATAGCTCGAACATGTGGACTTTTTTCCCCCCATGCCGTAACAAAACAAAAAGCCTTTGAGCGATAAGTCGGCGGTGCATCAGACGCACAGGGGTGAAATATTGACGGCCGACACCGCCGTTGAAGCTCGATTGCGCCGCCAACAACAAAAACAACAAAAGTTTTGTGTTGGGAACGGCTTCCCTATAAATGTGTCACAATGTTGGAGCCCCTCCTGGGTGTGCCGGACATGGTGTTCCCACAAGATCTCTCTGGCGCGGGTGCTCTGTCATTAGGCCTTGCCACCGGTGCCACACGCCACTCCTAGTGCTGAGCGGAGCACAAGGCCAACGAGACACAGGTTTTGTTGCCAGAGCGCATGACCGACCCATACACTGCAAAAAAATGATTTTCTTACTCAGTATTTTTGTCTTGTTTACATCTAAACGTACTTAAAGGAGCTTTTAAACTTTCTTTAGTGCGTAATGTTGCTGTTTGAGCATGTCTGGAAAGTATATCACTATATCAGTGCCACTGTTTCTGAACTCCCTGAAATGACTCCATCGTAGTCATGAGTTTTCTTCAGGGAACAAACACATCACGATTTTCCTCATTTCCAAAAAAATTGGAAGTTGGGTTAGTAGTGTAACTGTACGTTCACACCGCCGCCAACCTGAGCGTTAAAAAGCATGGGTAAGCTTGTTGACGCTTTGGACGCTTTGAACGTTCTGACGTTGCAGGGAGATTAGAGGTGTCACAACATGAAATGTAATAAACAGAAAAAAACAAGCAATACATTGAAGAAAACTTTTTTAATGACATAATTTTTATAACCGTTTTGGTCACATTTGGTTGGGGAAAAAAAAATGTTAGTTATTATTATTATTGCGGTCAAATCGGTGTCACTATGAGCAAATTAGTTGCATTCCTGCTTTAAAATGAACGTTTGTAAATATTTCAAATAAAAGTTGCGCTCATGCGGTCCCTTTAACAAACAACGTCATGTCATAAATGATACGAAACCAGTAGGAAACACAGTAGCGGCGATGATTAGCTTCTCTTCCGTTTTCTCGGAGCTAATGTTTTGGTTGGAACGTAAGTTTACATTGTGTGTTTCTCCGGAATCAAGCAGCGTGAAGGACTTCTTTATTCCGATTGGTTACTGGCGTTTTGCCGCTTCTTGCCGCTGAACCGCGTCACTTTTACCATAAAGTTGAGCTTTTTTCAACTTACTGATTGACACTCAAAACGCCCAAAACGCGACGCCGATGGATTTGACCTTGTAGCTGAGAAAAGCCGTTTTGGAAGCTCAAGTCGGCGACGGTGTGAATGTACAGTTAAAGGAGTAGTTCACTTAAAAAACTTTTGCTGATAATTTACTCACCCTCATGTCATCCAAGATGTCCATGTCATTCTTTCTTCAGTCGAAAAGAAGTTAAGGTTTTTGATGAAAACATTCCAGGATTTTCTCCATATAATGGACTTCATTGGTGTCCAAACTGTTCAAGGTCCAAATGAGAGTTTCAGTGCAGCTTCAAAGGGCTTTAAACGACACCAGACGATGAATAAGGGTCTTATCGTAGCGAAACGATCGGCCATTTGAAAAATAAATAAAAAGGTTTACGTTTTATAAGCACAAATTCTCGCCTCTGTTCTGTTATGGGCGTTCGTGACTCTCCTGTTCGAACCCATTCATCAAAATGAACAAATCTTTTTTTGAGTCATTTTGTTCATTTAATTCGTTGAATGAACCAAATGACTCGAAAAAAGATTCGAGAGTCACAAACGCGCATCTCAGAACGGAGCAAGGTGAGCATTTGTGCTTATAAAACTTAAAGTTTTTTATGTATTGGTGATAGTTTCGCTAGATAAGACCATCGTCTGGTGTCGTTTAAAGCCCGAAGCTGCACTGAAACTCTCATTTGGACCTTGAACCGTTTGGACCCCAGTATCCTGGAATGTTTTCTGGAATGTTTTCATCAAAAACCTTAATTTCTTTTCGACTGAAGAAAGAAAGACATGGACATCTTGGATGACATGCTATGAGTAAATTATCAGCAATTTTTTTTTTTTTTAAGTGAACTACTCCTTTAAATGCCCTGTTTACACCTGGTATTAAAATGCGTTTTGATCGATCAGATCACAAGACCAGGTGTAAATGGGGTCTAAAATGTTTTGAGCTTGTCTACTTTCAACCACTTTCAGAGGTAGTCGAAAACGCATTAGAGTGGATTGCTTTCATAATGTAAACGCTCATGTGGTCGAATGTGTTCAAACAGTTGCAAAAGACGCCTACTCTCCGTCTACTGACCTCACGTAAACAGGAAAGCATGCTAGCCGGGATTTCAACTTTGTTGGCTGAAGACCCAAGTTTGGTTTGTAGAGGAGAAATGTACCAAGCACAATGTTCTCTCACAATTCCTGATTTCTAACACTCACTCATAGTGTTCGTCTTGACTTTATGCGAGAATACGAGACTTGTTTTGTCTATCAAGAATTGATTGGATTAGTGGATGGTTGTGGTTTGCTATGGATCTCATGTGTGAGTGATTAAAGATTAAGAGGGCACATTCATTTAAAAAATAATGATGTACACGGATAAATCATTTGTAGTAAATACTGCAATGTTCTGTTAAAAAAAATGTCAATTCATGGTGACTTTAAGCATAAACGTCACGGTCACACTTTAGTTTAGGATCCAGTTCTCACTTTTAACTAACCATTTCCTATGGCTTTTGCAACAATAAGTTCCTACTGCTTATTAATAGTTAGTAAGGCATTAATATTGCATTATAAGTAA
>CM075882.1:23412810-23430310 GCA_038021265.1 Cyprinella venusta | reverse complement strand
CACCGAGTGTGAGCGTTTGTGCCATCGTTTAGATTCTCTGGCTGTCCCGATGGCTGATGCTCTAAAAAAGCTGAATGTGTTGGAGAAGGAAGCGCAAATTGACCCACTTTGAATGGATGTTGAATGTCACTGCAGCAAGATTTGCATGTTCAGCTGATCCATGCTCAGTTTTTGCCACATGAGTTTGTATTTTGAGTATATAAGTAGAGCGTTTTTCCAGCTTGGTTGTTTAAAATTGTGTTCTGGTAGAAGGCGCATTTCCATAATTGTTGAAACACTTTGGATAAAAGTGTCTGCTAAATTAATAATTATAAAGATGATAATAAAAAAAATATATATAAATGCATGGGTTTTTAATGGCCAAAGAATTGCGATATATTTGTGAAAATTAAATCCACAGAAAATGAATTATTATTTTTTATATAATTTGTTATATTTATTGTATTATATTTAATATCTAAAATATATTTTTATATATTTACAATATATTTATTATGAACATATTTATATACAGTCATGTTATATATGTAACTTTTTCTAAATAATATGATAAACATGAAAAAAAATGCTTTATTGCTTGCGATTCTTCAAATAGCGTTTTTCTTTAATATAAATGTGATTAGATTTTAGAGTAGGGTAAAGTTGTAAACTTGATTGACTAATTTTTCATTTGATGCTGTATTTGTATGTCTGCACATGGCTTTTCATGCAACATCATAATGTAACATTTTTGGCATAATAGTGTCCGGTAATCTGAGATATATTTATCAAAAGCATACCTGTAAGCATAGGTATCAGGTTATGTGGCATGCCAAACAGGCAGCTTTAGAGACATCAGTGCCTGAGAACTTGTCAGGTGAGCCACATAATGCGGGATGATTTGAAGAGTTTTGCACGCTAGGACTTCCCCAGTGAAACCAGAGTATGAGCCGTAACAATAGAAAGCATGTTTTCTGTAATCAGGCTTATATGTTGAGGATTACAGGTGTCCAGTTGTGAGCTCGGCCACAAATGCAAACTACTAAATAGCCCTCTGTGTTCTGTTAGACATGAATAGCCTTCAGATTCTTTTTAACAAGTCCTGTGTATCTACAGAAACAAACAGGGATCAAGAACACAGGCAAACAGGCACAGGGAGAAGCAAACTTGGGGTACATTGATGTCAGTGATGTGGAAACAGTTTCCTTTGTGGGTTTGTTTGCGTATAGACTGCACAGTTATCAAAACGACCCCGTTCACACACATCATTTAGTCGCGAAAACGACTAAAAACGCTGTATTCTGCTGCCAGGCCAGTAGTTGGCGATGTCACTTTGTCACGCCTATAGAGCGAACGCATAATGTCTCCGTTTTCACATTTTTGTACTTTTACATGGTTTCAAAAACTTGCCACTTTGAATCGTTTTCAAAAGATTGCGTTTTCAGGCCCCCAAAACGCTGTTATCGTGTAAATGAACTGCTAAAACACGTTAAAAGTGTTCAGTTTTTAGTTGAAAACGGTGTCTTGTAAAACTAAACAGAACATTTTTGTATTATGTTACCACGAAATAAATGTAGCACAAACCATACTTTACAGGAAACTTCATTTTAAAGGGATAGTTCTAAAAATTAGATTAGTTCATTATTTATTCAGTTCATTCCAAACCTGTATGAGTTTTTCCCTTTTTTCTGCTTTTGCATTGTTATTTTAATCAATTAACACAGAAAGATACTCTCAAAAATATTCTCCTTGTCCAAAAAGGTTTAAAGTAAAGTTGTCTTTTTAGTGCAAACCTGTTATTGCTTCTGAAAGAAAAGCTGTACTTGAAGACAAGACTGTTTATTGACTGACTCGAACTGCTTTCAAAGAGAGAGAGAGAGAGAGAGTTGGCATGAAATGGAAGTTGCAATAGTCTTTTCTTCCCGATCGTGGCGTATATCTATGGAAGCTTGTTTCTGCCATTGAATTAAAAAAAAAATTAAATAAATAATTGCGACTTTTTATCTCACAATTGCGAGATATGAAGTCAGAATTGGGTGTTAAAAAGTCAGAATTGCGAGATATAAAGTCGCAATTGCGTGTTATAAAGTCAGAATTGCGAGATATAAAGTCAGAATTGCGTGATTTAAAGTCAGAATTCCAAGAAATAAAGTCACAATTGCGAGATATAAAGTCACAATTGCGTGTTATCAGAATTGCAAGATATAAAGTCAGAATTGCGAGATAGGCATAGTCAGAATTGCGCGATACGAAGTCGCAATTCTGATTAAAAAAGACAGAAGTGCGACTTTTTATCTCACAATTCTGACTTTTTTTTCTCACAATTGCAAGTTTACATCTCACAACTTTACAACACATAATTGTGAGTTTATATATCGAAATTCTGACATCTTTTCTCAAAATTGTGAGATATAAACTCGCAATTAACTTTTTTAGTTTTCATTCTGTGGCGGAAAAAAGCTTCCATACATATCTGAGTGAAACAGTCTCTGGAACCAGATAAAATGTAGAACGGGACTTGCTTTTATACATTTTATCCATGGGGATTTTATTGGATGCGGTTTGCTATTGGTGGATCTCTTGTGAGGTTGCCCCGCCCTCACGCCACTAAACACATCATCAGGGAAGAGATGTCGCTGCAAGTAGGAGGGGAAGATATTCTGATTTAGACTATATGTACATGAATTAAAGAAAATGACGTGATTACTGGCATGATACTGGCGAATTATTTATAATTAACACAATAATATTCCATAAAAAACAAAAACTGTCCATTTTTATTTCATGGTGGCTTTAAAATGTTGATATATATGTATCAAGCATACACCAATCAATGCACGGATCTTAGAAAACACAAACAATTGCAAAATCCTAATAATGACCGCAAAAGCTTCACAGACACTTAAGATTAAGCTCAAAGTATTGCTAAACTTCACATGGAGGTTTTACCCTTATCCGCACTTGGCAGCTCTGGGGGAAATTGTTCAATGAAAAACATGGCCCCTGAGAGCGCCATGTTCCTTTGTGAGTGTGTGTCAGCATTAGTGCCCTGCTGCCAGGAAAAGTGTTGGAAAGGTAAAGGGTTGTCAGTGTTCTGTGTCTATTAAAACACGCACATAGCTTTTCTTGGACAAGAGTGGTTGAACTCTGTTTCCGCTCTCTCCCTAATGCTCAGTTATCGAGATAAACTAAACTTAAAAAAAAAAAAAATCTTTAACAGACTCGGTCTCAGTTGAATGAACAAATACATAAGCCCTCTGATGATCGGGGTATGGTTATTGAAGGATATGTGGTAAGTGTGTATTGAGGTGTAATTCACAAACACGCCACTAGTGTGCGGTAATGAGTCACTTGTGTTTCTGCCGCCAGTCTCTAAACTTCAATGATGCGTTTTAATGTGCATTTCTGATGCTCACTGATTATCCCCCAGACTAATAACTAATTCATACAATTTGATTAATATTTCATTTTTTCTAGGTGCCAAACGAAGTGCCTGAACGCCTCAAAAACCCATTTGATGGAGACACAAAAGCAGTGAAGATTCAGAGGGAGAAGATAGTGAAGTTGAAACTGAAGGTTATGAGCAAGTGATTGGTAAGAATCACCATTTTATTTTCTTTAAACAAATTTAAGTTCCTGTTTAAAGTTTACAATTTCATATTCATTTCATTTTAGACAAAAAAATGAAAATAACGAGAAAGTCACAGAGAAATAAGTTCTGTAGCTACACACTAGTGACCCTTCAAATAACTGGACAAAATGAAAACAGACTTCCACTTAAGTGGAATAATTGAAAACGTTTATCCGCTTGAGCTCTCACGTCTGTACACTCGACGCGACGCGTGGTGATTAAAATAAGAGCTATCGAGTAGGACGCGTCGCGTCACGCGCTTGCACTGTAGACTGTGTGAGTTACTGTACGCGTTAGTCCCACCCTCTTTACGGAGAGAGAGAGAGAGAGAGAGAGCGAGAGAGAATGATTCTCTCTCCTGTGTGACAAACAGGCGCTCGTGAGGATCTTGTCAGTAAACTAGAGGAGATCTCAAACATCACTGATCTATCCAGGATAACTCTGGACATCTTCAGGTGTTGTTTTTTCCCCCCTGTTATTGAAAAGACGCTTTCCATCGCTGCATGTGTCAAAGCCAATGAGAGACGCGGAGTTCTGTGATCATTCTCACATTGACGCGCACATGAAGCGCTTTGACGCGGTTCTGGATTTGGAGAGCGCGTGAGGAGTTCTGGATCGGTGCGTGTCTGACCATTAACACCAGCGCGCGCACGTTCTCTGGACCTGACACACTCATGCATTGCAAAGTAAGTTGAACTGTCAAAACTAGATGCTCGTGTTTACTATTAGTATTGTGGTTTTGTTTAATTTAGCCTATGTTTGGTTAATAAAATAGATTAGTACTATTAGTTATAGTATTGAATAGAATGGTAGGTCTATAGTTTATTAAGCAGTATGCAGAACTAGTGCAATATAGTATAAGTATTGCAATAGTATACATCAGTATAAAATATAGTTTTACAAGTAATACGGATGAAGTACAGAATGTAATATTAACTGTTAGAATAGTAAAGTAATAGAATAGAAATAATACACTCTTAAAAAAAGAGGTTCCAAAAGTTTTTTTTGTTCCTCAACGGTGCCATAGAAAACCCATTTTGGGTTCTCCAAAGAACCTTTCAGTGAACAGTTCTAAAAAGAACCGTTTTTCCTCTTAGAACGTAATAATCTAAAGAAACCTTTTATAAAGAATCTTTTGTGGAATGCAAAGGTTCCATCGATGTTTAAAGGTTCTTCATTTTCCCATACATAATGTAACAAGTAATAAAACTGAATAGACATGTCTAAGCGATTTAAATATCCCTTATAAGTTTTACATTGGATGTACTATTGATAATTTTTTAAATACACTATTTAAACGACGTCTGGAGTGGTTTAGGTAACACTAAACAAACATCTTTTTTTCCAAAATGGTGTAATTATGTGAATAGCATCTCTATTTATACCCCGCTGTGGTAATTGGAGAACTGTAAACAAGTTATTTTATATGGCAGCGCTTACTGAAACGAATGGCTTTACAGTTAACCCAGAATATCCAGGATGGGGTTCCCTGGGTAAAACGCAGAAGTTTAGAAGAGAGAAGTGCTTTCCACTGGTGCTTGTACAATAATAATGGCCAAAGGGCAAAATGTGATCCAGGAAAGCCTAATGCTCCTCCCTGTACTTAATAACATTCATTGTGCCCATTTTGTGAAAGTGTTTAAGCATGTTGTTAGTGTGGAAAGTTCTGCAAGAATGAGCAAATGCACATGATTCTTGATGCTTTAGTGCTCTTAGAGAAGAGGTGAAACGCTTGAAGACTAACAGGAAACGTGTGCCATGCACTGAGACTCTCAAAGAATGGCACACACTTCAACTGTTTATTGCCATCAGGAAACTATAAACCTGACGTGCGATTGCATTAGTTACCGGTGAATGATGACAACTTAACAGCAATAAATTATGACAACAGCCAATGTGTTTTCATTAACATAAGCTGTGCGAGGAATCACTTGATGGTGAGAAGGCAATTAATAAATATTGTGATGGTGATGTATTTTAAAAAGCGAACCATCCAAAAAACCTCTGGATTTAAATGTTATTAGAGGCCTGCTGGAACTTCTGAGGTTTGTCATATTAAGGAATAATCAGCAGTTTCTTAAAGGGCTTACCGGGATGAAGTTGTAATTGTGGTATTAATGGCCAGCAGGACATATGGGGACGATTGCACCCAGTATATGAGTTGTGTAGGTTATCCTGCTGGGTGGTCTGGGTGCTGGTCAGACCTCCATGGCACTTTCCTTGGTTTTCTTCATTAGCCACTGAGAGAAATACAGCAAAACCACAAACGTATATAACCATCATCATTCCTGAAAAACAGCTGGGCTGATTGTAACTGCTGAATGAAGACATATTTTCATGATAAATGTATAACTATTCAGCAAGGATACAATTGATCTAAAGTGACGGTACTAAATGTTGATTTTCAGTACTGTAAATGCTATTCTTTTCCAAATTATTATATCACAGTTTCAAATCAGCATATTAGAATGATTTCCGAAGGATCACGTGACACTGAAGACTGGAGTAATGATGCTGAAAATTCAGCTTTGATCACATGAATAAATTACGTTTTAAAATATATTCAAATAGAAAATACACTGTAAAAATGTATGCACTATCTAATAAAAAAATGTCAATTAATTTAATTTAACAAATTAGAATTGAGTAATAATTAATCAAATTAATTTCTTAAAAGTTAACCATTTGAAATTAGTAAAACGTACAAAAAAGTCACCATTATGGTGATCAGTGTTTGTTTTAGGTTTGTTTTAAAATGACGGTTTTCTCCTTCAGTGATTCTGCTTTTTAACATCAGGTGTCTTCAATGTTGGCAATATAAAATAAAGATAATACAAAATAATTAATCTTAGAAGCCTGTCTGTTATCCAGATATTTTTGTTTAATTTTTTTGGTGTACACTTTACTCATTTTAAATGGTTAACTTTTAAGGAATAATTTGATTAATTATTACTCAATTCTAAATTGTTCAGTTTAATTAATAATTTTGCTTGTAATCTCTTGCCACAATTTTATTGATTAGATAAAGTATATTCATTTTTACAGTGCAGTTATATTTAATTGCAATACTATTTCATAATATTGCTGTTTTACTGTATTTTTTATCAAACAAATGCAGCCTTGGTGTTTGGACTTCTTTTAAAAAGATTACAATTCTTTTGACCAAATGTTTAATTGTAGTGTTATATATATATATATATATATATATATATATAATGGATTAAGGATAAATGATGAATGTTCATTAATGTGTAAAATGCATGCTCAACCTGTAGTTTTACCACTATAGAAAAATGTAAAAATGTATAAGTGAAACCTAAGCTCTCCTGGTCTGTGGTATTGCTGATCTTGCTCTCAAAGCAGTTTTTTGGCACAACTTGATTTTGCCACAAAAACAAAAAAAAAACAAACAAAAAAAAACGTACATTTTCCCCCCTGTCACGTAATCTATCTTTGTCACTGGTGTAAAATGCTCAATTCACTGTTACATCCTCCAGTGAGTAGGTATCGCACAGAGCACTCTTTGTACGATGGGCCGTATATAGCGTTAATCAGCGAGCCGCCACTCGACGCGTGCGTTGGGGGATATTTTTAGTGGATCATGTGTTCATAGTTTGGAGTGAGGTTAGTTAAAGTATTTAAAATGTGACTTGTTGGCTCTTGAGGTAACAGATACTGCGTCCACTGTAACACGCCACTGGAATCCTGTCCAGTCCAGGATAGTCAGCAGGTTTCTTGAGCTCCTGCTTTAGTCTGTTCAGCTTTTGTATTTAGTTTTTATGACATCTGTACACTGACAGGTTTCATACAGTGTCTCCAGCAAGAATCCCAAGCCAGGTGTCTTCCAAAGGACAAATGGACATTCTTGACCTCCTGAGGTCTTACAGAAGCCCAGCTGATCAAGGACAGTTACCGACAAGTCTTGACAGCGGAAGTTTAAAGCATGTTTTGTAGGTCTATAAACTGCATAGTTTCATTTCGGGAGGCCGATTGGTCTACACAGAGTTCAAGTCATGTTAAAATAGAATAATGCGCCATATGACGTATACCAGCTATAATAGCTTCCAAGTATTGACTTTAGTTTATAAGGTTAGGGACTAGATTGTATAGCAGAAGAGTGCTAATCAATCACTAAATTGGCTTAATAAAATATTAATTTATAGTAACTGTAAAAAAACAATGGATACTCCAAAATTTATTCTGTGGAACACATCATGAAAGTCAGTAGGGGTTAAATATTGTTTGGAACTCATTGTGTTCCTCAGAAGAATAAGTCAGACAGGTTATGACCAACATGGGGGTGAGCAAATGCTGACAGAACGCAGATTTATTGGGGAAGTATCCCTTTAAGACACTCAAGGCTGTGCTGTATGGTGAATATCTCATGTTATTTTGCTTAAATATAGCACAGAGTGTACCCAAATCCCTCAAAGTTTCTCCATCCTCAAAACTACAGACGTGCAATCCATTTTGGTTGTCGCAAACTTGCATGTTTGTGGCCTTTTTTTAGGCCTGACCATGTTGCTCGACTCATGTCGGATTGTTCTTTGAGTAGGTTATGTGTCAGATTTTTTCTTTGGCCAACTCCCACGATAAGGTTTACTTTCAAAATGAGCGTCTACTGATGAGATCTCTATTGTGCATTTGAAGTCACAGAAGCGCTGTAAATTAAATCAAATATTGTTCTTTTGGAAGTTGCAAATCCCACAACACCCCAGATTTGTCTCTCGTAATGTAAACAACGTTTGATTCAGTTGTGATGAGTTATCAAGCTTTGTTTGAGGTAAAAAGTTCATAATTTTATTTTTGGTTCTGCTCCATTTACACGTGCAGTATATTTGGAAGAGGAAGTCTGCGAGGGGGAGTTTGAGGGGGCTGCCGTCATCCTGGTTTAGTTTACAATGCTCCCGAGCTTCCACGTCACTTCCTCCCCGTGAGATGGTTCCCATGCGGCTGTAAACACCCACACCCAGACCCCCAGCCCGACACTGCCAGATCAAATACAGTTCTTATGACGCAGACACTGTGTGAGATAAACACATGAAGCACATTTAGCTTTCTCAAGAATTCAACCTTTAGAACGTTATTAAGAAATGTTTTGGGGAGTACAAAACATTCTTAACTTTATTCATTAGAAAATTTTAAGATAAATAGCTGTTACTAAGAATTTTGTTCTTAAAGGCCCACTGAAGTGCCTTGGACCCATAGACATGGACACAGTGACCCCATTGATTTCAACGGAGAAAACTGAAGCCTGTTAAAAGCTGCACAGGGTCAAACTGAGCCTGTCCCGTGAGCAACCTGTATGTTCTCTAGTAGCTGGTCTGAGTGAAATCTGAATAATTCCCTTTCGAATCTCACAGAGACGGAGAGAGTATTAGCTGTCCATGAGCTAGCAGCAGGATAAACTTTACGACTCTCTATGGGCTTCTCCCTCGACTTTAGCGGACTTTATGCCTCTACGTCCCCCTGATTGCATGTGAGCTTCTCCTTCTGTCTATACGGTAATTTCTCTACTGTGCGACGGAGAGTCGATTCGTTATGACTCAATCTTTAGCCTATTTTTACAAAAAATGCTTCTACGGGGCCATAACGTAAGCTACAAGGTAATGGAGCCTTGTATACATTGTCGTGTTTCTTTAGAAATAAATAATGGACAAATGAAGTCTTTGGACGACTCAGTTGTAAATTTATTCGCTGTCAAAGTAACGCCAACATGAATGGGAGTCAATGGAATCCTAACAGCAGGTGAAGTTCTGCTACAATGGCGGCTCCCACGAGGCTTCCGGCTGATGGATTACCCCCTTGTTTGGAACGTGCAGCTTTGTAAGATGCATTGACGTAATTTCCACTGAAACAGGAAGCTAAGGTGGGACAGATTGAATGGCTCCTCCCCCTTTTTTAAATAGCCAATGGTGCTTAGTTTAGTTTACCTCACAGACTGCAAGTCGTACTTGACAGCGCCATGGAAGCGAATCCGAGCGCTGATGATACGTTGTATTTAATAGTAAAGGTGAGAATAAATTCTAGCCATTTCATTCATTTCATTCTTCAAAATGGAATAAAACTTGAGCCTTTGAGCAACCGAACCCACATCTCCAACCCATAGCATCAGAGTCCCGCCCACAGCCCGAGAGAGCGTTGGTGCCGGAAGTAAATTTCCCATTCATTTCTCCCATTGACATTTTGTAAATTCCATATCGAAAGAGTATTAGAGCATGTCTGAGGATATCCAGCTACGGCTGAACTCATAAGCACACAACATATCATTTCGAGTGAAAAAACAAAGAGAAAATAAAAAAAAAGTCAAGGGTACAACAAGCATGTGTACATATTTTCATTTCCGAGCAAAGGAACTACTCATCCCGTAAACCACCGCGCCTCTTTTGAAAAAGTGACTTCCAAATCTGATGACGGCTGCGTGAACTTTTTCCTCCCGTGAATTTTATATAGTGAATGTGCAGGGAAACTCCTTTTCCCCAATTTACTGAAGCTTATATGTAAAACGCATTTGCAGCTGAACATGCTAAAACATTGAGCATATGGCTCGCTCATAGGCTGTGCTGCGGCAACTGGACATCCAATGGCGCGGGGGCGTCTCAGAGGTGCGACCAATGAACTTAGCTCTACGTCATTACACGATCTTCAGTCTCACGTACCTTCGGGGGGTTTCAGACACGTTACACGACTTCAACCAATCAGATGCAGCACTGTGGGATTGTTCAGGATTGTGGGTAATGAAGTACTTATCCAATACTTTGCGAATAAAAGCCATTTATCTTAAAACAAGGTTAGTGCCTCATGAACTTTTGGCGTTTATATGAGTATATACAATCACTTAGTACAGGCGTAGCTAGTTTTAAGTCTACCGTATGGTCACGTTTTAATGGCTTATATCCCAACTATCAATGGAGAAATTGTATCGAATTTTTACTTCCGGCACCGGCTGTGGGCGGGACTGTGATGCTGTATTGCTCCGTGTCAACGGTCGCTTTGGTCAGGTGGTATAGGCTTAAGATTCTAGAGAGCATTTGATTGGACAGAAGATGCGACGAGAAGCTGAAGTCCGTGGTGATGTCACAAAAATCTGCGATCTTGTCATTGTTGTGGAACAGGTTATTCATAACCTTAATGCTAAAATATTCATACTAAAAGCTAAAAAATTTTGATTTCAGGAGGGCTTGTCTTAACCTCCCTTTAAACTGTAGAACATACAACATCTCAGTCCATTAGAAAAACCTTTTATTAGAGTCTTGCGTGATTACTGTTGCTTATACTTAAGGTTAAGGATTTGAACAAACAACCAAAATCACAGATTAAACTTCAGAGTGTATCCGCGGTAGAAATGGCCACCTGCTTTCTTCAGGTCAGTCACCTGGTGCGTGAGAGCTCGTCCCACACTGCCAGAGGCTCTGAGTGCCAAGAGCGGACAGATCCTGAGACTTACTCTGATGTCAGAGCCAACCGGCTGGCAAGATCTCTTCTGCACGTCGGGCAGCCTGACAAAAACTCTTACGGATATCGATCACAGGTCCGTGTCTAAGCCATGAACTAACCGCTAACTGCAGGCCAAGAGTGCAATTACTCTTGGCAAACATTGGGGGAAAAAATTCATGTTTCTTAATGTTGGAAGTGTTAGATTTTGCTGCATAAAATTGGGGATGGTAAGATATTTTAAGTCTTTGACAGAAGTCACTCGTATTGTGAAATATTACAATTCAAAATTACCTTTTATTTTATATACACAATATATTCAAATAGAAAAGAGTTATTTACTCACATTAAATTCCATTGCATTGCTCACATTTTTCATAAATCATTCTAATATGCTTATATGGTGCTCAAGAAACAGGTATATTTATTATTATTAATGTTAAAAACAGTTGTGCTTCTTAATATTTTGTGAAAACCATGATTTTTGTTTCAAGATTCTTTGATAAATAGAAAGAACTACATTTATTTGAAATAAAAATCTTTTGTAACATTATAAATTATTTACTGTCCCTTTTGATAAGTGGTACATCATCTGATAACATGTAATTTAGCTTTCTAGAGTAATTGATTCTGATTGGTTATGTACAGATTTATCTGTGGACAAATATTTAAGCATAACAACGTTAAACTCGTTATGCATAATAATAATGCACTATAATTGTATTAATTTCCTTTATTAATCTGTAGCAGTTTTGTGCCTCATCACTCATTACTATTATTCCTACAAAGTAAATTGATTGAAAATCAAGAAATATTTCATATTTATTTATGTGACAACTAGTAAAGTCTTATTCGAATCAAAGAAAGTCATGTTATTAAATACATCTTTCCTTAATAATAATAATAATTCATTACATTTTATATAGTGCTTTTCTCGGCACTCAAAGCGATTTACATAGAGAGGGGAATCTCCGCAATACTTGCACTTATGAAAATAAATGTATGGGTCAGGTAAATGTGCTTGTTATGCTAGCAACTGCACATTTTCATTTTTAACTGTACTGTATATTGCGGTGTAAAAATTATAGATCTTAAATGTATTTTAGCTAAGGTGTAGTTGTAAGTGAGCATGTATCTGCACCACAGTCTTTAATGTCATGAATTTAGAGCATTTCAAATAATGTACCAGAAAAGAGAAGTGATATCTTAGCATGTGGCTACGAATGGCCACAGAGTTTCAGTTGGCAGTGGATATCGGTTAGCGGTGAAGCGCAAACGCGACGCACACACACTGAGAGAACACAGCTGTGTGACACACATCTCCAAGCAAAAGGAAGCCATGCAAATGCACACACAACTATGAGCAAAGTGCTAAAATGCCTCTCGCTGTCATAGTTTTAAGAGTTATTTGCCAGAATATGAATCGGATTGTTGCTAATAGCTTGATTTTAGCTGCTAGCTTAGCTTTTGTAATTAGGTCGTTTTAAAGGGGACATATCATGCAAAATCCACTTTTTAAGCCCTTAAATGCATTTTGTTGTATATTTGGAGTGTTTATAAGTACAGAAAAGATGAAATTATTCTCTTCAGGTGCTTCGTTTATATCTTTATATTCTGTTTTGGTCATATTTTTCAACCTGTTCAGATTTTTCTGTTTTCTATGACGTTTTTTGAACAATAACGTCACAGGATTTGCAGCGGAACTGCCAAATAAGGACATCGACTACCGGTCCAACACTTCGAGCAATCCGCCATTATTATTTCTCGCTCCGATTTTGTAGTCCAAGCTCAATGATGCAGAAGTTACGAGAGGGCAAGTCAAAATGTTCGGTTGTTGGATGTAGTGACCTGAAGCACTTCAAGGATTCCCAATCCAACAACCTCCGCCAGTATACAGAAGGGTTTGCCGATCGACTTCGTCTGAATGAGGGGTAAATTCCTTCTATCATTTAGCTGCTGTGTTTGCTGATAAGTTATCATATTATTATCAATACAGATTTTTAGTGGTAAGATTAGACTGTAGTCATTTATCTTGTCAGAGTGCTTGTTTTAACAAGAGAAATAGTCGACTTTCACTAATAACACAACATAGTTAACTTAACTTTACATACCACTGCATCCATATGAAGACGTTGTTCTGCAGGTTTGTCGTCGTCTTTTTCAAATCGCTCGCTCTGGCTCGAATACGTAACGCTTGATGGACAAGTCTTTTGTTGACATTTTGTTAACGTGTGAATAAAAATGTTCTTTGAAACTATAGTAATCGTTTATCTCTTATCAAACTACAATAATGGCCGAACGCGGGGAGTTGAACCGAACGTGAACTCAGCGACCTGGAGAGCGGGCGGGGAAAGACGCAACTCCTTTTTATTTAAAGGGGACGCTTCGAAACGGGTTGCTCACAGAAGCACATCAGAAAAGAGGTAGAAAATGGGCCTGTTGAGCTATAATAATGTGGAACTCAGACCCAAGCATTGCAGTTATGCTTTATATAGACCACAAATGTATGATTTATAAGTAAAATTTAATGATTTAAAAGCATGATATGTACCCTTTAAAGTCCTGCAAAAAACTGGGACATAATTTCAGATTTTTTTTCATTGATTTTGGTATATAAGGAAGTGTAGCGCACCAGGCTAAACTTGTTTTTAGAGAAAACATCTTGAATTAAATTATTTTACCTCATTAGAATTTTTTTCTTCCTATTTTAAGCATAAATGTAATCTAAGTGTGAGATTTATGCTTAAACACTTTATTTGCACATAAGTTTAATTCGCAATTTTGTGAAATTAACTTTGTTAAGACAAGACATTGCAGGGAAAACCGCTAAAGGACACATTTTTTTAAGTATTTATAGTGTGTACTACATTTTATCTGTTGTGTCAGTAGATTTCAATTACAATACACATCTTAAAGGCAATTTTTCAAAATGACATTTTTCTCATGCGTTGTTCCAGAAATCTCCACTTAAGCAGCACTTGCAACAAACATTACAATTTTATTCCTGTCTACATTCGGATGATTTTCAGAGGGGCTTGTTGACATATCATTATATTTAATGCTGTCAAATCGATTAATCGCCATTTACTCACATCTAACATAAAAGTTTGTATATGTTTGTGTTTACATACATACATAGGGCCTGTTCACATATCACGTCTTTTGCGCACTCAAGTTCGTTATTTCAAATGTAGGCGCGCGGTATGCGCGCTCATAATGGAAGTGACGCAGTCGCGATGTGACGCGCTCGTTTTTCCAAGCGTGTCCGCATCGAGATAAAAACATCTGAACTTTTCAGAATGCCGTAAGTGCACGGTAGGTCACGTGACAAGAACCAACCGGAGCGCAACCGCCCTAGCGCTTTGGAAAAAGGAGAACGCGGCGCACCCAGCGTTTTTAGGCGCTATATGTGAATCCGCCCATATATAGACATATTATACATTTACAAACTTTTATGTTAGATGCGATTAATCGCAATTAATGACAATTAATCGATGTGACAGCAGTGTATTTAACATTTTATATATTTATATATATCAGATTTTATTCCTAAAAACATTCTGGCGGTTGACCATATTTTCTGATTTATGTAGTGTGAAAAAAAGATATCAAAAATGCTCTTTTTGAAACCAGAATTGAACCCTGCTCCAATGTTCAGATTTCTGTGGAGGACGTTTATGCAAATGAGCGCATATTTAAGTAGATCATTCCTTATTTGCGCATTTAAACACAGAATTTCTGAAAACTTGCAATAGAAGACCATTGCAATGTGAGCCAAAGCTAGATCTCTCTAATCTGGCGCTAAGCGGACAGTATCATCCTGGCCTCACATGGCCCACGGCTGTTCACGCACTGTGCTCCGTGAGGAACCGCGGGTTCAGGATATGGGAATGTAGCGGGGCGTCTGGGAGCTGGTCTCGTTCCGTGGTACGACTAACCTCCACAGCTCGTGTGCTCTCATTGAGAAAGACAGACGCTGTCTCCTCTTTGTCCTTGGGAAGTTTTGAGGCGAGCCGTAAGGGTGGGGTGGAGAGTGACTTGTCCCCATTCCGGCACTGATTGATACAGTCTCTTGGCGGCCACTGCTCTGAGCCACAAGTTCCCTTGATAGACACCAAAGAGATGCAGGAGTCCTTTCCATGAGATACAGCTTGGGGGAAAGCTGGCAGAAAGTATGTTCTTGAACATTTTGAGCATGTTTTGAAGGCCACCAGGGATGAGGTTGGTTGATTGGCAGTGTTTGCTTAAGCAAATATCACTATTACTATTGCTCATACTTGAATAAACCCCTAACCTTAAATGGTTAGTTCACCCAAAAATTGTAGTCTATCATTAATTACCCACCCTTAAGATCTTTTAGATGAAATCTGAGAGCTTTCACTATTCGTTGAAAGCTATACAACTGATTTTGGCACTTCAAAAAGTTCATAGAGAGATCATAAAACTAATCCATATTAATTGATTGGTTTATTCCAAATTTTCTGAAGAATCTCAATTGTTTTATATGATGAACAGATTTAATTTAGCCTTTATTCACATTTTACCATTGATCAGGCCTAAATTCATCCTAAAATTCAAGATCTTGACCAAAAATGTTTGCACCTCTTTTTAAGTAAAATAACATGTATCCATCAAGAGGTGCACCCATTTTTAGTCAAGATCTTGTATTGTAAATGTAAGAGTCCAGCACTCTGTAAAGTCTCCTCCAGCACAACCCAAAGACTCAGGACTCAGAGGAGATGATTCATGTGTGAAAATGATTCTTCATGCTCCTCACAAGCATTTTTTCACAATCTGAGCCTGATGACATTATCATCCTGGAATATGGCCATGATGTGTCTCATACATGATTGTTTAAGAAATTAAAAGCTACACACTGAACTGTTACCAAACTTATAACATGCTAGAAACATTAATCACGGAAAAAATGACCCAATCATTGACTTATTTGCCTATTGAAATCCAAACAGCGACTTTGTTGTTGTTTTTTTGCCGGGCAGCGTATCATTCTTTGGAAAAGTGATGTATAAGAAGTGGTGTCTTGCTATCAAACCCTGATAGTGATGGCATAACTTCAGAATGTTGATATATATATCGGTACTTCCCATTTTCATTGCATTGTGAAGCGGTTTATGGGAAGAGGCATCTTTTGTTGTTTCTACTTAGTGATGTCACTTCCTTATGAGGCAGTCTGCAAAGTTTTCCTGTCATTCTGTTCATTGGTGCGAGCTGCTGGGGGTTGTTTGCGAAGAGCCTCTTCCTTCTTCGAGTCAGAGTCAGCTGTCTGACACCTCTGGTCTGCCAAGAGCTCGGAGGATGTGCTTCGACGTGCTCCAACAAGTTCCTCTGCTGCCTGGCACATCTTCAGGCTTTCAGATGCCCTGAAAGATGGTGATAATGAAGTTGTACTGGCTCCAATCTCAATCGTGTTAACTGACATTAGCCAAGATACGCCAGAGGCTGCAATATAAATGCTAGTTTGAGGATTTTCTTTTGTTTATTTCTGCCTTTTAATGTGGTTATTAGTGGCGCTTGCTAAGGCAAGCTTCACTGTTACTATTGCTCATACTTTTGAGATCCCTTCAAGTACAAAACTTGAAGCTCATTTCACATTGCTGCACCTCAAATCATGCAACTTCATTAGAAAAGGTGTGCAGTTGAAAAAGCTCTTTAAATCGAGATGGATTCTGATTGGCTGTCAGTGTTTTTAGCATTCATCAGCTGGAAAAACAACCATCACGATTCCAATGATTGTTCCTCTCTGTCGTTTCCCTATTCTCATTCATTGTAGTTATTGTTTTAGTTTTTGTACTTGGTGTGAAGTGAACAGGCCTTGAGGGTTCTAACAAAACTAACTAAAACTAACAAAGAGAGTAAAGTACGCTCTAATAACCACTTAGCAACATGCTAAAAAGTAAAAACACATTAGCATTGTGAATGTGCAAGCACCATGCAGTCACTTTTTCTTCAGGAAATGTAAAAATCGTGTTGATTGGTGTTATAGTGATGGAATGAATGTAAAACGTGATTTCAGTCTGCGAGGTTTGCGATGCATTGTGTTGTGGTATTTTTAAAAAAACAAATATTCATTGGCTACAGTTACATGCAGGATTTGTACTCGGGTTGCCCTTTTACCACAGCTAATTTGCAAAGGGTTTGCTAGGAGGCCTTTCTGCCCTTCTCTGAAAGTTGTCCTGGGTCTAATGGCCCCTCAGGAGACTGTCTCAGTCATATCTAGGTGTTATCTCAGCGCTGTTTTATTTCGGTGGCACCATGCCGCTCTTCACAGGGCGAGGAGATATCTGTCCTCTCCTGCTACCCTCGGGAGAAGCAGAGAGCAGATTAACAAAGTGACTTAATGTTGCACATTACTCTCTGGAGATCCCTGCTCCTGGTTTCATGGCACTGGAATGCCCTCCCTCCTACTCAAGTAACACAGCAGCTCCTCCTACGCCT
>CM075882.1:23390310-23410310 GCA_038021265.1 Cyprinella venusta | reverse complement strand
TTTACAGCGTCACTAAATTATGTCTAAAACAATATGAAAAACGATATGCCAATGGTAGGCCTATATGAACAACACTCAAGATGTATTCTCTAAAACCAAATCGTATTATTAAAAAAAAAAAAAGTTCCTAAGTACATTTGCTTAAAATATAATAACATGTAATCAATTTAAAAATATTTCATATTTCATTATTTAAATATGGCAGTTTTGGACACTCACATTTGCTCAATTTGGTTCAGACCATATAAAATCAACTATTTATTTTTATTTAAAATACATGAAAGCACAACATTATTACATTTTTTTTTTAAAAACAATATGGCAAAACAGTATGCCAATGGTGTAAGAATCTTAATTACAGATATATTCTCTAAGGAAAACAAAACATACAGTGAAACATTTGAAATATTTACTATTTTTATATTTATTAAATTTATGTCTATTTTTTTTATTTTTTAAATATTTACTATGTTTTTGAATGAAGTATCTGCATTCATCAAGCCTGCATTTAGTTGATCAAAACTACAGAAAAAACTGTAATATTGTGAAATATTTTTACATTTTGAAATAATTGTTTTCTATTTTAATATACTTTAAAATATAATTTATTTTTGTGATGCAAAGCTGAATTTTTATACACCATTACTTCAGTCTTCAGGGTCGTATGTATATATATATATATATATATATATATATATATATATATATATATATATATATATATATATAAATATATAAGGGACAATACTATAGAAAGGAAACTTGTATATATTTTAGAGTAGTCAGTGTGCTGCTTGTATAGCAATATATATTTACTGTCCTCTGAAAATAACTCCCAGTTTTGACATGTTCACTTAGGGTGTACTCACTTTTGTTGCCATCTATTTTGACAATAATTACTGTGTGTTGAGTTATTTTCAGAGGACAGTAAATATATACTGCTATACAAGCACCACATCAACTACTCTAATACGTATTTCATTTCTATAGTATTGTCCCTTGAGAAGATAAACTCAAATGTTTGCTGAAATGGGAGGGGTGTACTCACTTTCGTGAGATACTGTATATATTAAAGCACTGTTTTTTTGCCATGTTATTTTGTACGCCAAAAATGCTCCGTTTCTTCCCCCTTGCGAGCACTGAATGATTTCAACGTCTGTGATCAAATCTGCATCTCTTTCTCTGTCTTGTCTGTTCAGGAACGGATGCCGGAGTCTTTGAAATAAGAGGAACAAGCGAAGAGGAAAGACTGCGTTGAGGATCGGACAGAGACAGCGAGAGAGGAAGGAAGACAAGTGTGTACAGTACTTTTGGAATAGGAAAGGAATACCAGGCCGAAATAATGGGGAGGAAAAAGATTCAGATTGCACGGATAATGGACGAACGCAACAGACAGGTAAACGAGATGTTATCTGGATGGAAAGAATTGAGATGTGACGCTCATTTCACAGAAATGCAATAACTCTTTAGTGCAAACTCACACACACACACACACACACACACACACACACTTAAGGAAGTGCCAGCAGCTTCTGACGAGAGCGTCACAAGACACTCACAAGCTGGATTCTCACTTCACTTTGGACTGCGTGGCTGCTGTAGTTTTGCCTATGTGTGTGTTGCGTGTTTGTGTGTGAAAGCGAAATATAATTGTCCCAGATCAACATAATTGCCGTTTTTAATTCTTCTTTAATTGCCGTATTAAATGCATTGCTCTTGCATTAGATGACAAGATGTGTAGAGTGTGAATAATTGAGGTTTGTAATGGAGTGGAGGAAACCGTGTCTCCACCAGCGGGTGTATCATTCACCACAACGAGAGTTTCCAGCTTATTACTCATCCGGGCAATTAGACAGATCCGTAGCCACATCTGACAACACTTATGAAGCACACCAACCTCTTACCTTCCTGATTCAACCAGTATTTCTATATCCTGATGGAATAGGGGTTTCGACTTTGGGTTCACATGCTTTATTTCACTCAGAACTTCGTAAATAAGGTTTTTAGGATTACTTTTTTGTATTTATCCTAACCGCATAAAAATATATAAAGCTAGGCATGTGTTGTGGATGAACTCTAGCGCAGGGCCAAACATGAGGTCATGATTTGGAGCGGGAACTATTCAATTTCATGGCTAGCACTGATAGCTGCAGGTCATACCAGCAGAGCGCTAGCTCTTAATGAGCTAATAACCGTCACATATCCCCTCAGAAGGGAACTTAGTTTGAAATTCGAATGGGTTTGGCAGGAAGATTCAATACAGAAAATCAATACAAGTTCAAGTTCTTGAATCGAAACTTTTATCCTCACAAACAAGGCTTTGTCTAGCCAGCATTCAGAGTTTGTCTTGGAGATTTGCTTTTTTAGTTAAAAATATACATTTTCTGCATCCTGTTTGCTACCTCTATTCAGACTTTAATTGAATTCAAAAGGCATTCTCTGTTTAATACAGAATAGCTATATTAGATAAAAGCTTTGAACTGATCAACTTAGATCTACACTCACTACCGTTCAAATGCTTGGGGTTGGTAAGATTAAAAACCGATTTTGAAAGTATTTTATTTACAAAGCTGCATTTATTTGATCAGTGATGCAAAAGATTTCTATATCAAATAAATGCTGCTCTTTTGAATGTTTTGTTCATAAAAAAATAAATTCCTCAAAAGTATTGAGCAGCACAACTGTTTTCAACATTGATAATAATAAGTTTCTTGGTCAGCAAATCAGCATATTAGAATGATTTAAAACAGTTGTGCTACTGAAAATGTGATAAAAAATATATTTTGTAGATAAAAATAAATTCAATCAAAAAAAAAATTCTAATAAAAAAAAACGTGACAACAGATTACAGACAATGTTATTATTTAAATGTAACAAATTAGAATTGAGTAATAATTAATCAAATTAATTCCTTAAAAGTTAACCATTTAAAATAAGTAAAACTAAGTAAAAACCATAAACTTAAGTCACCATTATGGTGATCGGTTCGTTTGAAAATGACAGTTTTCTCCTTCAGTGATTCTGCTTGTTAACATCAGGTGTCTTCAATGTTGGCAATATAAAATAAAGAGCTCTTAATTAATCTTTGACCTCTCTCTGTTAGTGAGATGTTTTTGTTAAATTTTTTGTTCATTTTAAGGAATAATTTGATTAATTATTACTCAACTCTAATTTGTTAAATTTAATTAAAAATAAAAAATAAAAATAAAAAAATATTATAAAAATATATTTAAAAAAATACTGATCTGAACACTGTAAAAATTAATATGCTTTATCTAATCAAAAAAAAAAAAAAATGGGGCAACCGATTACAAGCAATGTTATTAATTAAATGTAACAAATTAGAAATTTAGTAATAATTAATGAAATTAATTCCTTAAACGTTAACCAAATCAGTAAAACTTACAACAACAACCAAAAAACAAAAAACAAAAAAAAAAACAAATTTAAGTCACCATGATCGGTGTTTCTTTGAAAATTACGGTTTTCTCCTTCAGTGATTCTGCTTGTTTCAGATGTCTTTAATGTTGGCAATATAAAATAAAGAGCTCTTAATTAATCTTTGACGTCTCTCTGTTAGTGAGATATTTTTGTTACATTTTTTGGTGTAAACTTTACTCATTTTAAGGAATAATTTGATTAATTATTACTCAATTGCAATTTGTTACATTTAATTAATAATATTGCTTGTAATCTGTTGCCACAATTCTATTGATTAGATAAAGCATATTCATTTGTACATTGATGGACCTATAATGTAACGTCAAAATCTTTAGCCAACTCAGTGACTGAAAACATTTTTTTATTTTTCTCAGAGGTTTCATCAGTTGAGCGCTTTAATAATAATTATAAAAAAAGGTTAATTTTTCAGCCTGTTGCTTTACTTGTTGTCCTTTGCTTGAACAATGCTTTAGTGTTCAAGTGGACAACAGCTCAGGGCTCAGGATAAATGGCTGGCTGTCATCTACACCCCCCCATCTCCACCCCCTTCAGTGACCAGCACAAGGCCGGAAACCGAGGCAAAGCCATTGTGCAGGGGAAGCCATTGGACCCTTCCTGTTATGACAGGAAATGCACTCAAATGTGCTTCCTGACCCCAGTGCAGTGGCACGATTAGCCCCCCTCCACGCCCACCCCTTCCCGTGTGGTGGAGCTCTGAGGGGATGTTCTGTGTGAGGCGTCTTACCCCGCAGCAGGAATGATTCTTTACCAGGGCAGCATGTTCATATAAGGTTAGCTGCTGCCTCAAAATGCGCTCTACTGTCAGAAAGCATGTAGGAAAATGTAAAAAAAAGACAAGTCTTTGTGACTCAGACATCTAAGGTAAATCAAGACAGGCTGAACATGGCGCTGAACGCATGCAGCACGTGAAAGGCGAGAGTATGTGTGTGTGGGGGCGTCTCAGTGAGCATGTGTAAGACATCTGTCGCTCCCGGTGCATGTGCATGTGTGTGTGAGAGAGCGTAATCTAAATCATGTGGAGGTGAGAGCATCAGCGTGCTGAGCAGTAGGAGTGAGAAGATCACCCTGCTGGAGTTTGTTTGTGACAGGGCGCATGACGTCCGAACTCACGCACGGGGACACACAAACACCATCACCATGTGGATTATGGCCTTCTCTCTTTGACACAAATTAGATTAAATGGAGAACAAATTGTCTCCTGCATCTCAGATTTGTTAGAGAAAGACCCCAGCAATCTCACACATGTCTCCTCTAGAGTTTAGACAAATGACCTGAGCTATTTGATCATTGTGGATTTTTTTTATATATATACTTTGTGTCTATTTGGTATTTTTATTTCTCTTGAGGAATTTTAAAAGAAACACTTTAGACAAATAGCTCTGGCTCAGCCTGTATAGGATGGTGCTAGCAACACCATATTCATGGGTTCGATTCCCAGGGAATGAATTCCTATGGAAATTAAGTAGTAATTTGGATAAAAGGCATATGACAAAAAAAATCCATCAAAAGACATGAGTGCATAGTTGGGAATTCCAATGAGCCATTTGAGTTATGAAAGAGAAACCTCTGAGAAATGCATTTATTTGTGTCCGATTTTATTTTAAGAGAGGAAAATTGATACTTCGATGAGACATAATTGAGAACCTCTTGAGAGCAATCTCTGAGTTGTACACTACTGAATGCCAGCAATTGTCTAATTTGGTTCTTCATTCATTCTTCCTCAGGAGAACCTGCTACTTACATGAGACATCAATGAGAACTTCATTAAGGTTCCTAAACTTTCAAGGAGCCAACTCTTAGCTATAACTTCCTTTCGATCTTGTTTTGATGCCAGAATTGAATAATCCAGAGTTTAAATATTTCAGTCAGATGCCCAAGAGAGTTATTTTGAGTTTTGTGCGGCTGTTTCTATCTGAATTTCATTCTCATCACAGATGGAGAGTTTGTTCTGCGAGGGTTTAAATGGTGTCTTTGGGAAATTGTCCTTTCCAAATGGAATGTGTGCAACGCTGCCGGCGTGCCTAGGTGATGCTGGGTCATCATTAGCCAAAGCAATCCTATGAACCCTGCCACCCAGGGGCTGTCAATTTGTGAAGCGTGCTGGGCAGAATTTCACCTTGAACTCCCCAGTCTAAATTTAGCATGGCACGTAGAGCTCTGATATATCTCTAACCAGAGTTCCCTGTCAAAGAGTTTGGTTTTGGATGGATGGGACCCTGTACACTCAAACAATAAGTTTCATTTTGATGGGGCCAAGTCATGCAAATGTTAATGAAATGAATTGAATTGAAAGTCAATGAAGTCCATATTTTATTCAGGTCTGTCGATTTTAACTCATGAATTGAAATAATTAGTCAAGGGGGAAAATAACGTGTTAAAACTGTTAACGTATTTAACATATCCTCCCCTCTCCGGACATATGTTGTTCATCTAACATTTCATACAGTTTATGGTGAAGAGTTGAAGCAGGGCAACAATAGAATGAATGGCCCTAAAATTCAAGATATAAGGGCAGAAATGCCCCTTTACTAGTTGTGTCTCATATTTATCATGATATATTTAAGCAATATCACACAAGTGCTGTTTTTGTCCCAAATAGAAAATATTACCTACAAGTATGTCTCCAACTCAGAGCAACACACAAAGGTGTTTCATTTCTGAATGAATCTGTGTTTTGAGCGAATCAATCGGTTGAGCTAATGATTCAATTGCTTGGACAGAAATGCTAATTACTTTGCTGCTGAAAAGATGTCTGGTGAATCTGATGAGAAAATCTTGATGGATAAGCTAGTTAAGAAGTCTGTTAAAGGGATACTCCACTTTTTTTGGAAATAGGCTCATTTTACAACTCCCCCAGAGTTAAACAGTCGAGTTTTACCGTTTTCGAATGCAATAACTGATTTTCTGATATTTAGAAGAATATTAGTAACCAGACAGTTTCTGGTCTCATTGACTTCCATAGTAGGAAAAATATACTATGGAAGTCAATGAGACCAGAAACTGTCTGATTACTGATATTCTTCTAAATATCAGAAAATCGGCTGAATACATTCGAAAACGGTAAACCCCAACTGTTTAACTCTGGGGGAGTTGTAAAATGAGCCTATTTCCTAAAAAAAGTGGAGTATCCCTTTAAGGACTTCACATCTCTGTTGGTTGACATCAAACTGTCTATCAAGGATGCAAACCATTCATTGCCAAACAAGTAGACTAATACGTTTTGGCTACGTCATTGAACGAGAGGTATCAAATGTATCCCGGTGTAACCCTCTCCTTGTTCTTTTGTTCATCAGGTTACGTTTACAAAGAGGAAGTTTGGACTAATGAAGAAGGCCTACGAGCTGAGCGTTCTGTGCGACTGTGAGATCGCCCTCATCATCTTCAACAGCACGAATAAACTGTTCCAGTACGCCAGCACCGACATGGACAAAGTTCTGCTTAAATACACTGAGTACAATGAGCCCCATGAGAGTCGGACGAATTCGGACATCGTGGAGGTGAGTTCCCATTGGCAGCACGCACAAATTCAGACATCCCAATCAAAGCGTTTGCCAAATAAATTCAGTATTATTCAAGAATCAAGAAAGTTTGAGCAAGTGATAGGATTTGACACCTGGCTTGTGGTTTGCTGGTGATTTGTTAGGGAACATGTTGTAATAGTCCTTGCAAAAAAAATGTTTGGCACATGCCGTTGCAGTCTGTAAGGACAGATCAGGCTGAGCCAAAGGACAGGGGCGAGGACTTTACTGTATCTCGTCAGGACCGTGTTACGCAACAGGTTGAGGATGGACTCGGCAGGTGCCACTGTCCAAGCCAGGTGCTCTGCGCAGAGACTTAAGGTCTTACTTGCTCATCGCCGCCACCTTTTGTGCCACGTGAGCTCCTGAAAAGGTCACAGGGTTGTGGGGTTGCTTTAGGTGAGGGTTTCCTTGTCCACCAATGTAAGACTTAAGTGTCTTCCGTTTAAATCATGACGGAAAGACCAAAGAGCAACTGTGAGACTGTTCTCAGCTCTTCCAAACCACCTGTCAAGCCTGAGTTTGGGAAGAGAGAACTTGAAGGTTCCCACCCCACATGCATGAAAGGCCATGGCGCTCCCAGTGGGAGCAGTGGGAAAAATATTTCCCCTGGAAAAGTCCCCTTTCCAGTAATAACACCAGATTGACTTGCGTAGAGCCCTGGTGGTGCCACACAAACAAACTCTTCTCTAACTAGAACAGTACAGATGCTGAAAGGGGCGTTTATAAGAGCTCAATTGCGGTGAAGGATCCCTTTATCTCTGTGCGTTCGAGCATGAGCCGGTTATTGTTTCACAACTCACTTCACTTGCACATAACAAGCTGCAAATTCAAACTCTATTATTACACTTTGACTGTTCAGTCTAGTGTAACACCGTTCTGCAGGCCATTTGCAACGTTGACACATGCATTACAAGCAAGGCCCTGGAGTCAGACTTAGCAGGGATTCTGCTGGCTTTTTATGCGGCTGAGAAGGGAAAACAGCATGGCTTGCCTCATGAGAGGAGAAACATCACGTCTCCACGAGGCAAATCTCACGGACACCCTGCCAAGCCGGTAAGGAGCCAGGATAATCCCATTTCCTCGATTAGTGTAATCTGAAAATGCTCCTTTTAATCCTGAAAACTGACAGCGTGCACTATAACCCCATGTCGTCCCCCGCGAAACGCATGTTTTCCAGACCCCCGCACCTTAGAGTTCGCGCTCTGCTGAGAATCGTCATTGAGACCGTTGGCGCAAGGAAGGAAAATGTTAATTATTTCCAAAGGTCGTGCTGTTAATGACTACATGGCCGGCTAATGAGATTGAGCAAAGCTCTGTGCGTATGGTAGTTGACCTCTTGTGTTTGGTCTTGTGCTAGAAGGCATTGGAGGTGACAACCTTCCCCTCCTCCAATTTCACCCACACAAACCTCAGAGAAAACATGCCTCGGGCGCTTGGCACATCAATATGACTTGAAATGTAACGAAGAAAACATAGTCAACCTACTTTTATAAGCTGGCTCCATTTCAGGCACATTTGCCTCAAACATTTTTCTACTCTCCTAATTCAGATAATTTGTCTTCATGTAGTTGCATGCCAGTGCATTCTTAAGCACTACTTTTTTTTGCATGCTCGTTCCCTCAATGTTCTCCATGTGAAGAGGATTGTCTAATGTCATTCTTTTTGATGGTTAGTGTTTGCTGTAGCAATGGTCCTCTGGTGTATTTAGAGTCGTTGGTTGCATGCACGCATGATGGCTCTTGATCTTCGGTTGAACCTTGATGACGATTGACAGATAAAATCCGTGAATCAGATTTGAAAGGCTTATACTACTCTGTATTAACACTGTCACATTGCAGTCACAACATCAAGAGGATGCCAGGAACTAGAGCTTACTGCCATTACAGACCATTTCTGATCAACAATTTGTATATATTTATATAATTTTTGTTTTTTTTATAAATATGAATAGTAATGACAGAAATGTTTATACTCCAACCCCTACCACACTCAATCCCTTTAGGAATTTTCCCAAAAGAGAGCCATCTTTGTTTTGCATTCCTTCACCCCTCCTTCTTCACAAATGGTTTAACATGAGTATACTGCTTCACTTAGTAACAGCGTGTTGTATTTTGCGCTTTTGGCCTGAGACTCGTGGTTATTTATAAGATGGAGGACTTTCACATTCTTTACCCCGCTGCCCCTTTTCCGTCCTCTGTCCTGGGCAGAAAGAGGCTAAAGTTCTCATAGTGTTGGAAATAAGGAGCAGACGCCCAACTTGTGAGCCAGACCTCCTCCCCATTCAAACCCTTTGTGTTTTTACATGGTCCTTCCCCATTAAATGCCTGAAAACCGGTAGTTTCCTAAAAATAGAAAGCAGCACAGCTAAAAATAGCTCCGGCCCGGCAGTCGTGCCAAGGAAAATGGAGAAGAATAGGAGTGGAGTGCCGGAGAGAGAGAGAGAGGACAACCACGCTTGTTTTTTCCCCCCCCACTCGATTTTCTCTCTGAGAAAAACTGACCACGGACAGCTGCGTACTTCGCTTACATCAAACTTGTTAGGGTGGCATTTTCACACTTTTAAGAGAGGAAACGAAGAGTCCATTTGATTACGTGACTTCTCGTGGCATGCTCCTCTACGCTTTCTGTCGGCTCATATCTGCCATCTGTTCAGCTGTGTAAACTTGAAAACACGGTTTGAAATTCGAGCGTGCGGTGAACTCAGCCCACATTTGGGTCATTGTTCTGATCCGCTCATGCTTAGAGTTTGAAACGCAGTATTTACTGCCCTGTTTTCTTCATCCTCGATTGAACGACATCAGAGGGCGGTTTTACATTCCACGATTAATCTGAACCTTGTTGCGTGAGTCAGGTTTTCCAAGACCCAACAGCGAGCCAGCGCAGCACAAAACAGTTCGCTTTGACCAGGACTCTATTCTCTCTGAGAGTGCTAATTGTTAGCCGGCTACAATAATGTTTTTGAAGCCTATTTCCAGATTTGCTGCCCTTGATAAGGAGCTTGAAAAGACAAAAGCTGTTAATTGATGGTGAGGGAGGAATGCTTTATTTCTTTCTGGTGTTGCAACCGATTGTAGATGCCGGCGTGGTAAGTCAAATACAGTTCAGTCTGGTGACTGAATGATTGGGGCCCACAAGAGCCCATTATTGGGCTACAGTAAAGGGCTTTGTGTTCTAACGGGCTAATTTAACATGAATAACCATACTGTCCTCTATAGATGAGGCAATGGAAAAAAAAGCTTGCTGAGTGGTCACATGACAAGGAATGTACATTAAAGTGGTGACAATTTATGAAAGGCCAAAGAGGGAATTCTTTAAAATTCATAAATGTGGGCCCGGTTATCCCAGGAATGATCCTGGCGAGGAATTCTTGCCTCGCGTCAGCTGCGAAGCACGAGAAGTAGGGAGGTGTCGTTTCCGAAGCCACCCAAGAACACAAGGGAGCATAGGACGTTCCCTTTTTTTTCCGAGCCCAACTCGGTTTCGGGACGCTCTTCCGCTTCCTTGCGGTTGGATTGGATATCAATTGGGCCGGTCACTGTCGTAATTATCCTCTCAAGTGCGTTTAATACCAAACACACGGCGCTCAACTCGTGGCAGTAAAAGAGAGGCCCTTTGATTCGTTATTATAGGGTAGTGAGAGCATCAAAGGAGGTAAATTACCCAGAAGTCCCCAGTGTGGCATTTTCCAAACGTTGCCCAGCTGCTGTGGTCAGAGCAGCTGGTGGAAAGAGCCCTGGAGGAGGGCCAGACAGTGCCACGCATTGGCTGTGCGACCTGCCGCAGGAACGGGGGCGTCCCTACTGGCTCACCCGAACGTCTCTAATAGGATTCCGCCTCTTTTACGGTCAGAATCAGTACGGCTTTCGTTTTTTCCACACGGATCCATCTGCTTTTAATAAACTAAGCTTGATCTCCCAGTGTTTCAGCAACACAAATCCAGTCTTATTTGGATACTTTCTGTGACATTTCCTTTCGCTTGAACATGCTTTTGTGTTACGATAACTGCTGCTGCACTTGTCTGTGCGAGGTGTTGTGCTGCCAGTTAGTGAGTCACTGCGTAAATCAACAACTTTCCACACAGGCATACATGACACACACACACATGCACATCTGAAGAGGTGGAATAAGTTCTTCATCGAATATCCCTACTGACACACGAGACAATAAGACGACGTTTCCTTGAACCACGCTGCCTTTTTGTGGTCACATGCTCTCAGTTTGATTGCTTTTTTCTGGGCGTCTTGGATGTGGTCTGTGTTTATGGAGACGGGCAAAATGCAGTGCCACCTTGGTGTGTGTGCGTGTTCCTTAAAGGGAAGACAAGACACACACGATGTCTCTTCAATGTTGCGATTGTCTCTCCTAGAGAGCAACGTGGCTAGAGATTTTCCTACTTCTCTTCTCTCGTTCAGTTCTATACTTTTTATACTCCTAAAGAAACATCTGATACTTATAATGAGACCTGACAAGTGAGAACATTAAGTCAGAAAAAAAAAACCTTATGAAAACTTTCTCTACACAATTGAAAATTATATATGATCAATAAGTTATGACAACATTTTTTTTACATTGCTGTAACTCATCAAAATAAGTTAAGCAATTTTCAACTTTTTTTTATAAGTTTTACGTTTTTAAAAGTCAATGTAATTTCATTTGAAATTTTTAAACATCCAAGTTTATTGTACCCAAAAATGTAAGGCAATAACTTTGTTTTACAGTGTAAAATGACATTTTAGGAGAAATATCTGATTCTTAAATGAGACATAAGAACTCCTAAACTAAGAAACAATAACCTACAGTATCAGTGATAAACTCTGAATGCCAAGAATAATTTATTTTATAAAGAATTTATAATTTTTTATATTTTATATATATATATTTTATATGCATTATATTTTACATTATATTCAGACTGATCTCATGAAGTAGCGTGTGTATGACACGCCAATTCGTATTTCCATTTTTGGCGTGCTATCAAGACGCATAATCGCTTTTCATCGTGTTTATGAACGCCGTTGACTTAACGTTATTACTGTATATATAAATATATGACTTACCTCAACCCCGTCCCTAAACCTAACCGTCACTGGGGTTAATGGCATTTATGACTGGACATTTGACGGCGTGTACAGACACGCGGAATCACTCGGACGTTAATGGCGTAGACATACACGCATACATGCGGATAGCTCAAAATGCGTAGAGATAACACGCCACTTGACTCGAAAGTGGCGTTTATGTTTACGCAAACGTCCTGATGTCATGTTGTTATATTTAAATATATCCTATACAAATGTATAAGAAACATCTGAGACAATGTTATTAACAAAGTACACGTACTGCGCTAGATTAAAGTCGCTGCTAAATGAATAAATGTAAATGTGAATTTGTTTCTTTTTTGTTTATCTTTAGGCATTTGAGGAGATACATCTAAGATGAAGTTAATGCTTAAATGAAACATAATTGAGAAATCCTTAGTCTCCTGAGTTATGAAAGTACAACCTCTGAACAAAACACTCTTAAGTTGTTTCATTTGTTTATATTTAAAGGGGTCATGAACTGGCTTTTTAAATTTTATTATATTGATGTCTGAGGTCCACTTATGACGTTTGCTTGGTTTTTGCATTCAAAAACATCAAAATGAATAAGTAATTGGCTATTTTGTACCCTAGTTTTGAGCCTAGCTGAAAAACGCTTGGTTTTTATGGGCGTGGAACTGAAAACTTGGAAGTAAACGCCCACTGCTGTGAGTGGATAACAGTTTTGCATATTATAATGAGTTTCAACTCACCTGTCGATGCACGTGGGGGAAATTGTTTTGAAAACATCCAATGTTGTAAAATGGTGACCGGAATCAGAGTCGGCGCCAGAGCAGATCTACTGGAGGGGCACTGGGTCATCAGCGGGGGGGCACTGCCAAAAAACAAACAAACAAACGAAACACCTTTTATTATTATAATTATTATTTATAATTATTATTTGCGAATTTCCCCACCACTTTTTGCCAGGGTCGATGTTGTCCCAGCACTTTTATACATCTCGCGGCACGGATGTACCAATACAAATAAATAAAACATATCCGGTTACCTAGCAGAGCATTCATTTGTTAATTAAAAGGCGATATAGCACGCTGAAATGTGTTGGGGGTTTTTTCAATCAAGTGATTAAAATGTTCGTTGACTCGATCTGTGGTGCTGATAAAGTGTTCTCTTGTGGCTCGCGCTGCCACAATAAACATCTTCACACGGACGCGCGCTTGATCTGTTGCGGCGAAATCTCTATTCGTACTGGTGAAATCACAAAGTAAAATGCACTCAAACATGTCCCTGCTTGACAACCACTGATAAACATAATCGGTTTTAATGATGGGAAAAAATTAGCTGCGCGAGTGTGGATTAGAACCCAGAATCTCTTGCACGCCAGTCTAAAGTTCTGCCACTGAGAACTTCGAGAAAAAGTCGAGATTGGATATATATATTTCTTCACGTGAAAATTCTTGGCACCAACACATGTTAGATCCAATTAGACAACAAATTAAACACAATGTACTATTTAAATAGATTGCTGGACATTTGGTATTTTATAGCCTACATCTGATTTATGATTTAGCATTGTATTAGAAACTGTGCTAGGAGGGGCATCAATGAGCGCCAGGGGGGGCACGGCCCTCGAATGCCCCACCATAGCGCCGACCCTGACCGGAATGATTCACCCATACATGTTCGACCCAGAGTCTGTGTGTTGCACAATTCCTGTCGGATCCAATATAGACAGCACAGCATCGTTCTTTACTCTTAATCGGTCTTCAAATCCAGTCTTGTTTACAAAACAATCCTCAGTGAAATGAAGCGAACAGATGGACAATGTTTTACCCTCATCAGGTGGAACGTCATTAAAAATAATGTTTATCCATGCAGTCCTATTGGAATCCAGAGGAAGCATATGCAGTGACTGTCTTCTTCCACAACCAGGCACTGCACAATATTCTGTATTGCTCGTTAGCTCGATCCGGTTTGTCATCATGAGGTAGGCCTATGTTATTTAGCTATGCGTGTAATGTGCGAATCGGTGGGCGGGGCTAAACCAGCCTTGTTGAAGTAGGCATTGATCTTCTTGGTGTTTTATCCTTTTTGACCTCATTTGACGTCGTTTTCATGCCGTCCACTTTTAAAAAAAAGTCGTTTGCTGAGCCTGGTGTCAATAAAAGCTTTTATTGGACTAACAAGGACGTCTTCAGTTCTGAAACTTACAGGATATTCTTAAAATATGATGACCTCTTAGATATCAAAAGCTCAAGGATAACTTGATTTCTCAGTTCATCACCCCTTTAAATAAATATATCCTATACAATTTTATAAGAAACATCTGAGACAATGTAAATAACATAATTAAGAACTCAACAATTGTCACATTTTATTTCTCGTGCCTTTGAGGTGAAACATCAGCAGCAAAGCTGAGAGGAAATGTGAATGAGAGCTCCAAAAAGTCTCCTGAGCAATGATTGAGCAACCTATGAGTAATATAATTGTCCTCTGGGTTGGTGTGTGTGCCGTTTGACTCCCGTTTCTCAGACTTTGCCCTTGTTTAACGAGTCTCCTGACACTGTGGATTGTAATGAGCCTGGTTTGAGGTGAGGGGAGACCACCCATGTGGACCTCAGAAGAGGGTTGAAGGTGACGTGACACACTCGGTCGGTTCGTCAGCTGCTGGCCAACAAACAGCATCGGTCAGCTGTCTCCACACGTTACCACCTGCTAGTGCACGTACAACATCATTTCTCCGCTGAAGGTTACCGGATCGCACGCTATATAGGACGCCGTGTCTACGTGCGGACGGACTGGGGCTGTGGATGCCGTGTGGGAGAGGGATGCGGCGCTGGTTTAATTAGGAGCAAGTCTCCATAGAGTTGAGAGGACTAGGAGCAGAAGGAGGCGCTGATGGCTGTGTCTCTCCTTTCTTCTCCTCTCGGCCCTCATGACGCGCACTTCAACTTTAGTCATAGCTGAATTCATTTTTTCTTTATGTTACTTGAAGCAAATTAATCAACAAACATCTATAACGGCAGGAGACATCAATCTGGCTGTTTGCTTTCATAGCTCAGGAGGTTTTTCAGGAGAGGTTTTATTTACATTGCATTGAAATGCAACAAAATAATTTCGGATCTTAGAATCTATCAACTTATAAGTCCTTTGAAAAAATTAAAATGGATATAAATTAGAGCTTTTTTATGGCAATGGAATGCTGCTCTAATTCAGTTATGAATCTCACTTGGGACATTTCGCAACAGCAAAATGCAAAAGTCTATGCGTTTAGATGCTCACTTAAGCCATTTTTTTGGGGGTAACTTTATCTCAGATGTTTCTCTGTTAAAGTTAAATTATGCATAAATGAGTTGAAGAGCTGACATACACTAAAAATATAGAGATATAAAATAAATCTGGATGGTATATGCCAGAAAATATGGTCTTGGGAGAAATTGATTTGAGTTCATATTGAGCTTCTGCAGAACACAAAACAAGATATTTTGAAAAAAACACCAGCTTATTATCATTAAAGTCCCCCTGTTGATCACCAAAATGACATATTTAAATGTCTTTTCTTTGAAACACAAAAAATCTTCATGCCTTAAAATACGGTAGCTTGAATGTAACTCTAGACCCTTGCCTCATTTAGTATACATAGTTCTATGAATATGCAAATTAGCCCCACCTCCACTCACTCACACCAGCTCAGAGATCCACTCATTGACGATCGCACGTTGATCATATTCGATACAATTTAGTTTGTGACGTCAACACCAGCGATTTCAAACTATGTTTTTGAGGCCCCATCCACACTACTGCGTTTTCGTTTAAAAACGGAGACCTTTTGCTACGTTTGCACCTCCCGTCCCGACTAAAACGGAAAAAAACGAAGTTTAGAAATGCTGCAGCTACGTTTTGTGGTTTGAATCTGCGGAGGTCGTTTTAGTGAAGATGGAAAAAAACGGAGTTTAGAGACTGATGCTTGGCTCTATGATTGGGTGTTATCCGTCATGACGTGTCCTTCCCTGATTCGTCAACCACTGTTTACACCGGCACGCTCACGCCCAGTGTTGGTGAATGGTCACGTGATCCGCGTTTTCAGTCGTTTTAATGTGGACGGAGATCAATTCTAGTGGTGCGTTCTATTATAGCCAACGAACCGACTCGGACCTCGGATTTGAGGTCACGTCCACACTTCAAGCGTTCTATTTGTTTTGCGCGTCCGAGTCGGAGAAAAAAATGGACGCCACCCGGAAAGCTGTTATAATGGTAGCACTGGCCGAGTACCAGGCACAAAAAAAATATTATGACTACACCTTATTAAAACGCAGCCATTTGAACTTGAAAATGTTCACTTTATTAATGTTTTTCATGTTAATCTTCTGTTAGCAACGCAAACAACGTCAGTATTTGCACTCACAACAACTGATTCCCATACCCACAGGGGACGCAGTAATACGAGTGATTATAACCATCATTTCAAATACCAAAGCGGTTCAAAAACAATTCATTCGTACAAGTCACAGGGCGCAGCCATCTTGAATTCCGAAACGGAATTCTTGCTCGGTGTCCTCACGGTGGTCCGACGTCCGAGAGGAGAAATCCGAGGAAAGGGGGCGTGTTGCTAGGCAACGTCGTCCGATTCGGATCTCCGAGACGGATGAATAATAGAACGCACCATAATACGCAGATAAAACGCTGTTGTGGATGGAGATCGTATTCGTTTTAATTCTCCGTTTTTAAACGAAAACGCAGTAGTGTGGACGGGGCCTTGAGACACTGCAGTTTTATGGAGAAAATACTCAGCAATGGTGTTGTTTTATGAATTTGCACATGGTTTGTCTTGAAGTATGTTAAAAACACCACATGTAGACATACAAACATTAAAAACTTGGTTTTCACCACAGGGGGACTTGACTGAAACTATTGAAAATAATTAAAATAAAGCTGAAATGATATAAAATATAAATATTAGATGAAAAGCTTAATCTAAATGAAAATGGAAACTTGGCAATTAACTGATAAGTGTGTTTATCCACTTAAATACTTGCCGAATTACTAAATAAAAACTAAAACTGAACTGTAATATTTATATTTAATGTGTGCACATTTTCTTTTGTCGGGTGAACAACTATTTTAAGCAAACATTTTCACTTGTTCGCCATTTAATCTATGAAAAAAACGAGACATTAAAGTTCTGTCCTGCTCTCGTCTTTGGTGTGTAATGAACTAAAGAGGAATGCTCGGCTGAACACGACCCTCCCCCTGTTGGTCTGGAGCGCTTCGTGCCGGTCTGAATGTTTAGTCTGCTGATGTCAGGCTTTGGGATCCAGCCGTGCTGCTAAAAGCACTGAGCTGGGTCGGACTGTGCGCTGGAGGTGTCAGCGACCCACAGACGGCTGGTGTAGGGTTTCTGGGATGCTGCTGCTGCTGGGTGGTACTGGGGCAAAAAATAGCCTTCTACGGCCATCCCCGGGGTTTGGGGCCGTGATTGGCTGCGGCCCCGGACCCTCCCCCTCCCCTTGAGCCGAGGAGATTTGTTGGACAGGTGCAAAGGCCCTGACAGGTGGAGATGTCTTGAATGAGTGGAATTGTTGTGGTCCAGCGATGTGGCCGCCGAGACCCAGCAGAAAGATAAGCCAAGCCGCTCTGTTTCACTTTAGATCCTGATTTTAACTCACAAAAACACCGACGAAACTCTCTGAGGGCGTCTTATTCTGACATGGGAAATATTTAAACAAAAATCAAACATTCTAGCTTCTGGCGTGGGTAATAATAATAGAGTTGTTTTGCGTAACAAGCACCGCTAATGACAGCAAAGTGATTACTGTGAAGTTGCGTTTTAAGTTTGATCAAACTACTCTCAGAGGCTTCAGATTAAAGGATCAGGCTCTTCAGAGGAATCAAAGGCTGGAAAAGAGGGATTTGTTTTCAGATGTAGCCCTCGTGTGGTCAAAAAGGAAAATGCCCCATATTCAGAAAGTGAAATTGGGAATTGAATACATGTGGAATGGTTACTACTGTAAACAAAAAATGTACTACTGATTAAATTTGGTATTACTTTGTGTGTGTAAATGGATAAACTTGGTCTTGGTGCTGGTAACCCAATGCTAAGGACAATGGTGACACCAGAATACGAATGAAATGATTTTCGATGAATATGCTTGCACTCTGTAACTGACTATATACAGTATATTTAAAACAATGTAGGCCACTTTTTACTGGTAACGTAAGACATTTGGCATTATCAGGACCCGCAAATATTCCCCCATTGCATTATTATACATTATATTCAACATTATATATAGCAGTTTAATGTACAGTAGTACTGACACTAAAACCTGCATTTTTTTCTCACACCGTAATTTATATTTTGGGTGAACTATATATTACTACATATTGTCCACGAAGCATATTATTGCATTTTTGTGTTGCGATATATTGTGACACGATATATTGTTACAGCCCTAATATATATTTTAGGGCTATTTATAAATTTAATTTATAAATTTATAATAATAAATTTATATATATATATATATATATATATATATATATATATATATATATATATATATATAATATTTATGAAAATTATATATATATATAATTTTCATAAATATAATATATATATATATATATAAATATCATATATATATAATTAGTATTATATATATATATATATATATATATATATATATATATATATATATATATAACTAATATAATAGTTTTATATATATATATATATATAAAATAGTCATTTTCTGTGCCAGTGTGCTTAATGTATATCTTCACACGTTGACTGTTTTTGTGTATTTGTTTCAGACTCTGAGGAAGAAGGGTCTAAACGGCTGTGACAGTCCTGATATTGATGCTGAAGATTCAGGCCACAGTCCAGAATCTGAGGACAAATATCGCAAAATCAACGAGGACATTGACCTGATGATCAGCAGGCAGAGACTGTGTGTAAGTGCAGTAAATGTTTCAGATGTCCCATTTGGCAGATAACCCCAACCAAAAAAAATCTATTTTTTTTTATCTTTGTGAATGTAAACATTTTACAAGACTGAATGATTTCCATGCATTTGGGTTTATAGGCCATCCCCCAGTCTAATTACGACATGCCCGTCTCAATCCCGGTGAGCAACCACAACAGCCTGATCTACAGCCACCCAGGAGCGTCCCTGAACCCCAACCTGCTGCCGCTGGCCCACCCCTCCCTTCAGAGGAACAGCATGTCCCCTGGAGTGACCCACCGGCCCCCGAGTGCAGGCAACACAGGTACTGACCCCACGACCGGGCTCTCCGCTTTGCCGGGGACTCCGGACCGGAGTACAGTTTCAAATAATGTTCATTTACACATCATTAGAAAACAGCTCTGCTGAGGACCACCAACAGCTCCACTGAGGCTATGAAAACACACCTCGCATGTATTCAAACACCGCACACAGATCATTACATACGCTCAAATATTTCTTTCAGCCATACTCAGCTGTGCTGGGCCGGGCCATTAATATAAACACTGTGTACTCAGCAGAACTCCTGAGGTTGTCCCAGAGCCCCCCCAAAAAAGTGTACATAAGCAGCCAAAACTCCCATAGAGACATAAAGGAACTCCCGTTTTTCAAGGGGCAAATAAAGATGACCATATTTTCCTTTTAACTCCCGTTCTGCCTTTTGAAAAGTTTGCGTTTGCGGCCTAGGTTTCATCGAGAGGAAGCTCGGTCAGTTTAGGATTTATCAAAACACATTATCCGTACTCGGAGCACATGTGTATGGGTGTTTCTTCATCTGTCGCAAGGATTGATTATTAAGAAAACATACAGATTTTAGATCTGAGATATATATTTAGATCTTTGCATAAAAGATGATGATTTGTTTTACCAGACCCAGACTATTAATCTGAAAATGGTAATTTTTAACCAAATTATTATTCTTTTTTTATTCAAATATAATGAAACATTCTTGAAATGAGAAAAATATATTTTAT